>QXDQ01000174.1:0-189221 GCA_003717155.1 Protomyces inouyei
ACAAATACGCTGGGGAACAGCATCACTATTGAGACTAGCACTGGGAGTGACGAGATATGCTGTGTCTTTTATGACCAGCCAATTTGCCTTACGGCACTAAAGCGTTGTTCTGCGTGGAGAGCTGGAGGCACCTTGTGCGGAAGGTTCTCTGTTTTGCTTCCTTCTTATAATGGAGGACAGTAGTTGAGCTGAATACGACGTAGCTTTTTTTTAGCTAAATCCCACCACATCTGCACACAGACTCAACTTACTCAAGGCATCAGGGACAGGAAGTGTTGCTGGGGAAGAGACATCTGCTGGGATTCTGCTCATACTGCTCATACTGCTTTCATGACTTGTTCGAGGGCTTAAATCTATCTACAAAAGGCATATGCCTGTTCTGCTCCCAGAATCACCTACAGAATACCGCTTTGACATAGATGATGATGAACTCCATGCGCTTATGGACCTCCAGGAGCAGGGCCTTCTCCCTCCAGCCAAGGATGAGCTTACGACAACCATCGAGTCATCTTTACTCACCGCTGATGACTTGCTCACCCACAATCAGGAGCAAGATAGCGCAGAGCAGATCGGTACGTGAGTACGCGTGACTCCCCAGCTGAGCTAATCTTGTCCAGACGCCAAGGTGACACGCCAAGAAGTCCTCGATATCGAGGAAATCCGCAAACAAGTCAATCTAGCCCCACTCGAGCGATTCAGAGCCAAGTACAAGCATCTCTCAGTATCCGATCTCGTTGCTCCTGCCTGGTGCGAGCTTCAATTTCAATATGCACTTGAAAAGACGGGTAAAAAGCGAAGAACAGTGGCCATGAAGCAAGGAACTAGAATACACGCTGCATTGGAACTCGAAGTCCATCAGACCGTGCCATTTGAAGTGAGCAAAACCATCAAAGAGGAGAAGCTTGGGCTGCAGCTCCTCAAGCTATACACAGGCTTGCTCGAATTGCAGCATGGCAATCTCACGCGCGAGCTACACGTCTTTGGCACTATTGATGGCATCCACATCAAGGGCGTCATTGATGAGCTTGTTGCTGTCGAGAAAGCACCTGTATCTCAAGAGCGGGCTATGATGGATAACTTCTTCGCCGGTGGTGCTAAAAGTCCCACCAAACAAATCATCTTGAGCGATGCCAAGACGCGAGTCTCTACGCGACCTCCGTCTGAAAGTCAAGTGGGACAAGCCAAGTTACAACTCATGCTCTATCGTACTCTTCTCCGCGATATGGCAGACTTTGACTTTGCCGGACTGCTGGAGCGCGACAAACTAGACGGTACACAACTCTTCTCTGATGCTTTCCTTGCACAGTCGCTCGAGACGCTCATGCCATTCGAGCAAGACGCTGAATCCATCATCGCTCAGCGTAATTCACTTAACGGATTTTGGCATTTATTGCGGCCTACACTGCAAAACATGAAGGATAGGATATCGAGCAATCTCGTCATTAACTACATTCACCAAAAGTCGAAGCAAGAGATTGCGCGCGTCTCTTTTGAAGTGGATGAAGCATGGCAAGCTGACCAGATGAAGCAGGTTCTGGGTTGGTGGCGAGGCCATCATGAACCGCGCGGTGTTGAAATTGAAGAAGCCTTCAAATGTCGTCTTTGCGATTTCGAGGAAGGCTGCAGCTGGAAGCTAGCCAAGATTGAAGAACATGTCCAACAAAGACGGCAACAGCGTATCATTAAGGGTAATCTAGGTTGATGTATATCCACGGCAGATAGGGTAAGGTAATCTCAGCATCTTGTCGGGTCGTGTCTTCTTGTGCGTTCCGCCATATCTGACCCAACCTCCGTTTCCATACTTTCTAACCCATCAAGTAAGCCTGCGCGATCACCAGGCTTGAGCTCTTGGCCCATCTTGTTCTTCCCCTCGATGAGTGTTATGGAAATTTCGACACCAACAATAGCCTTCTTCATAATGGCAGTGTACGGCGCCGGCGCATCCGACACTTGCCATGGCTGAGGCGCATACCCTCCCGTATAGCCCATACTCTCCTCGCACAAGGACGACAGGTCATCAATCTGCTTATCGAGGGAGGAATCAGCCTCATCTGACTTGTCGCCAAAGACACGCAATTTGCCATAAACCTGCACAGCGGCATAGTTCCATGTAGGCACTACTTTACCTGTCGTTGGCTTGGTCTCCTTGTAAAACTTTGGAGTGATGTAGTGATGTGCAGGGACGGTGAACATGACGAGGGCCTCTTCCTTGAATTGGTTGGCTGCTTCAATGAGCGCTTTAGCTTGTGGGTTCGCACGAGCTAGATGACCGCGTAGACGACCAAGACCATTGGCATCATCGCTGTCTACATCAAGTACCCACGGAATGTGCGAAGCTTGTAAAGTCGCAGCGAGCTCAGAGGGCTGATGAGTAATGAAGAGACCAAGCGGATGCTGCTTGATGATGGCAAAGAGTTCTTCCAGCGAGCCTTCTGCATGTACTGGCCGAATGTACATGCCGGAGGATGATTTTCGTCGTGCAAAATAGCTAAAGGCAGATTTATGTAGCGTATAGCTTGTGTAGCTATGAGTGCGATGTGAACAGCACGGTTATCGATGGGAGGGGCAATTTTCAGATGGCGAACGAGATTCCCATAAAATTGGGCGCTACAAGTATTTAAGCTTCAAAGACAGCTGCGTGCCTTGTGCACCGTATACGACAGAGAAAGGCCATTGCTAGCTCATGATGTTTGTGCTCGTGTGCTCGTGTTGAGCTCTGCTCTGTAGCTATGCATGTACAATTGCTAGCTACCAATTTAAGGTTATGTGACATGCAAGGCACTGGTAAGTTGTGTGGTAACAGTGGAAATCACGAAGCTAATGGCAACTGTTACTCAATAGTAACTAGCCATAGCTTAAGAATGCAGACCTTCACACTTGAAAGCAAATGGACTTAGCAGACACAAATGTCAAACCGGATTTGTTGGACGACGTTCTCCTTCTGCAGAACGTGGCAAACTCAACTGGCGAGCAAAACAATTGCAGGCGTAAGAATAAAATGGCTCAACCTTGAGCATCCGAAACCTGTTGGCCAGCGCATATACCATGTTGATTTGTATAATGTAACGAGCCTTGCGGCCTCTCTCGTGTATCAATTGTTTGGTTGCAGAAAGCCTCAAGGCGCAACTTGTAGGATGGGTCGTTTTCATGCCTGAACACATAATAATTGTCAAAGCCATGAAATGATCAAGTTACCAGGGCACTAGCTCAACGATCAAATGAGTTTTCAAAGCAGTGACAGCAATCAAGGGAGATGGTAAAGAGCGGACACACAGGAAGTAATGGAAGAAAGCTTATTTCATTTTGGGTATAGCTGTAAGCATCTGGTTACTCTTGGTCCTTCTCCTCCTGAGTCTCACCAGAAGACTTGCCTCCCTTCTTGCCAAGCTCGACGGGGTCTCCACCCTTGAACTCACTGTGCTGTTAGCTTACTGTTTCCTGCGATGTTGAGCAATGTACCCAGTGCCAACGCGCTTGTCGGGCTGACCATCCTTGCGAAGGCCGTCGTGTTCAGTGGGCTTGTAGTCAGACATGTTGGTAGTAGAAGTCTTTTTGTTGGTTTGAACTTGGAGAGATTCTGTCGAGTAAGAAGAGCTGGGAATACCCTGTTCTTATAGACATTCCGTCAAGGTCAAGAGTTGCAGTGACATCACGATGTCGTCGTGCTTGTGATGTCGTCGTCGTGTCATATAGCAAGTATTCTGACACAATCGTGTTGTCATACCTAGATCGCGCGGGGTCATACGTATAATACGATGCGTGTCAAACACGACCAGCCTCATGATCTGCTCAAGTACAGCTCAAGAGACGCTCCGTATGGCTTGTATGATGCCCTATGAAGCGGCATTGATGCCCTAGACGGCGTAGACATCCAAGCAATACGATTGGTGGTCAAGTATCATTGTGCTTGTTGCAGTGAGCTTGATGTGTCAGCGAGCAAAGCAGTTAAACGCCCAGCATCGTGAAGCGGCAGCGACCGCCGTCACGGCGTCACCTCGCCATGCCGTCAGCAATTATTAATTCTGGGGAAGCAGCTCGTTGATGTCGTCGTCACTCGTCGGGTGGTGTTTCTCCATCTGGCATGAAGATCTAAGATGCAGCCGAGATCTCATGAAATTTGTACGTAAGCAATGACATGACAAGTACGGAAAGGAGACGACATCAAGACGTAAGAGGCCAGTGATATAGATTGCTCATGTCAGCAAAAAAACGCAACTGCCAATAACAATGCACTCTCAAAAGCTAGCAACATAAGATGAAATGCTAGATGACTCTCATCAGAGCTGCTCGACCTCCATGACGGAGTGTCCGCCATCCTGAATGACAATCTCACACCCAGACACATACACCAATCCATCCTGCCGCACAAACAACAAGGGTACTTTCTTGTAATGCAGCATTTCCTGTGCAGAGGGCATGGCCACTTCCAAGGCAACCAAACCAGAAGAGGTCCCCGACATTGTCTCATAACCGGATGTATCCTGCGTCATGCGCGTAATAGCCAATGGACCTACAGCACCCAACCAAATCTCCAAGGTAGGTAGATGACTGCCTTGCTGCAAGAAATGATTCACGAGCAACAATAACCGTCCATTGCTGAGAACGCTGGGTCGTGCTTCAAGGACGGGGAACGGTGTGATGGCTGTTTCGAGATGAATCTCTGAAGCTTGTTCCGGTTGTTGTGGCAAAAGTCCATTGATGGCGGCGAAATCAGGGTCCATATCCACTGGTTGCTCTGCATCCGGTAAGAGCTGTGCAGTCCCTGCTGTATCGGGTTGAAGGGTTGTTGTGACATCCACTTGCTCTGGTTGCATAGCAGGCTCTGACTCTGCCGCGGCGGCCTTGTCCTCAACAGCCTTCTCTGCCTCCACTTCCTTTTCACCGCGACGACGACGTTTGGTTGGTTCAGTAATCGGTGCGACATCGCGACGACCACGCTTCGGTCGTCCAGCCGCCAAACTCTTGATAGCCTCCCCATCGTCCTCCTTCCCTGCCTCCTGCAATAAAGCCTCATCATGCACTGTTTCCGATAAGACCGTTTCAACCGTTGGTTCCGGTACGGCATCGGCACCCACTTGATCCAAGCAATCCAAAAAACTAAACTCAAATTGCGTGACACCCACCACGAGCCAACAGAGTGGATCATCTGCTTTGGGAGTCCCATGTTCATCCAATGAGGCATGATCCCAGCATGTCGTTGGGTCTGCTTGATGACCATTCAGCTCCTTCATCATGCGTTGAGCGCGTGAGGCAGACAGGTAGAGTTTTGTACCAAAGCGTTGAGGTTGCGTTTGTGTGGTGGAGACGGGAGGAGCGACGTTGGATTGATCCAAGATGGCTTGAGTCTCTGTATCGAGCAACGGCGCGACATCCTTAGCTTGTACTTCTGTTGCGTCCTTGGGTGGTTGATCGAATTGGTTGACAGAAGCAGGGAGCGTGTAATGCGGCAATAGCGATGTATCTGCTTCCACAACAGCTTCATCCACTGTTGGATCAGCCACGTAACGCGCACTATAGTCTTGCTCATCGAGTGATGGATCCAAAACACTCCCGGCCTGTTGCGTTCCTTCCTGTGCCTCATACGATGATCCCTGCATCTCTGGCGACCAACGCTCAAAGATGAGTTTTTGCATTTGTGAGAGGTATCCCATATCTTGCTCTTCAATCAAGTTATTCTCAACACGCTTCACAATCAATGGTTCAGAAACAAAGCCTGTTTGGATATTGCTGAGGGAGACTTTTGCACCATAGGGAATCGGGATATT
The DNA here is from genome assembly GCA_003717155.1 of Protomyces inouyei. Taxonomy (NCBI): domain Eukaryota; kingdom Fungi; phylum Ascomycota; class Taphrinomycetes; order Taphrinales; family Protomycetaceae; genus Protomyces; species Protomyces inouyei. The sequence goes on from QXDQ01000174.1 coordinate 5,766, forward strand.
GCCCTGCGCATCCGGTTCACCGGGTGAGAACAAGTCAATGCGAAAGGGAGCCCAAGAATCAGCCTTGACAATCATACTCCCGAATTCCTCACCAAGATACTTGGTGCGTACGGTTTGTGAATTGATGCGATTGTACAGGGCAATGAGACCACCGTGTTTTAGAATCGGCACCTGCATGCGTGTTTTGGTGGTCTTTTTGGTGGCTTTACTGATGATGTAGACATCATCCGTATCGAAATCAGCAAACGGTACATGCGCTGGATGAACAGCACCTTTTGCAGCAATCTGTAGACGAAGGGAGAATTTCTTGGATTTCCCAACAGACCCGGCGTTGATGTGGAGTTGCTTGAAGTAGATGTGTCCATTTGTATCGAGTTGAGCGGTTTGTAGGATACTCTGTGAGCCGATATCTGCATGCACCGACATGTGTGCTGTGGGTGTGTCTCCCAGCAACGGTGCGTAATTCCCAGAAATGGTACAATATGGGGGTGGTGTCAAGAAGCGCTTCTCATGACCATACGACTTTTGACCAATTTGCGCATACGTGCAACGTAGGGTCGACAAGCGTGGTTCTCGAATGGGGTCAGGTGCACGCGCTCCATACTGTTGATGCAGGAGGAGTGGTAGGTGTTGCGTGATGACTTGACGTATTCGAGTGAGGCGCGTTGTGGCATCTTGCCATTTTGGTGGGAAGCCTGGCCATTTGCGTTTACGATTGATGGGCGGTGCAGGGATTGTGGCGGCTTGTTGATGTTGCCTGTTGCGCGCGAGTTGTTGTTGGTGTTGCTGATGTTGATGGAGCTGTTGCTGCTGCTGGTAGAGTTGCTGCTGCTGTTGTTGCTGCTGTAGCATGGGCAACTGCAAATTGAGGGGCAAATCATTGGTTTGGAGTCCCTGTGCATTGGCATGGGCGATATGGGAGAGGCCATAATCGACAGTGTCTTGGGTGAATTCTTCATCATTGGCAACACGCTCATGATGCTCCTCTGTGAATTGAGTATGCATGAGCTCTAGGTATTCGCGCTCTCGATCTTGGAAGGAGCCGCCTTGGCCTGTGAGATCGAGCTCAATGGCGGATAAGAGGGACTGCATGCCATCTGCATTCTGTCCGGCGGCTGTTGTAGCTGTAGCTGTAGCAGATGCAGATGCAGTGGATGCATTGACATCTTGCGCTTTGGCTAGGTTTGCGAGGGATGGCTGGAAGTGTTGATGTTGTTGTTGCTGCTCGGCGGCCGTTTGCTGCTTCTTCTTCTTCTTCTGCTGCTGCTGCTTCTTGGGCTTCTTGGGGATAGCGAGGGAGGAGCGGGCGGGTGAAGTGGAAGCAGCTGGAGCAGTAGCCGTGGTGGGTGCGTGTTCATGCTGGTGAGCGAGTCGCACCACGGCAGCATCGATGGGGTCCAGGTCTGCGGCAGTTTGCTGTTGCTGCTGCTGCTGCTTCTGCTGCTTCTGCTGGACATCCTGTTGCTGCGACATGTTCTCTCTGTCTGCTGCTCTTCACAACAAACACACAGACTACCTGCTGCTGCGTCTCACGTTCTTCTTGCTGCGAGTCGTGAGAGGGAGGGAAGGAAGGAAGGAAGAGTTCTGTAGCCTGAAGTTGGTGAGCAGCAGCAGTCATTGGCATAGATGGGCCTGGTAGCAGTGGATCATCTGCCTGATGCAGGTCTGCAGCGTCGTAGCAGTGTCTCCCATGCCAGTCCAGTAGTCTACTCTCTATAATATCATTCCTATTTATGACTGCTTCCCCTGTCCCCGGCAACTTCCTTCCCTCAGTCAAGTTCCTTCCTCAGCACACCACTTTCTCCCTTCACCACCCATACCTGACTATACCTCAGCAACCATATTCTCCACCCACCTCAACTCATCTCACCACCCCTTCAACTCAAAGCGCACAGGCTCATCAGCAGCAGATCCCATATACAGCCATTAACCAACAACAAAAAAATGTCTCCTCACGCAACCAACACCGATGCCGTCAATGGCGCATCCTCCTCTTCTGCTGCTCCTGCTCCTGCTGCCGCTGGACCCAAACTGACCGTCAAGTCAGACAAGTCACGAGTGGACGGGCAGGGAAACATCCTCACAGACTACCTCTACGAAAACTCAGTCGTCAAGAAGCAAGCAGATGGATCCGTTGAAATCATCCCAACCCAGCACAAAGTCCAATTCAAGACCCAGACAAAAGTCCCAAAGACAGGTCTCATGATGGTCGGCTTGGGTGGTAACAATGGCAGTACCATGACCGCCGTGGTCCATGCAAACCGTCGCAAAGTCGAGTTCCAGACCCGTCGTGGCGCCTATCAGTCCAACTACTATGGATCTGTCACGCAAGCTGCAACCGTCAAGCTCGGTATCGACGAGCAAGGTGATGACTTTTACGTCCCCTTCAACCAAGTCCTTCCCATGGTCAACCCCAATGATCTCGTCATTGGCGGATGGGATATCTCCAACCTCAACCTCGCTGAAGCCATGCAGCGCGCTCAAGTGCTCGAGTATGACTTGCAACGTCAAGTCAGCAAGGAACTCGCCGCTTACACACCTCTCCCCTCGGTCTACTACCCAGACTTCATCGCTGCCAACCAAGGTGAGCGTGCCAACAACGTCATCCCCGGTGATGACAAGTGGGCTCACGTCGAGCACCTGCGTAAAGACATGCGTGAATTCAAGGAGAAGCACGGTCTTGAGCAATTGATTGTCATGTGGACCGCCAATACCGAGCGTTATGCAGAAGTCATCCCCGGCGTCAACGACACGGCAGACAACTTGCTTAAATCCATCAAGGCTTCGCATGCAGAGATTGCACCTTCTACCATCTTTGCTGTTGCTTGTATCTTGGATGGCACACCTTTCGTCAATGGCTCTCCTCAAAACACCTTTGTGCCTGGTTGTCTTGAACTTGCTGAACGTCACAAGTCCTTTGTGGGTGGTGATGACTTCAAGTCTGGTCAAACAAAGCTCAAGTCTGTCCTTGCACAGTTCCTGGTGGATGCCGGTATTCGTCCAGTGTCGATTGCTTCCTACAACCATTTGGGAAACAATGATGGCTTGAACTTGTCGGCACCTCAGCAATTCCGCTCAAAGGAGATCTCCAAGGCTTCTGTGGTGGATGATATTATTGCCTCCAACCAGCTCCTCTACAATGAGGAAAAGGGCAAGACAATTGATCACACCATTGTCATCAAGTACCTCAAAGCTGTTGGTGATACCAAGATTGCTATGGATTCGTATGAATCAGAGATTCTCATGGGTGGTCGCAACACCATCACCGTCAACACTGTCTGTGAAGATTCATTGCTCGCAACACCCCTCATCATTGACTTGGTGGTTGTGGCAGAACTCTTTTCGCGCGTGCAGTACAAGAGCGAAGGTGATGCAGAGTGGCAAAACTTCCATGCCATCTTGACAGTCTTGTCGTATTGGCTCAAAGCACCCCTCCACAAACCAGAGCGTGAAGCCATCAATGGTCTCAACAAGCAACGACAGGCATTGGAGAACTTGATGCGTGCATTTATTGGATTACCACCAAACAATGAGATGCGTCTTGAGTCCATTGCTACCATCTAGTGTATTGTCTTTTTTTGCGTATAGAGCTGAGGCTAGATGTAGTCTCTTGTAGGTGAACTAGTACCTCTTCTTTTACCTGTTCAGTGTTCAATGTTCATCCCCTTGCTTCACGTCTGTTGAGATCAGCGGCCTCATTTCCGCTAAATTGGGTCACGGCCCGCTGTCAATGTGCAAATGACACGACGACATGATCATGAGCGCAAATATCTTGAATGCAGCAGTGCTGCAGTAGCTGCATCAGACCATTCTCGCAAGACGCATCAGGATAGACCACGGGCGAAATATCTCCCCCCTGACAGTCTGGCCTTCCTATCCGAGCTTGTAATCTCTTTTCAGTACAAATAATCCCCCTATCTCCCACATAGATGACGTCAAACCCTTCCAATTTTCTCCCACGCGAAAAAAAGGGCTCAAGCGGGCGAGCACTGGGCGGGTCAAAGCATCAGCAAAAGATAAAGAGACACGCCTGCTCCATCGACGCATCTACCCAACAGATGTCTGACAGTCCAGCAACAGCCAAAGCCAACACTGCGCCTTCTCGCTACAGCGGTGTTCAATCTGCAACAGACAGACTTGCCGCCGCCTCACTCACCAACGACACGAACTCGGCAGCAGCAACGAGTGATGATGACAATGAAGAAGCGATTGGTGGGAGTATGATTTCACAACCACCCGTCCGTCCAACCATGCAACGTCGTCGCTCTTCACGCAAGTCCATCTCTGCTGAAATCGAACATGCTAGGAAAGTCATTGATTTTGGTGGCGATGTGAGTGATGAGGATGACGGCGCTGCTGCAGAGAGTGATGAGGAAGACGACTCACCTGCTGTACCGTATGCATTTGCGTTTGATATCGATGGTGTTTTGTTGCGCGGTGGTCATACCATCCCCCAAGCAAGAGAAGCAATGGCCATCTTGAATGGTAAGAATGAGCGACACCTCAAAATCCCCTACATCTTCATCACGAATGGTGGTGGTAAATTGGAAGATGCACGATGTCGCGAACTTGCTGAAAAGCTAGACGTTGAAACCTCTGTTGCGCAATTCATCCAATCGCATACACCCTTCCAGCAAATGACAACACTGTATGAAACTGTTTTGGTCGTTGGCGGTGAAGGCAATGCGTGTCGTGAGATTGCTGAATCGTACGGTTTCAAAAATGTCATTACACCAGGTGATATCATTGCCTGGGACCCTAGTATCGTTCCCTTTCGCACACTACGACAAGAAGAACTCGATCTCTGCAAACCCCGTGATTTCTCAAAAATCAAAATCGAAGCAATCTTCTTCTTTGCCGATTCACGAGATTGGGCGAGTGATGCACAAATCATTATTGATGTGCTCCTTTCAAAGGACGGATACTTGCATTCTCGCAACAAGGAAATGACACAAGCTTGTCCCATCTTCTTCAGTAACCCAGACATCACTTGGTCGACCGACCACTGTCTACCACGATTCGGTCTGGGTGCATTGCGTCTCAGTATCAGTGCACTCTGGGATGATGCAACAGACGGCAAAACGCCACTCAAGCTCGTTCAGCTCGGTAAACCCTACGGCGAGACGTATCGCTATGCAACACGTCTTCTTACCGAATGGCGTGCCTTGGAGCATGGTATTGAAGAACCACCGCGTCATATCTACATGGTGGGTGATAACCCAGAATCTGATATTCGTGGCGCCAATATGGCAGGTTGGGAATCCTTGCTCGTGCTGACGGGTGTTTACAAGGAGGAACAAGGACCACCCAAGTATAAGCCAACGACCATCCAAAAGGACGTGCTTGAGGCTGTCAAGTGGGCCATTGAGCGCGAAGAGAAGATTGGTGGATTCTAAAGCAACGATTTGTTCAACTCCCTATATAGATTATTCTTTCACTTCAACACACTCATTATGCGTCTGTCTGAGCCAGATTGTCGCAAACGCTGGCCATCCACCAATAGACAATTGGCTTGTCGTGTTCAATGTTTGGTAGCAGTACTTTACAGAATTTTTGGCAGCATGCATATCGCTCATTTTGTGAAGCACATACTTTGCTGGCGGCGACGATGGGTGTCAAATGGTTGTTGCAGGCCGTGTAGCAATGCTGAACATCATTACTGCTTGCTCGGGATAGTTTGTTGCATTCACCAACACAGCAGACTGTAAGGCATCTGGTTGATTTGACTTGTTGACTGCAGGATCCAGCACATCCTTCGAAGAATGCGAGTCCCACAGCGCTCATGTCGCTGGCTTGTGCGTTGGCTGTTGCTTCGTTTGTTTGGCAGAGAACCAGTAAGATCATTCAAGGCCGACCTTTCATCTTGGCCCTTGCAATTGATCCCAAGTTTGTCTCTTTGTAACAAGATGATCACCAGCTAGGAGCTACTAGGCAGCTAGGAATGCGACAGGTCTTAGAGAGAGACTGACATGTCGGACCGTATTCTCGAGTGCTACGTGGCTCACGACTCCATGGATGGGGTCTGGAGTCCAAGGCCTAGGCCTCATCGCGTAGCCATTGTCAGTTACCCCTGAAGTCTAGACCTAGAACCTCGGTTTGGCATCACATATCTGCATATGCCTCCGGTAATTGCACTCGCGAAGGATATGCAACATCGCCTGTCTGATACTTGCGACAGGAGGCTATTCCGTTGACTCAGCTCACGAGTCGACTGAGCAGATACTGAAGTGCGAGTCAGTATGCTTCTTCTTTTGATTTTCATCACTGATTGCAAGGAAGCAACAGCTGCAGCAGACGAACAATGTTGCATACACGTCTCAAGATCTACAACTGCAGCTAAAGGTGGAAGAATATTGCGTCTCACAAGCTTACAAGCCTAGACTCTGTAGCTGGAGACGGAGTCTGGAATTGAACATGAAGACTGCAATGTCACTACATACGATGATACGAGCACGCATGCAAATATTGTATCCGAGGTAGCATCCGTGCACATGTAACTTGATCAGCTGCGCAGTCCCAAAGGCCGGAAATAGCAAGACTCATGAGCCCACTCACAATCTGTGCTGGGATTTGAATGTTATGCTCGCGAATCGCAGTGAGGAAGGTCAACCATTGCCAATCGTTCCAAAGGCCCAGGCAAAGCCAGAAGATCGAGCTCCAGCAATACAATCACTTGATGCCCACGTTGCAGATGCATATGCCGGGATATCACAGTCGCAAGCTAGTAGCTGCCACGTGTACTCACTGCGTAGGCACAGCCACATTGACAAACAGGCTTAAGGCGGTCGATTGGTCGCGAAAGGGATGCCGACAAGCTTAAGGGGTACAATTTTCAAGTCCATCAATGGCACGCGCGATGACTATCTTCGCGTAGCGTTCTGGCTTGACCATAGAAGTGCACAGGGTTCAATCGAAGCAGATCTCTAAGAGCCATTGCTTGAGACTATCTGGAGGGTTGGTAACAAAGCATCCCTTAGAGTTCACCTGCTGGCATTGCAGCTGCAGGCAAAAATCTTTTCGGAATGGGTCGGCCCGGATAAGTTGATAAGGTCTGGGGCGATCTCGTATCATCCCGCTCATTTGTTACCTAATCCCTGAGGCCCTAGATGCACCAATGCGGTGGCAGCGCCATTGCGTGCACATTCAGTCTCGCGATTGCGTGATCAGCCCCTGAATTCCCATGATTTTCTTCTATAAAATGATTCAGAATCCCCACTTAGCGTACCCTCTTAAGCTCATCTTGACCTCCAGTCATTCAAGCAGCAGTGGTCCATTCGTATCTCCAAGCGTCGCATCCTTGCAATCGTGCAACTACGAGAACGTTCACTTGCAAGCAACCCTACTACCATCTCTTGGCTAACCTCCCTAAAGTCACCGTGTTCATCATGATCCCCAAGATGTTTAAACTGCGTCCAATCAGCACTATGGTGGCAACTGCTCAGCTCTTCAATTTGCTTCTACAGTCCGTCTTTTTGGCTGGCCTCTTCGACAATCATGGCATTCTGTCTGTTTCGGCAAAGGACTGCAAAGCATTTTGGCTCACTCTCAAAGATACAACCAATGGATATGACTACAAGGACAACACCCATTGCCAGTATGTGCTCAAGTCAGGAAAAGGAGTCAATGTTCCGCAAACCAATCACAATGTAGACGAGGGACTCTGCTTTTATGTTCCTGCAGACAATAATTGTCCCCACGGAGGAGAACATGGCGAAGAAAACTGGTTCAGAGAGCATCGTCCAAATGGTGGCCTAGGAAGTGTCGGAATTTTTTGCTCACCTCCAAACCTCCTCAATCAACCTGGAAAACTCCCTCCGAAGCGAGGCGAGCACATTTCTGTTTATTGGAAACTTACCGGCGATCGCTTTTGTCCTGCTCGAGTTTTCTCTCATTAGATAGAAGTATTCTACTTCCTCATAGATTAAAGTAGACCGTCCCTCTACTTTTCTATATACTTTCAAACATCCGGTCCTGCTGTTTACTGATCTCTGCTGGTAGTAGTCGCCCAATCGCAGTCACGGACCAGATCACGAGATATATGACAAGCACAACACTTAGGCTTATGGGCCCATCAAGCAAGAAGATGAAGATTCTCACAATGGAGACCGAGAGCTGTCAATGTCAAGAGAGGAAATGCATCCACACCGACTTTTTCGAATCACATTGGTTTCCTGCCTGAGTTATATCTCGGGGTCTCGCAACCCTCGATAAATGACCGCAGCCTACAGATCAAACGATGTCTTGGCCCAATTGGCGTTCAAACTATCGACAAGCTCCTGAACATTCAAAATGAAATGGTTAATACTGATCGACTTCATGTGCAAACTACATTTGCGGCCGCAGGACTGTGCTCTACCGACCCGCTTCAACGTTCTTTCTGACTTATTTGTTCGTCGATTATCACTACTCTTATAGCATATTAGGCCTAAGACCACTAAGCCCATCGACTCATCACATTGGACGCTAGCCCGGACTTAATAATCCATAAATCAGCTGCATACAACCTCCTTAAGATGACTTTTGTAGTTTGGCAAGGATGTTACTTGAAGCGAAATGTGGACATGGTATAAGATTGGCTACTCGGTTATGTTCATAGCAGTCAGGCATAGCCCGAGTAGAGGCAAGCAATGAAATATGTTCAGTAACTTCTGTTGCTACAGTTTCGAACATGTGCACGTGAGGTTATACATGTTTCGTGCTTGTGGTAACTGTAACGACTGGGCTCGAAGGGGACTGACGGAGATAAGTTGGAAGCTGTGACGTCAGCGCAAGGTACGAGGCAGAGCTGGTCGAGTTTACTTCGGAGACACTGGACAACAAGACCGTTAGGTAGTAGCAATTCTACCTGTGTACGAAGTTGGTGAATGAAGAACAAGGCAGCAAAAGGCTATCCTTTTATCTTCATCAGACTGGAGCTAGAAGCAAGAAAGACAAGAGGTAGAACCCATGAAACAGTAAGACAAGAAACAGGTCCAAAACACCAGAGACTGTGGGAGACGTCTAGCCAGACGCGCCAAGAGACAAAGCGATGTCTCAGATTGGTCAGGCGAGAATAAGAGACTTGAGCCAGAAGAAAGAGCAAGCAACTTGTTGAAGATGCTGAAACAGGTATTCCATGAGCTAGATGACGAGGTCTAGATCGGTCGCTGCTGGTGCACAGAAGAAGAGCCGCGAGATAAAGCCAGGGGTTTCAGTTGGAGACATCTGAAACCAAGAACAGGAATTGCCTCATTCGGTTCGTGACAGTATAACCATGTGGGCGAGCGAAGAATGCATAACCTTTCTATGTCTGCTTCGTAACTGCGGACCATCAAGGTTTCCACTTCATCATGAGATTCATCCTATATGAATTGCAATGAGTTGTGAAAGTAGGGTCTTGATGACAGCATATGTGACTATAGCTAGCTAGTCGACGAAATCATACTGTTTGCTGCGCAAGAGGCCCTTGCAACTGCAGTCCCTTCATTTGACAATGCTATTTTGAAAACTGAGGGCTCCTGGTGCTGCTGCTTCCTGATAATTCCCAAGCCTTTATGCAGCGTGTCTTATCGATCCGCCAAGCGGTGGAGTAAGTCATGTTTGCAAGCCCGTTCGCAGCAAGCATTCCAAAAATGCTTGCCGGGGACGGTATAGCGAGACACGCTTCCTGCACTTCATGCCCACACAAGGGCCACGAACGCCGTATACGAACTTGAAGCAGCCCAAGATAATATTTGAGTCAATAGGCTTTTTCTCTTGATGTCCATCACTGATTGCAAGGAAGTAACAGCTGCAGCAGACGGACAATGTTGCATACACGTCTCAAGATCTGCAACTGCAGCTGAAGTCGGACAGATATTGCGTCTCCCAAGTTTACAAGCCAAGACCTTTTAGCTGCTGGAGACGGAGGCTGAAAATGAATATGGAGAGTTGTTGGACAGTCATGGAGACTGCATATGAGCACGCATGCAAATATTGTTTCCGAGGTAACATCCGTGCACATGTGACTTGATCAGCACTCCCAAGGTCTAAAGCAGCTGACAGAGTATGCCTATCGGAAAGAACAAGACTCATGAGTCTAACTTCAATTTGTGCTAGACTTTGAATGTTATGCTCGCGATTCACAGTGAGGAAGGTCAGTCATGGCGGATGGTCCCAAAGCCAGCAAAACGAGCTCCAGGCATAAAATTATGTGATGCTCATGTTGATACTGCTGCAGATGCATGTGTCAGGATACTACAGTAGCAAGCTAGTAGCTGCCACGTGTGATCTTGTGCAGGCAATGCCAGGCACAGTCACACTGACAAACAGGCTCAAGGCGGACAAGGGTCAGCTGACAGATCATGTCTATTGGAAAGAGCAAGACTTATGAGCCTAACTTCAACTTGTGCTGGACTTTGAATGTTATGCTCGCGATTCACAGTGAGGAAGGTCAGTCATTGCGGATGGTCCCAAAGCCAGCAAAACGAGCTCCAGCAATACTTATGTGATGCTCATGTTGATACTGCTGCAGATGCATATGTCAGGATACTACAGTAGCAAGCTAGTAGCTGCCACGTGTGATCTTGTGCAGGCACAGCCACACTGACAAACAGGCTCAAGGCGGACAAGGGTTCGCAAAAGGATTGCCGACAAGCAATTTCAAGCCCATCATCTGCGCGCGCGATGACTATCTTTTTTGAACTGACTCCTGAGGCCCTAGATGCACCAGGGCGAGAGCAGCGCCATTGTGTGCACGTTCAGTCTCGCAATTGCGTGATTAGCCCCTGAATTCCCTTTTTTTTTTCCTATAAAATGATTCGTGATTCCCACTTGGCATACCTTTCTGAGCTCACTTAGCCTCCAGGCATTCAAGCATCAGTGGTCCATTCGTATCTCCAAGCGTCGCATCTTTGCAAGTGTGCAACTGCGAGAACGCTCACTTGCAAGCAACCCCACTTTCATCTCTTGACTAACCTCCCCACAGCCACCGTCTTCATCATGGTACCCAAGATGTTTAAAATGCGTTCAATCAGCACTATGGTGGCAATTGCTCAGCTCTTCAATTTGCTTCTACAGTCCATCTTTTTGGCTGGCCTCTTCGACAATCATGGCATTCTGTCTGTTTCGGCAAAGGACTGCAAAGCATTTTGGCTCACTCTCAAAGATACAACCAACGGATATAAGGACGACAAAAGCCTTGGCTGTCAGTATAAGCTCAAGTCGGGAAAAGGAGACAAAATCCCACAGACCACGAGTTGGGATGACTCCGGTCCCATTCGATACAAGGGTGATTTCCTGCCCTGTTTCTACGTTGCTATGGACCCCAATTGTCCTTCTTCAGAAGAAACCGGCCATAAGAACTGGTTTAGGGAAGAAGGAAGAACCGGAATATTCTGCGCACCTTCGACGCTCCGCGATACGCCTGAAAAACTCCCTTTCAACTTGCACCCTGGCCGACAAGTTCATTGGCTGACTACCAGCGATAAGTTTTGTCCTGCAGTCCATGTCGACAACACGAAAGCTTCTGCATACTGGCTTGCCCTCCCTGCCCCAGAGTTGCCTCATAAGCGCTCGCCTGAGGAGTGTCCTTATGATCTCATCAGCCAAGAAGGTGAAAACTCTTCGGGTGTTTAGGTGTTTCGCGTGTTCAGCTGATACTGGGATTCCTTGCTATGTTACTATGAGACCTTGCCACCTTTATATACTTGCGCTCATGGAAGCTGCTGGAACATTTGTTGTGTCCATGGAAGCCTATAGAACATCTGTTGTTCTATTGCTTTCTCTCGCTTTCTGTGTTGTTCCATGATGGTCGTTCATAGACATGCGATTTGCCACTGCCGATCACGTCGTGAGATCTTGACCGCGAGTAGCATCACCTCCAACAAAAACGTCGACAATGCAAACCGATATCCAACAATGTCAAGACAGGAATTGTATCGAACACCCTGGAGTGTCAGCGTTTTCCAAGAATGCTATTATATGTGGGCAGATGATCGCTGTCCCCACGATGTCGGCAACTTTGAACACAACTACTTTCAAATCACATTCAGCGACGCTTATGGCACTTACGCCTACGGGGCTTTCTGCCAGCGCATCAACGATAACCGAACACAGCCTGCAAATGAAACGAACTTCCCACCCAAGTGGCTTCTAGACTATTCGACAGGCTCCTGGATATTTCAAGAGAGATAACTCTGGGCAATCAACTCCATGTGCAGACTACTGCTGCGGCTGCAGGACTGTGCTCTGAATGTTCTTTCTGACTCAATTGTGTCGTCGATTATGACTACTCTTATAGCGCATGAGCTCCTAGACCACCAAGCCCATCGATACATTCCGCACTTTAGACACCAGCCAGAAATTCATAATCCATAGATCAGCTGCATAAAACATCGATAAGATGACATTTGGCGTTTGGCGGAGTATATTGCTCGAGGTGAGCGTAGACCTAGGATCGACTTGACTTCGCAGTGATGGTCATAGCAGTCAGGGATAGCTCGAGAAGAGGCGAGCCATGCAGTGTGCTTCATTTGCTGAAATTTTGAGCATGTGAGACTCTACACGTTTCGTGCTTGCTGTACACGTGTGGGGCGAGCGAAGAATCTATAACCTTTCTATGTTTGCTTCGTGACTGCAGACTATCGAGGTGTCCATTTCATTTTGGAATTCATTCCATGTATATTGCAACAACTTGTAAGGGCTGGGTCTTGACAATAGCATATGTACCTATAACTGTCGAGCAAGTCATACGGTTGCTGCGCATAAGGCCTTTACAGCTGCAGTCGCTCCGATGAACAATACTAGTCTGAAGGATGATCGCTCATAGTGCTCCTGCTTGTTAGGATTCGCAAAGCATTATGCAGCCTGCTTTCACCCAACCAAGAAGAGGTGGATCTAAGTCATGATTGCAAACCCGTCTGCAGCAAACTTTCCAAGAGTTGCTATGGTTGTCGGTATAACCCAGACACACTTGTCGAACAATTCTGGCCGCACAAGGGGCAGGGCTAGATGACGAATTGAGGCAGCCCAAGACATCCACCTTACCAGCAGCTTTACCAGCTGCTGTCGTCCCGAGGAGCAACATGAGACTCACCCATGAAGGAGGCGTAAATATCATACTATCAGGAAGTGTCAGCTTTTGTGTGATCGCAGTAGATGATACAACGGCTTGCCGAAACTTACGTGTGGAGCTCAAGCCGGACTGGTTCAAAAGAGGTGTTGAAATTGTCGGAGGTGAAAGATGAAAGGACAGAAAGATGACCTTATAGTCGCAGGCAAGGGGATAGCAGTGAATTCGCTTCATCGAGCAAATGGTGCATCTTTATTTGCAGCCTAGACCGTGAGATTGGCTGAAGTTGTATCCAAATCGCCCACGTCTGCACCCGTATACGACGTAATGTTCAGCCGCGGAAGGTGAATTGACTGCGGCAGTGGTGCCCGGCGAGCTTTGTGTCTGACCAGGAAGCGACACAGTCACTGGAGGTCTCTATTGGTGTCAGTGTCTTCGATCTTATATCAACTTGCTTGAGCCACTACTTGGGAGTCATCCTACCGGCGTGCAGGGTGCTAGAATATGGAGGCGGATGAAGTCCTCAGGAGCATTGGGGAAAGTAGCAATGGGTGTCGTCGGACTGGCCATCGAGTCCAATTGCAAGTAGCTAGTGTGATTGATAAGCCCTTGAGATAATGTCTATAGCTGCAGCATGAGTAGTAATACTTATTAGTAGTAGTCTACAATACTTCTCCTGCAATAGAGCTGCGAGTGGGTCGTGGGATGAAGCTAGGGTTGGGGTTATTCGCGTCATGTCCAGCGGCGGGCGTCAGTCAGTAATTCACTCGCTATCTCTCGCCTCAACCTCAACACACCGTCAAGCACAGACAAGGACATACAGTACGGCCCTCTCTGTATACCTCGCAGCAGCGCACTAACAAACAGCCATGGCCTTCTCAGAAATTGACACCAAGGCCATCGCCACCATGCGTACACTTGCAGCAGACATTGTGAGCAAGTCAAACTCCGGCCACCCCGGAGCGCCTATGGGCATGTCCCCCGTTGCTTGGACACTCTTCTCGAAGCACATGACCTTCAACCCCAAAAACAGCAGCTGGATCAACCGAGATCGATTCGTCTTGTCCAACGGTCACGGCTGTGTGCTCCAGTACATGCTCTTGCACCTCTTTGGCTACGACTTGTCGATGGATGACCTCAAAAACTTCCGTCAGCTCGATTCGCACACACCTGGACACCCTGAATGTGCCGACACGGACGGTATCGAAGTGACGACTGGTCCGCTCGGTCAAGGTATTGCCAATGCTGTGGGTATTGCCATGGCTGAGGCTCATACCGCTGCCACTTTCAACAAGGACGACATCAAGCTTATCGATAACTATACTTTCTGCTTCCTTGGCGATGGATGTCTCATGGAAGGTGTCTCCAGCGAAGCCTGCTCCCTTGCTGGTCACTTGCAACTCGGCAAGCTGATTGCAGTCTGGGATGATAACCACATCTCCATTGACGGCGATACCAACTGTGCATTTACCGAAGATGTTCGCGCACGATACAAATCGTATGGCTGGCATGTTGTGGATGTGGTCGATGGCGACTCTGACCTCGAGGGCATGAACAAGGCTATTGAGTCTTGCAAGGCCGTCACAGACAAGCCTTCTCTCATTTGCCTCACCACTACCATTGGCTTTGGCTCTAAGTTGCAGGGTACGCACGGCGTCCACGGAAATCCACTCAAGGCAGATGACGTTGCACAGCTCAAGGAGAAGTTCGGTTTCAATGCAAAGGAGACGTTTGTTGTGCCACAAGAGGTATACGACGAATGCAACAAGATTGCCGCCAAGAATCAAGAAAAGGAGCAAGCTTGGAACAAGCTCATGCAGCAGTATACTGAAAAGTACCCAGAAGAGGCAGCAGACTTTAAGCGTCGTCTAGATGGCAAGCTCCCAAGTGGTTGGGAGAAGAATCTGCCAGTTTACAAGGCTGGCGATGATGCCGTTGCTACACGCAAGCTCTCCGAGACTTGCTTGTCTGCCATTCAAGGCGCCCTGCCAGAACTCTTTGGTGGTTCTGCCGATTTGACTGGCTCCAACTTGACGAGATGGAAGGAAGCTGTGGACTTCCAGCCACCCTCGACCAAACTTGGTACCTACGCTGGTCGGTATGTTCGTTACGGTGTCCGTGAGCACGCCATGGGCGCCATCATGAACGGTCTTGCCGCATACGGCACCATTATCCCTTACGGCGGTACTTTCCTCAACTTTGTCTCTTACGCCGCCGGTGCTCTGCGTTTGTCTGCACTCTCGCACTTCCGCGTTATTTGGGTCGCTACGCACTGTGCTATTGATTTGGGTGAGGATGGACCCACTCATCAGCCGATTGAGACGATGGCTCACTTCCGTGCAACACCCAATTTGCTCAACTTTAGGCCTGCTGATGGTAACGAGGTGTCTGCTGCGTACTACCTCGCCTTGACCAACAGTAAACGTCCCTCGGTGCTGGCTCTGACGCGTATGAACTTGCCTCAGTTGGATGGTTCATCCATTGAAAAGGCAAGCAAAGGTGGATATGTCTTGATTGAAAATGAGCAAGCAGATGTCACACTCCTCGGTACTGGCTCAGAAGTCTCAATCTGTGTTGAGGCCGCTAAGGTGCTTGAGAAGGAAGGCATCAAGGCACGTGTTGTTTCGTTCATGTGTAACGAGATCTTTGACGAGCAGCCGCTCGAGTACCGTTTGTCCGTCTTGCCAGACGGCATTCCAAGCATGTCTGTGGAGGTCTACTCAACCATGGGCTGGGAGAAGTACACGCACGAGCAATTCGGTCTCAACCGATTCGGTGCGTCTGCGCCTGCAAAGGATCTCTACAAGAAGTTTGAGTTTACCGCTGAGGGTGTTGCTAAGCGTGCCAAGTTGACGGTTGACTTTTGGAAGGACGTCAAGCCTTTGAGGTCTCCTCTGCGTCGTGCATTCCAGAACTTGCAGTCTAGCGACCACAGGGATCCCTCATAGACGAGTGCCTGATATATATTCTCGCTAGTAGTGATTAGTTGATAGAATCTATTCGTTTCGCTTTTCCAACGACAACGACGACTTACTGCTTACATATACATGCTTTCACGGTGTCAGAGATGCCTGCCACTGGGCAGACGGTCCATTGTCACTGCTGCTACAGCTTATGCTCCATCTCTTAAGCAAGCACTCCAAGCAGCTATTAGCGAAACAACGGCGCTGCATCATGGCTTTACAAGCAATGACATGCCTGCACAAGCAGTCTTTCTCATTTCCCGTGCATACTTCCCACAATCACTCGACGGGACACTTGCCCAACTACTACGAAAGACAGTCACTGCAGCTGTAGGTGAGCATTGTCAAGTCGCTTCTGCTGTCGTTGATGCAGTTGGCTCTACGGCCGGTGTCTCCATGCTCGTTGCTTCCGAAGACGAAGCTGCACAACTGTTGCCATTCAATGATCGAGTTGACCGACAAATCAGTCTCGGACGGGCTTGGAAAGCACAAGGCACCAAGGACGTCTCGGAAGACTGGGAGTTGCCAGCGGACGCAAGTTGGAAGTCTATCCTCAGTGACGGTAGTGCCTTTGAGCGTGCGAGCTCAGAGACAAAGCTGACTGCTTCGCCCACTATGCAGTCTGCAATTGTCGTCTCTGGCAACGGCTTTGCTGAGCTTGATTGGCCTGCTCAGCTCTTACCCAATGCACGGAAAGTTGGGCTTCTTGCTAGTACGACACCGTTTCTGACGGGACTGCCGGTAACAATGACCTTTCAAGACCGCATGATTTCTCGTGGAGGATGGGCTCTAGCATTTCCACAAGCAAGAGAAGCACTACAAGTGGCTTACCCAACGCTACACAAGTTAGGAGAGCCGTTGCTCGTAACCAAGTATGTTGATGCTGAATAAGAAGAAGACTGCTAACACATCAGATGCCAGGGCAATATTCTCATCACTTTGAACGAACAGCCTGCCACGTACTGCTTGCTTGAGCGAATGAAGTCTCTCACAAGCACGAATGCAGCATCCAAAGATCTCCTCTTGTTTGGGCAAGTTCAGCATGGCCAAATCGTGAGCAGCACAACGCCCATGATCAAAATCATCTCGGGTGATCCAGGCAAAGGCAGTATGGCACTCAATGGCGGCTATCACGTCTCGGAAGGCGACTCACTGCAGCTTTTCTACGCTGGCAAGGAAGAAGCATTACCTGGTAAACCCGAGGGAACCAGACTTTTGTTTGAGAAGCTACCTGTGGATGGTCGTGAAACATATGCTGACGCACAGGCGGACCCTGTGAATGCGAAACAGGAGGTTATGCCTGGTTTGTTTAGTGCTGCCTCTGAAAGTGGCCTCATTGTCGGTGGTCGAGGTTCTAGACATCAGACATGGGTCTCTGAGGTTTCTGGCTGCCGTATTGCCGCGGGCGTATAGTACTAGAACTGATAGCCTGTTTTATAAATTGGTCAAAGCATAAAGTCCGTGTATATATTTGGTTCGTGAGTTTCAAGCAGTCGATCTGGATCTGGCTCGGCTGCAGTTGCCCCCGCGCAAGATGACATAAACGCAGCAGACGCACCGAATCAGACCACACACACCTCAACGCTTCAGCAGCCTTGTACCTCTTCTTTCATCGGCGCTCCTATGCGGCTACCTGCGTCGGTGCTGGTGCTTTCGTTGGCAATTGACGCTGTCCATTTGGGCTTCCATACGCAGGACAACATCAGCAATTGGACACGACCCATTTCTCACTCGCTCAGCCCCTTTGTGCGCCTCCGGCTCCTTCAGCAATTTGCGCCCGTCATCTATCTTCACCCAGAAGAAGCTTATCTACCAGCAGATCCTGCAGAGGCATACAAGCGTTTCCTCAACGCCAGCACAAACGAGCTACATGTGCCAAAACGGGAACTAGGCGGCAATCCGCTCAAGGACGGGCGCTTGGTCGATGCACCCGTCACAACTCAGGCGCGGCTACTCGAAGACGGCAGGGTCGCCTTACAGTATTGGTACTATCATCACTTCAACGGGCCGCAAGGCTTCAAGACTGTCACTTCAGATGGCACAGTGTCGCGCTTCCCTTGGTATCCACTCGCGGTGCACTATGCCGATTGGGAACATACAACGATCATTTTGACGAGTGATGGCTCTCAGGAGCCAGCAGAGATTGAGAGCGTCTACTATACCGTCCACGCCGACATCAACGAGCCAGAGCACAAATACTCTGTTGAAAATGATACGCACCCCCTCGTCTTTTCGCACAATAACTCGCATGCTTGCTACAAGTCGCCCAAGGACGCACACAATATTGACCCGGCCATGGATGGTTTCGTGAACTCTGCCATTCGTTTCATAACTTTTGGCGCTATTCAGCACATTGAGGTCGGCGATATTGGATTTGCCAACTACCCAAAGTCAGAATGGATCCGCTGGTCGGACTACGAGATTTACGACATATCAGATACGCATGAAAAAGTAGGGCCAGAGTGGGCCCTTTGGCAGGGACATTGGGGCCCTGCCTTTGATCAGAGTCAAGTAGATGAGCCTCCCGTGGGTGTACCATGGCGTCGGTTCTTTTTCGACTTTCTGCAAATCATCTATCACGCCGGCCGGCTGACGCAGTTTGTCTCGAGTGCCAAGCTTGCACCGAGAGGACCGATAGTGCATTACACCTGGTATACATTCGATGTCTACGATCCACCAGACCGTTATGTGCCTGAAGACCCGAATGGGCATAAGCCTGGCATCCTGCCGATTGTCGCTTTTGTCTACTTCCTTCTTGGCTTTGTTGGTATCCTCAACGTTTTACTTTCGCTTGTACTCATCGGCATTATGCTCCTCTCGCAGTCACTGTGGCGAAGGAGTAAAGCAGCATATCAATCAAGACGGCAACGCAGGAAGCTGCAAATGAGCGAGGTGACGCCACTTCTTTCTTAGCTATAGCAAATTGTTCATCGTTCGTTCTCCCCGCTGCTGATCTGAAGTTGTCAAATAGTGTCTTTTGCACCTTACACGAAGTCAACATCAGCAAAATGGTTGGGAGAAGAAGCTAGCGACTAGTGAACAACTTCGCATGACTAGCTCAATTTTGACCACTTTGGATACACAACAGTTGCGGACCATTCTAGGACTGCCTGCATCACGTCGGTCGTCCCGTGCCTGTCACTTTACAGTAACTGGCCAGCGTCGTAACAGCGATGTGTTGAGGTCGTCCTGCGTGCGAACTTTCAATTTCCGTGGTCGGCAACAGCCGCGCTCCCTCCACAATTCAATTGAAAAATCCACTCAGGAACTGGAGCATACTACCACCACGCTGTTCTTGCTTTATGAGCTCAACAGTGTCAGAAGATAGTAAGAGTCATCGACATTCATCAATACCCGATGCGGCAACCGTACCATATTCCCCCGAAACCGATGGCATCACTGCAAATCGAGACATGGAACCCGTCTTTCATGGTATGTCGTGTAACAAGGAACATGTCCTTGCGCATCACAGATCCGCGTCGAGCGATGTCCATCAAGATGAAAAAGGCACCCATCCGTCCAGAACTTCAAAGCTCGACCCGCCCGACGGCGGATATGGATGGTGGATTTGTGGCGCCTGTACCCTCATCTGTATGATGACTTGGGGCGTCAACGCATCATATGCAGTCTATCTGGCCCATTACACTGCTCCAGGCGCGACGTACTTCAAAAATATCACCACGCTTCAGTACACATTCGTGGGAGGTGTTTCAGTGGGTATGGCACTGATCGTCAGTCCGCTTGCTACCGTCATTTGCGAACTCACCGGTAACATCAAGATACCCATGGCTATCGGTCTTGTGATGGAGTCTCTAGGGTACCTCTGTGCTAGCTTTGCTTCCGAGTTCTGGCACTTGTTTCTCGCACAAGGCATTCTTTTTGGCGCAGGTATGGGCTTGCTCTTCTCTCCTTCTGTCCAGCTACCTGCATTGTGGTTCTCCAAGAAGCGTGCACTTGCAAGCGGGATTTGTGCCGGTGGCTCTGGTCTCGGTGGCGTGATCTTCTTGCTCTCAACAAACGCTTCCATTTCGAGTCTTGGCTTGGCGTGGACATTTCGCTTGACTGCACTCATCACATTCGTTTGTAATACGGTCGCCGTCTGCTTGCTGCGTGAACTCAATCCACGCGCTTCAGCAAACATGACTTTTGCTCAACGAAAAGAGCATGTCATGAGTCAGGTATGGGACACCAAAGTCTTCAAAATTCGCGGCTACGCTTGGATGCTCGCGTGGGGTGTCTTTTCGCTCCTAGGTTATGTGACGATTCAATTCACCATTGCAAAGTTTGTTGTTTCTGGTCTAGGTCAATCCCAAGCACGCGGGTCTCAGATTGCTGCCTTGCTATCCGCTGGCATGGCCATTGGTCGACCCATCGTAGGATGGATTGCCGACCTGGGTGGGCGCATCAATATGGCTGCCGTCTTCACTTTGTGCTGTTCGTTCTCGATATTTTTTATTTGGATGTTTGCAGAGAGCTATGGCGTCATGGTCTTTTTCGCGCTGCTGAATGGCTGTATCGCAGGGACATTTTGGTCATCTGTGATTCCAGTCTCGGTTGAGATAGTCGGCATCAAGAATCTGGGTGTTGCATCTACGGGCGTCTGGCTCCTCATGTCTGTGCCGACCATTTTTGCAACAACGATCGCTTTGGAGATCGTTGGGTCCTCAGGTGACTACAAACGACTTATTCTTTATGCTGGAGCATGCTACGCGATTGCTGCCTTCCTGTTGCTTCCCGCAAAGTTCGCTAAGCAAGAGAGAGTCCTGGGTCGTGAGTACAAGTACAAGCTCTGGGTCAAAACGTAAATGGCTACAAGGTGCATGTTAGATAGGGGAATAGCGGCTGCATGAATCTATTGATGATCTTGATGAGGCGTCCTGATTCGAATGACTCTGCTGGAAGTAACATTCCCCTGGCTGATCACCTGGATGAACCATCTGAACGGCCCGCAAGACTCAAAGGCTCCAGGACTACCCCTGAGACTACCAAGTCGAATGCCGAGACGACACGAAACCCTGGCTACACATGGTTGGTCGCCTTATCACGATGGCAATCTTCTCCAAGAGGAAGACAATCATCTGACTCATCTCATTATCGGCGGACAATGGTCCGAGCCACGGACCAAGCTGTGATTCGTCACCCGAACATGAAATTTCCGAGATGTTTGTTGACCCATACATATCTCTGCGAGCAACACGCTTCATTTTTGGTCTTCGCGCTCTATTTGGCTGTCCGGGCTTCTTGAGATCTGACTCATCGCCAAACAGCGATGATCCCGATATGAGACGACGCCAGGCCTGTGCTGCAGCTTGTCAGGTAATCTGCGAGTCAATTACAAAACA
Source organism: Protomyces inouyei (assembly GCA_003717155.1). Classification (NCBI taxonomy): domain Eukaryota; kingdom Fungi; phylum Ascomycota; class Taphrinomycetes; order Taphrinales; family Protomycetaceae; genus Protomyces; species Protomyces inouyei. The sequence continues at coordinate 27,101 of QXDQ01000174.1, forward strand.
TTATGGTTACCCCTGAAAAAGTCGTCACATTGCAAGCTGCAGTGCGCAACGAGAGGACCAAACTATTGGCCTTTCATGGTCGCCTTGCCATCTTGTCAAATTGCCAGCTTGCTAAGCTCTGCCAAGAGCTCGACATGCTCTTCTGCATGGTCTTCATCGCCGACCGTGAACTCGCGATCGGATATGGACCATGCGGTGCGTTGTCACGCACCCTTCGAGTGAAACTTCCGAGATGTTTGTGGACTAACATGTGGCCAATTCGCAGTCCGCAGCTGTTTTTGTCAGGGCCTCATCAGAAATATCACGCTTTTCGACTGCTCCAGGCTGCTTAGCTGAACCCATTGGGCCATCACAAATGTGCTTTCAGGGGGTGACCATGACTGTCGCTATACGAAGCTTTTCCTGATCCTGCTCACATTCGTATTGCAAACGTCGCCTTGTTTACGAAGGTCTAGAACAAGCTCGTCTGGTGCATAAAAGGGCTTCTTCTCCTCATCTTCACCCTCCACTCAACCAACTAAGACTCAACATCAGAAACACCAAAGAAGTAAGCTCAACATTCGCGCAAATGTGAAAACAAATGACGCTAACTTTGGCAAGCAGCCATCATGAACCCACAAGCTTGGTTAGTCCTCTTCATTCTCAGCAAGGTCTCGTCCAACCCTGTGGCTGGTTCCTCGGCCGTGGTCAAGTCACCAGATGAAATCAGGGGAATCAAGATTGCCGCGAAGCAGTGCCTCGTGGATTGCACTGGTTCTCTAGGCGGGTGCATAAGATGTTGCATGGGACAATGCAAACAGAAGGACTCAGGGTCTTGCACACTAGCATGCAGAGGCTTTGCTGACCAGGTTGATGATCTGGAGATCAATGCCCCTCCCCCGGACAAATCAGAATCGGGGTTCGACGATCAAACCAAGACAATGGCGGGTTCAGACTATGGTAATAGTATGGCCCAACAATGCACGGACAAGTTTGCAGCCCAAAAGACGGTGCAGCAATGCATGGATCTGGCTGAGGCGTTTTGGCATTGGTACCGCCTCGATAAGTAGAGATTTCCTCTGCAGAATTTTGGTCCACTTGATACGCTTCTGTGAAGCAGGGACGACCATTCTTGAAGTTTTCTTATTCTCATTATCGCTCCTCTGGCAGTTCTGTAGCAAGTCTAGAAAATCGTTCATTTTACAATCTACGTGTACAGCTACAGTCGTGGGGAATCGAGATGCACCATAGATAGTGAGGTGCAGCGACAAGGACTCTGCAGTTTACAATTTGTGTTCGCCTCAACATATGCCGAAGCCTTGCAACGCATACGGACATTCCGTTAGATTCAGCAGTGAGGTGTACGTCTCCCTTGTTCAGAGCTTCATCTGAGCGAGAGGCTCTCCTATTGGGATTGTTTTGCAACATGTGTGAAGGTCTGAAAGAGCTCCTCATCGATCAAGGGTGCAAATTACGAGATCAAGCTGACCTTGCCTAGTCGCGATCTGGCTGGCCCAAGTGAATGCTGGCAGCATTGCCAATCATCAGCGGGCGCATGTGGATGAAAACGAGTCAAGTGGGTCAAGAGTTGCAAGCACAATCGACACCAAGACGGCAAGCAAGAATTGAAAGATGAATGTGGGTATGAGGCTTTTCTTTGAGTCGCTACCAGATGGCCAAAAGAGGCAGGGGTCTTTCTCAATATAGATGCAGAAGTAGCTTCATTGGAACCTTTCTGTTTTTAGCAGCAGCAGCAGTCACCACGAAGGAGCTTGCATGCATGTCGAAGTGATTCCGACAAGCAGACAATGAAAGAGAGTGTTGGTGTAAAGAATGTAAGACATCTCGACTAGCGCCAGCTAGGCAAGTTGTCGGGGGTTTTATAGCAAGAACACAATGTATTCAAGCGATAGTGTGTGTGAAGTGTTGACAATAAAGATGCTTGCAGCGCCATGCAGTAGAATAATTCAAAACAGAGAAAGCAAGTCGGCGCAGCAGTCCAATGTTGGCAGAGGTCGTCATGGTCAATGCAACAGACGATGCAAGTAACCCTTCCAACCCTTCCTCTTTGCAGGTGGTGAAATGGGTGGTGAGGCTGGAAGGGCCATGACTTGTGAGAGTGCCGAGACTGGACGTGTTTTTTGAACAGAGGTGCGAGAGTCAACCATATCACCTGGCTCACCCATCATGACAAGACTCGCCTCGACAGGCTTACTGGGGAACTGATAGTCCATGCGCACCTCCACCACACCTGCAGCAGCAATGGGCGTCGAGACGGCCGACCCGCTTGAACCTGGATGTTCAACAATGGCAGACATTTTGCGTTTTCTTGAATCCGGCGTTGATGGCCTGGGTGTGAAGGAGAAGAACAAGTCTGCTGGTGCGGAATCTGCTCGTTTATGCGACATGCCACCGCTTGTGAATTGAATGCCGAGTCCTTTGCCAGGAAGCTTCACGGGTGAGGGTGGTAGATGACCCAGCGAGCCTGATCGTTTGTGACGCAGTGATGGGGCCGGCCCGAGTGCGGCGTCGAGATCAATGAGGGGAGCTTGAGGTGCCACTTCATTATCGCGCTCCAGATGAACGCGCTGTTTCTTGGAAACACTCTTCGAAGGGCGACGTGAGAGAACGTTCTTTGTGGTTTGTAAGAAGGAGCTGCGTTTCTTGCGATGCAGCAAGACGGGTGATCCCGGAATCTGGGTTGGTGCAGCAGGCGCCAAGTCAATGGAAGGCGCGAGCGGGTCATTGTTGAGGGTTGATGGACCAGCGGGCATTAGAGGCCAGGTATAATCTTCTGGTCTCAGCCACGTATCGCCTTCCTCTACCGCGCCAGGAATTTCCTGTACATCATCAAGAAAACTGACACGTTTGCGTGGACTGGCTGCACTGCTGACTTGCGTCGACAGGGCCGGCCGCGCTTCTGATGCATGGTCGCCGAGACTGCACTCGGAAACGGATGAGGAAGAGCATGGTGTCCGCGCAGAGGAAGGCGATGCATCTGCGGGTGTACTAGCGAATGTCAAGGCCGGTTGAGAGGCCTGCGCAGGGGAGGGAATGTTGACCGGTGCGCTGCTGCTGAGCATAGCTGTGTCCAGGATAGGCGGCAGCTGCACGTTGCGCCAGTCAAGAGAGATGGCTGCAGAGCGCCTGTGACGGTGGCCTTTGACTGGGGAGGGGACAGAGAGTGATTCGCTCTTGGCGTGCATGACCATCATTGTCGATGAGGTCGTTTGCGGTCGCTAGATGGTGAAAGAGAGCGGATGACGTTTCGGCGAGCGTCAATTGGAGGAGGAGCGACGTGTCCTTTAGAGCGCCAAGCTGTAGGGAGGTCAAGCTGTTGCGCAAGTGAGAGGCCTGCAAGGAGGCGTTCGCACTGGCTTGAAGGGCGGGAAAGAGTGTGAGTGCTGGCGGCCCTTGAGTCGGACCTGGGCCCTTGAGGATAGATGCCTCTGAGGGGGTGAGGAGGGAGAATGAAGAAAGAGGACGAGAGAGGGAGGGTAGGGGAGTGGATGGGTGTCGCCTTCCTTTTGTCTGCGAATACAACTCGACAGCAGGCAGTTCAGGGAGCGCAGAACGGCCTCCTCCTCCGCTTCCTCTTTGGGAAACGAGAAATTGGCGATTTTCGAAATTCAGCAGCCGCAAGGCCCGCAACGGGCACAGGGACGAGCTGGATTGGAGCGCTTGATTGGCCAGACTCTGATCAGCATCTGACACAGGGACCATAAGATGAGATCCGGTATACTATATGTATACCATTGTATAGTACTCATCTATAGCTAGCCTGATGCCTGTCTGCTCAAGGCCCACAGTCGCAGGGTCATCATCAGTTCGGGGACAATTTGCAAGCAAACATCCGAGCTGTCGGAAAAGAGCAGGCAAAAGTAGGGAGAACGTAGCCAAGAAGCATATGAGAGAACATCGTTCGCATCGTCGCATCGATCACCGCACACGATGTCACATCCAGTCGTATCATCGGCGGCCATTCGTCGCGAACTGTTGCAAGCCTGCAACTGCTTGTGAATCTTGTCTATCATCCAGCTGCCATGGCCCATGACTCATGAGTCATAAGTCATGACGGCCCGCCTCGTATCCTGTCAAAAATTTATGGCCAAGGAGTTGAAAGCGGACATTGCATGGCGGTCAATTTGAGACGCTATGATGATTATTGTCCCAAGATATTCACAAGCTCAATGATCACGGCCTACGTGTCTCCTACACTCATGCTCTCTCTACGACGGACTTGCCATGAGTCATGAGCAAGTAGTGAATCTATTTCAAGATTGACGGAGCGCGACGGCATTTCCGACGACAGTATAGGACGACTTGGCTGCGTGCTTACAACCAAAACGCGAAAATTGAGATCGCGCGCTCGCCTCTGCACCTGCATGCATAGATGAATGCAATGCAGGACTCCGTGCATGCTCAAATCACAACCTTAATGCCAATGTTCACCCTGAACATTTGTCTACATTAATTAAGAACAAGAGAGAAGAGATCAGACCATATCAGACGTCAGTGACTGATGCTGAGCCTTCAGACTTCAGTATCGCAAGTTCCCCAAGTACGAGCATCGTTACCATCATGTCAATCCAACAGGCGTGCTTGGTAAATCACGCCTTGATGAGTCGCTGAAAGCAATGCACATTGACTCTACCATCCTTGAGCTTCCCACTGCCAAGTGTATCATGTCTCCAAGCGCGGCCCATACAGATTGAGACTGGTGACACGCTGTGTAGATAAGCTACCGTGAAGCGAGACACAGGGCCCATGCTGTTACATCCGCAGATATGTATCAATACTTGTACGGTCGGTCCCCATACTTCAAGCATCCAGTGCCATGGTCCAGTGTCGTGGACGCGCTAATCATGATCCGCTCAAGCGTGTCTATGACTCTATATCGTTTTGACTTTCTACGTTCGTGCCACGTCGCTGGTCTTTGCTGCACATGCATGTGGAGGCCAAGATAGATGAGACCTCAGCTTGAGAGGAGCTCTCTCCGCAATGCCAGTCAATCTGCGAGCTCGTCTGCTCCTGATGCGACGACGGAAGTTTCATGTATAGACAGGGCCAATGCACTTGTCTCATCTGCATCAGACGCAGGTAAGCTGCACTCGATGGTCCGTCGTCGCCAAGCCAGTCCCAGCAAGGCAAAGCTATTGTGCTACAGCCTATAGCTACTTCCACAAGTTCCCCAGTCTGCAGATACGTCGAAGAGTACTGAGTAGCGACATGAATGTGGTACGGATTGGCCGTTCATACCAGTCGCGTCCATGTTTCAGAACGCGTCCAACGTTCATGCATTGACCCAAACACGCGCGTCTGGCCCAAAGCGACGGGACTTTTTCAACAGTGAAAAATTTCGAGCCTTAAACATTGCAAGCAGAGTCTTAGCAGACCATTCGCCAAGTCTTAAGACTCCGCTTCAAGGACCACCGAGGTGGCCAATGGCCTGATCTTTTTGGGCATGGAACGGATGACGGCGATGCCAAGCCTCCGGCGTCATCCTAGCGGCACTCGTTTTGAAACTTCTGATACCCTGGCTGTGCCCAGTGTTCGAACGTGTAAGTCGAATTGAGAGCTTCGTCAAGAACCCTTGAGTTGAGTGACTTGAGTCCGTTTACCGTGGTCCGTGGCAGTGTTCGTCGTTGTTGTATCGCATTCCTCTCTAAATTTAGATCTTCGCCGCAGATCTCAATCTGGTAATCCGGTTGCCAAAAAGGGACAGACGGGCGAGAAGTGGAAGTCCAAATTGGCAGTCGCCTCATTTCTCACGGTCGACATAGTCAGCCTTTGGAATCCAGACGGCAGCAGATCTGCAGAGTAGACTCGGTCGTCGGTACGAGACTGTATCATACAGAGTCTTCGACTATCGCTGAATCGACGCTGATACCACTGCAAGAGAATCGAAAGAGGTCTTGCACATACCATTGAATGGCGACGTGCACAAGCAACCTCTGAACGAGCGAAGGAAGCTCTGTGGCTGTTCATGGGCCATTCGCAGTGCAGTCATACATCAAACACCTTCCTTGATGTTCTGCTCTCCTGCCAAGTATCCAATTGACGCCGTTTTGCTCTTGATTTTCGTATGGTCCTGAGCTTGTACAATAGAAACATCAGCTAGCAAGCAAAGCATCTAAAAATCACGCTACGGGCTACGGGCTACGGGCTGAAATAATGAACAAAGAAGTACAAGATCTCCTTACTTTGACGGCATCTGCAAGTGATCCAGCCAATGCCGCATCACAACCTTGCCTTCCTCGACTCTCGGTGTCTCCTTCATCCGACAAATAATCGCAGCGTGTGTATGCTGAGTCTTGTGAATATGCACTTGATACTTTTCCCACGCCATCTTTGACAAATTCCCAATGATGTCTCGTTGTGTCTGTGTCAATGCAAGGGGCGCGACCCAATCCATGCCACTCTCGTCAGTTCTCGCAGGAACGGTAGATAGTTCCTCTTCAGGAGCATTGTCAAAGACTTCCTCCACGATATTCTGTGCAACACCAGCAAGGAGACGTGTACGACCTTCGGTATGACTGCCTTCGCTTCCTTGACGATGCAACGTGATGCGGTTCTGTGACTTGAATGTCAACACCACGGCATTCACCATAAATACCGTAATCATGAGTGGGAAGAGCGTGAAGAGCGTCACGCGCAATACATAATCTCGTGGACCGAGTCCCGCAGACTGATCTTTTTCATTGAATGGACGTTGTACTTTACCAAGTGGCTGTACAGGATCTCGTGGATCGAGCATGATGTTGTGGTAGGCTTCATCATGCTGTAATTGTACTTTCCCCAAATCTCTGTATGGATCGCGCTCTGAAAATGCAGCAGTCCAGTAGGGTACGGATCGATCGAACTGGATATTGGCATAGGCTTGGCGTTGCCGGAATCGTTTGAGACCCGTGTGGAAGACGGACCGTTCATCTGCCATGACTTGTAGTAAAGGTAATTTGGTATCTTCATTTGTATAGTAGTCGTCTGAGAGGAAGAGATGGGCGCCTGTCATGCTCAGCGCGCGAGGACCAAACGTCATGGCCATCCAGCTGAAAAAGCCCTTCTCAGTCGGTGAACAACCCACATGCGGTGTCGCAAACGTCGTGAAGGACACAGGCGTCACTTCTTCAAAGACTCCACGATCTTGCAAGACGCCAATTGCATAACGTGCCGCAAGACCACCGAGTGAGTAGCCAACGATGGAGATGTAGCGGATTTTGGATTTCTGCAAGGTACTGCTACTACTTGCGCTCACAAGCGCTTCTTCTTCCTCTGTATCAGCTGCGTCGATGAAGTCCATGATTTCAGTAGCGATGCGTTCGCCGCATGTATCGACGCCATCGTAGGTGCGATTCCCCTCATTGACGTCAGAGACGAGGATGCGACATGCTGGATGTCGCTCTTGGAGCGATTCTTTGATGCACCAGAGATGGCCTGGTTTACCCCATAGCCCGTGAACAAGAACGAAGAGGTGGTCGCTCATGCCTGACTAAGACGGGTGGTGTTGTAGAGAGGAAGATTACGCAAGTGGCAAGCGAACGTTGGTCGGCTTCTTTTATTCAACTTTGCCGTTGGGACACTGAACAGATGAACATTACACAGATGAACAGATGGAAGCGAGGCAAAAGTCATCATAGCTACCGATCTATAGCAAACGGAATTCAATAAGCAGCAGTGAGAAAGCCAATTGAAGAGCAAAAGAGGCAAGCCTACAGCTCAACGCACGACGACTCGCACAAATCCACATCACTCGAGGCCACACTCATTGCAGTTGAACGCGCAGCATCCGACTTCCAGGCCTCGACTTGCATACCACCCCGCACGATCCCCACGCGGTAGTTATCGAGCAAGTTGCGCGCAATGCGAGAATGTGCATAGACACCACCATAGAACATGGCCGTTGCATCTTTCCCAATAGCAGATTGAAGGATCTTTCGACCACCAGGGTGTTTATCGATCCAATGTGTCACATCATGCACAATGCCACTGATGAGGACCAAGTTGCGTTCTTTTGCACTTGCAATGAAATCATCCATTTCAATCACCGGCAAATCATCCACTTGAGGACCCCAAGCAATCTTTTCATTCCACTCATCCAAGCGTTTCTGTGCAGTTTGAATCATTCCCTTTTGAATCTCATTATCGCTGAATGTCACAAGTCCCGTTGCAAGACCCAATGCTTTATATGCGCGAATCGCCCATTTCGTTGGATCATATTGGTACCATTTAACGGCATTGCGGTAGTCTGTTGGATAGGCATGATGGAAATTGTGGTACCCTTCACCCAATGACACCAGTGCCGTGACGACACTATCGCGTGCTGAATGATCATCATACGGGCGATCTCCAAGGTAGTGAGCGAGTGAATTGACGCTGAAGGTAGCATGATGCACAAAAACAAGTCGAACAAGGGATGCATAGACCAATCCACCACGCCAATCGCCCCAGCCGAGTCCAGCGACGAGTGTTGGGAAGAGAAGTGCACAGATGGGGGAGAACCAGTCGTAGTTTTGATCTTGCCAGGCTAGCAACGGGTCGTTTGTGAGGTCAGAAATATCGACGTGTCCAGTTGGCTTGTCGGGTTCAATGACGAGGAGCCAGCCGATATGACTCCAAAGGAGACCACGGTGGACGGAGTACGGGTCTTTATTGGTATCGGTGTAACGATGGTGGAGACGGTGATCCGTGACCCAGAAGATGACACTACCCTGGATAGCAGCTGTTGAGCAGCACATGAGGAAGACTTGAAGTGCGCGTGACGCGACATAGGTGCGATGACACCAGAGCCGATGGTGACCAGCAGTGATACCCAATCCAGTCAGGAAGTAGGCGCAAATTGCCCAAATGGCCGTCTTGACAGTCAATGGGGTTGTCCAGGCACCTAGCAAGGCAAGTACGGGGACCAGCAAGATGACAGGGACGTGTCGCCAGTTGATTTTGTAATGGGTCTTGAATGGATCAAAGTGCGTGAGTTGTTCCTGTTGCTGTGAGGTGTGTCCCAGGACTGTATCGGTGTAGGACTTGTCATTGAACTTTGAAGGCATCTCTGAAGGGACTTGCATGCAGATAGAGGCTGCGTCGCTGTTGCTGCTGCTAGTGCTGCTGCTTCTTGATGCGTAGAGTGTCTTGATGGGGTCTTCGTCTTGTCGCCAGGGAGACGGCGGCGGTGTCTGTGCTTTGTTCATCTCTTTTTTCTTTGGCAAATAGTCAGAGAAGGGCGACGATTGTGAGTGTCTCCTGGTGCGTCGCGAGAGGAGGGACTCTGTTTGTCGCTTAAGTGTGGGAGCGCGTGTTGCAGCGTGTCGTGTCTGGTCCCCTGAATCTCTGGATGCACAAATGAGGTGAGACAGATGAGGTTGCAGTATGCAGAGTAGAGAGAGAGAGAGAAAGAGAAAGAGCGACCAGGTCAGCTGTGATTGTGTATGAGAGAAAGAGAAGCAGGAGGACATGGCCGCGTCTTTCTATACAAGATATCAAAGGGAGCAGCGCACGGTTGCCCCATTGCAGGCCGAGCCCTCGCGTGAGTTGGCGGCCGGGTGAGAGCGAGAGAGAAGGCGAAAGGCGAACGAAAGGCCTGGAGCAGTGGCCCAGTGAAGGAGGCGGCGGCGTGTTTAGCTGGGCCAGGCTGCTTTTTCTATCTGAGCTTGTCTGGTGTCTGCCTGCCTGAGCCCCATTCTGGCCATTCACCGCATAAAATCGAGCTCCTACCGCGGACTCGGTGTCTGTGCCCTGACAACTGCACACCAAATTCCCTGCTGATCCCACTCCAGCTGTACGAGCACGCTGCACTGCCCCCAGCAACTCGCTCCATCCTATTCCCAGCGACACCTTGACCTCAATGACCTCGCATCACTGCACAATTGAGCATGCACTGCACTACTAGTGCATCCTGACTCCTTACATACACAGGCCACTGCATAGATCTATTTGATATACATACATCATAGAATACATCCAAGCAATCACGCACTCTCTGCATACGCAGCAGGAAACAACCCGCTCTGTCCGTCCGCAGACACACCCGTCGCCCACCCATCACCACCATCCTCAGCAGTCACAATCACAATCTCACCAGGCACTAATGAAACCTCCTCACCAGACGCAGCTGTATACGCATACAACGCTCGCACACGACGACCAGCAGGCATAGATTTCTTGGCAGCCGTACGTTTCGGTGCAACAGCAGGACCTTGTCGTTTTGTAAGGGACGAGGCAACAGACCCTGAACTGGGCACACGCGCCAAGTTCGGCCCCGTCTGCGCCGCTGAAACAGCTGCTAGCTTGGGTGTTGCATCCTCGACATACGCTGCAGGTACCAAACCAACTGAACCTCCGCCAGTCTTGATCTGTATCCATCCAGCGCCATCGTCGCCTTGCAAGACAGTCACCGTATCACCAGCTTTGATGGACACTTCACCAGACCCAGCAGCATCGTAAGCATACAGCACACGCGTGCTATGGCTGTGTGCATTCCCATTTGCAAATCCAGCAGCCGGCACCGGTGCGCGATTCGGTCGAGCTGCAGCAACAGCAGGTCGTGTCGTACTGCGCAAACTAGCACCATCGCTAGATTCCTCATCACTCGTCTCAGCAGGCGTTCCCTTGCCAGTACCATACACTGAATCCGCCGTATTGGTGCGTTGTAAGCCATCACCGCCCTTCTTCTCACCCTTCACACCTGTACAATTCGCAGGCACCTTCATTTGACAGGCCTTGTGGCAATTATACGCACAAGCCTTGCAGTGATAGCCTTTCCTGGACATACCCCAGATGGTCGAACCGCAATAATCGCAATGCGTAGGAATGGTGAATGAAGCACTTTTGAATGTATGCGGCTGCATACCTCGATCAATATCGCCCACCACCTGTACAATCGTCCCAACTTCAGCCTCAAGAATATTCCTGCGTGTATCAAGCGATGCGACGTCCATTTTAGATTGCAACAAGTTATGCAAGACTGTTTCGACACCTTGTTTTGATGGATCAGTCAAGTGCTGTTGCTTCAATCGTGTCAATCCATCAATCTCGCGCTTCTTATTCGAGACGGTTGTTTTGAGCTCCGTCAATTCACCCCGTGACCGTGCTAGGTTATTTTGCAAGAAAATCTTGGCCGGCTCATCCGTCACGAGATCCGGTGTATCATGCCAAATAGGACACGCTTCAAAGCCAAATGCTGCAGGTTCTTGAAAAGGCGCACTATTGTGCTGTACAAACATGTTGGTATCAAGCTTTGGATCATTCTGACCAATCGCATCCACAGACCGCTGTAAATGACCACCTTGTCGAATCAAGCAAGACTGCTCCACTTGACTGGCGCGTTGCCAGAGCGCATTGAGGCGTTGCACGCGTACTTCATTCATATCTTGCAGCATGTTGAGCAAATCTGGTGTATCCTCATGGTAGTACTTTGCTTTATGTGCATTTGCTGCGTTGATGGCGATGATGTAGGTGTTTTTCAGGTTACTCATATCGGCCATGGACCCAGTCAACTGTTTCGAGGCCTTTGCACTACCATGCTTGGCGCGCTCCTTTTCAACAACCGCACAGCCGTCGTAGTACTTTTTCTGAACTTGCTTGACGTTGCTGGACGTCTTGTCGCGTTCCTCCACCAACTTGCCATGGAAGCTCTCGACTCGTTTTTGGAAATCCTCCCACTTAAAATGCATCGCTTTGATGGGTTCAGCAACTTGCATCGTGAATTCTGAACTGAGCGTCACGCGTTCATCACCCAGTTGTCGCGCATCTTCGAGTATCCGTGACCAGGTCGTCAATGATGCATTTTCGAGAGAACCCGGTGTCATTGCCGGAGCATCACCTACACTCAACGAAGCAGACTTCTTGACCCTCTTCTCCTCTACCCATTAGCCAAACGATCTTGAACATATGCACAAAAAACTCACGATACTTCTTGGACAACTGTTGCAATTTCGAACCATACTCCTTCTCCAACGTCGCGCGTTCACGATAGTACTCTTGAATTTCTTCAAGCCATTTGATACCATGATGCGCCCAGTTGTCAGTTTGCTTATAGCCGTCTTTACAGGCTTCTCCAATCGTGGCCATGTTGCCCGCAAGCCTTGCGATTGATGCGCACTTTTTCAGGATGGTCGATGATGATGAGTCGTCCAGGAAGGCGGGATGCGGGTCATGTAGCAGTCACTTATATATACAAGAAGAGTCATCCTCTGATTTACCATAAACATTCATTCTATACCATATGCTTATCTTGATGATCATTGCAGCTGATAGCTGTAGATTCGCAGTCTTCAAAATCCTCATCATTCGCAAAAGTCAGTCATAGACCTACACCTCAGTGACCTTAATCTATCAGGCAAGTAAGCAAATAAGCTGCTGCCAACGGCTGTCATTGACACAAGGACTGCGAGCCCCTGTGCAAAAGACGCCGAGAGCCTGGCTTGACTAGTGAGAGCTGCCCAACCTTACCAAGAAGCTTCACAGTCAACGCGACACGAGCTCTCGCTTGCACTCTCACTGCGGAAAGCCGAGTCATACGCACGCCTAAGCAAACAATAGTTTGGCTAATGCGCAAGACTGCCGTCGATGCTTGGAGTTGTTTCCCTTTTGACAGATGACCTTAGCACCATCTGTCTGATTGTCCATTATGGCACGTCAACAACGTAGGCACAAGTGTGCGAGCGGATTTATGAGTAAAGACTCGAGAGCAAGCTTCAGAGGCGGTCAAGAGCTGGCAGACGCGATGCATTGCCCTTTCGGCTCATGGCATCTGAACCAGGCATCATCAGTCGCAAAGATCAGGGGCACCCTTGAGCTCCGTCCTTCGCATTTCCTCGGCTTGTTTTTTTCCTTGGACCAGTATTTGCAGAGGACTCGGGCCGAATGCACAAACGCAATCAGCATTATTTGGTCGACTTGTTCTACTATGAGCCCGAATGCACAAACACAATCAGCATTATTTGGTCGACTTGTTCTACTATGATGTCGTATACAGATACGAACAAACACGGCGTGGTCAGCTATCAACATCAAACTCTTTTTGACCACCCTTCAGCAGCTGTATGCCCTTTAGATTTGCAACGGAGAGGATTTGAGCTAGCTTGCAGTTGACTCATATGCGTGGATTGTCTGGGTCGAGCTCAGACGACCGCCTGTTGGCAGCTGCAGATGCAGTCAGTGGCAGCTGCAATGTATCCCAGTAGCACTGTTATTTGCTATCTCGCTCGCGAAGAATCTTTCGCAAATATGGCAAACAATGCATAGGAAGCGGATTCTATAACAAGCGCTGCTCTGTCCGTCCGGCAGCTGTGCACTTCAATCGACATCGCATACCTTCGACCTTTTCCCAACAACGTCGAGTCAAGCCATGCTTGTTCAGAGTGTGATTTGGACTCTCAAGCTCTTGGCTTGGAGTATGTGCCTGCTGACACGGGTTGATGCCTTATCAGATACAGCTGCAACTAGTAAAATCCACTTGCCGTGTCAAGCGTATTGGCTGCAGCTCAAACCAGATGCTTTCAACGCAGGCTTCAAATTAAAATCAACTTGTCGATATGATCTCAAGAGTAGATATGATCCTACTCAGAAAGACACTTATGCAACGCATACTCGGTTGAAGTTTCCTTGGCGTGACGATACCCCCAAGGATGATAAAAGGCGATTGGAGGATACTGGTCCATCATTTACAACTTGCTATCTTATTGAACAGGACACAGTCTGCCCCCACGGCGAAGGCAAGAAAGAGAACTACTTTCAGCTAAGCGCACCTCCCGGGATCCTCTCCGAGCAAAAGTATGGGCTCTTTTGCATGTATATCCAAAACTTGTTGCTGAAGCCGGAATTGCCTCCGAACAATGCCTTTCCAGGATGGACAGTAGACTGGGAAGATCAGGACGACGAACACGACAAACACCATCAATGCAAGCTGAAATACACATATACGCACCCGACAAACGCCGCCTGGCTTACGTTTCATCCGCGTGGTTACAAAGCTGTTCACGGAGATTCATGCCCCTATGAGTTGCAAACTGCAAGACTTGATTCAAATGGCGCACCTGCACGGAGCTCGAATGCGCTGAGCGGCACCAATAGCGTGTGGTATTGCCGTTTCATTCTTGTGGACCCCAGGTGCAAGCCAAATCAATGGAGACGCGACAATTTCTTTCAGGTGACTGGTCCTGCGCCCGGACTAGGACGTGCGGACATGAGGAACTTGGGCATTTTTTGTCCACTCAAAGGTGACGCCCGTCCACCTCCAGAGGATGCGTATGTGCAGCTTGGAAGTGTTCAACCGTATCGTCCAACGTGGCATTACGATGTGAGCACCGCTTCATGGGTCCAACTTGCTGTAGAACGTCGTTAAGTAGTCACTGCCAGTGATATGCCGATAGCCGAGTTATCTTCGCGGTTAGCTTGTCGCTAGCGTAGTAACATTTCATTGACTCGAACACAGCTTGCTAGCTTTGTGAACTTGAGCTCATGAACATTATGGTGAACCCTTCCAAGCCTCCACTTACGCAAGTGATCCATCAAATGACGAGACTTCATGGCGAAGGGGACCGGCCCGGGTATCGGACGGAACATCGCTTCTTGCGAGCCATAAGGATGTTGACAGATTGATCTCTGTCAAGCCGGCGATCTAGCATAGGAACATAACGTTTGTTGAGAAGATAATTGACTGATACGTCTGAACAGAGCAGCTCTAGCAAGCTTCAGCACAAACACCCTTCATAAGAGGGAAGCGGATCTACAGCCCATGATTGCTCTCAGTGTGATCTCAAGATAAGTTCAGTTAAGCCAGCCTGAGATACAGTCAGCCGCCGCCGCCACCGCCGCCGCCGTAGCAGCAGCAGCAGCAGCAGCATGACGGACGAAGTGACTGCCACTATATTTTCGACCTGCTTTGCACTCTCGATCTGTGGCTGCCTGTGAGAGCATATGGAGATGTTATGGTCATATCAATCAGCGTGAAATAGACTTGCTTTCAGTTATAGACAATCCATCGAACGAGAATCATGAGACGATAAACAGCTTCTAAGCACGGTAAAGTAGTAGCAGTAGCAGGTGCACTTTTTACACGAGTGCGGTGACCTGCAATTTCGAACTCGAGCTCCTGTACGAGTACGACTCTATCCCTATACCGACCATCCATACTCGCGCGGACACTTGGGCTGCAGTATATGCAAGCAAAGTGGTCTACATTCCGTCCATCTTCATCGGAACCAGTGTCACGAGCCGGCACCTGAGTATAGGAGTTGTGCTAAGTCTATAGCCTGCGCTGTTTGGCTACGGGATAATAGTACACGATGACCTGACTCGTGGCCCATGTTTCAGGCACAAGTTTGCGAGCAGACAAAGGACGAGTCGGCATGCTTGCAAATGTACGAAACGATGGCATGTCGCCTTCAAGTCTTCGACTCGCGCCTGTGACTTGCTAAAGATGAAGTGACTGCAGGTCGTCTCGCACGCTACGCGCACCAGGGAGCTTGAGGCGCATCTCTATCAACGCTCACTGTTCAAAGGCAATTCTCGACGTCTACCTCGAAATCTTGCACTCACTCATTTCCTCCACCATGCTGTCCAGTCGTTCTCGGCTTGCATATGGATGTTGTGGTTCATGTGGAGCACTGTGAGGGTCGACTTGGAGGAAGGCATACTGGCTGCAACTGGAACTCGGTCCCTCCAATGCAGGTATCTCAGTAGCATCTATGTCAGGGTTCATAATAAGCTCAAAGTAGACGGGAGTCTGACACAATTGTGAAGTCTGGGAATCTGGCTGCGCACAAGAAGGGATTCTTTCCTGTCCAGGACGGCGCCCACGACTGGTATACAAAGAGTCGCGATTCTGCATCCCATTCAGCCGCATGAGTCGAACGTGGCATCTGAACGATCCAATTCTCGCCTCCGAGGTCGTATCAGACTCGTATGCAATCCGGAACCCCTACGTCGGCCCATGATTATTCTCAAGATAATGGACTCCAGAGACTATAGTAGCGGCCGAGGTCGTGACGCACAATGAAGCTAGTCTGTCAACTTTTTGCTGCGATCTATGGCTGTCGGTCCTCGCCATGTCAGACGACAAGCGGCTGCAGCCGACAGTCTGGTTGATTAGTGAGAGCTGCTCAACCTTACCAAGAAAGCTGTACAGTCAACGCGACACGAGCTCTCACTTGCACACTCACTGCGGAAAGCCGAGTCATACGCACGCCTAAGCAAACAAGAGTCTGAATAGTGCGCAAGACTGCCGTCGATGCTTGGAGTTGATTATGGCACGTCAATGACCTAGGCACAAGTGTGCGAGCGGATTATGAGTAAAGACTCGAGAGCAAGCACCAGAGGCGGTCAAGAGCTTGGAAGGCAATGCATTGCTCTTTCGGCTCATGGCATCATCAGTCGCAAAGATCAGCGGCTTCCTTGAGTTCCGTCCTTCGCATTTCATCGGCTTGTCTTTCTCATTTGACCAGTATTTGCAAAGGACTCGGGCCGAATGCACAAACACAATCAGCATTATTTGATCGATTTGTTCTACTATGATGTCGTATGCAGATACGAACAAACACGGCATCGGCAGCTGTCAACATCAAACTCTTTTTGACCAGCATCCAGCAGCTGTATGCTCTTTAGATTTGCAACGGAGAGGATTTGAGCTAGCTTGCAGTTGACTTGTATGCGCAAATTGTCCGGCTCAAGCTGAGACAACCGCCTGTTGGCAGCTGCAGATGCAGTCAGTGGCAGCTGCAATGCATCCAAGTAGCACTGCTATTTTCTATCTCGCTTTCGCAAATATGGCAAACAATGCATGGGAAGCGGATTCTATAACAAGCGCTGCGCTGACCGCCCGGCAGCTGTGCACTTCAATCGACATCGCATACCTTCGACCTTTTTCCAACTAGGGCGAATCAAATCATGCTTGTCCAGAGTGCGAATTGGTCTTTCAAGCTCTTGGCTTGGAGTATGTGCCTGCTGACATGGAGTGGTGCCTTATTGGATGCAGCCGCAGCTGGTATAATCCAATTGGGGAAGTGTCAAGCGTATTGGCTGCAGCTCAAACCAGATGCTTTCAATGCAGGCTTCTCATTAAAATCAGCTTGTCGATATGAGCTCATGGAAAGATGGGATCCTGATAATCAAAACCCTTATGCAAAGCATATTTCGGGGAGTTTCCTCGGCGTTACGATCACCTCGAGAATAGCAAAGGCCCAGCGGACGGTCTCGATCCAGCCTATACAAGTTGCTATCTTATTGAACGGGACACACTCTGCCCCCACGGTGAAGCCAAGAACGAGAACTACTTTCAGCTGAGCGCACCTCCCGGGCAGGAGTCCAAGCAAAAGTATGGGCTCTTCTGCATGTATAACCAAAACTTGGTGAAGAAAACGGAATTGGCTCCGAACAATGCGTGGCCAGGATGGACAGTAGACTGGGAAGATCAGAACGACAAACGCGATCAATGCAAGCTGAAATACAAGTATACGCCCCCAACAAATGCCGCCTGGCTTACGTTCCATCCGCCTCAGGGCAAAGCTGTCCGCGGAGATTCATGCCCCTATGAGCTGCAAACTGCAAGACTTGATTCAAATGGCGTACCTGCACGAGGCTCGAGTGCACTGAGCGGCACCAATAGCGTGTGGTATTGCCGTTTCATTTCTGAGGACTCCAGATGCAGGCCAAATCATCTGAGACCCTACAATTTCTTTCAGGTGACTGGTCCTGCGAACATGACGAAACTGGGCATCTTTTGTCCCCTCAAAGGTGACTCCCGTGCACCTCCAAAGGATCCGTATGAGGAGGCTGGGAGTTTTCAACTGTTTCGGCCAACATGGTATTACGATGTGAGCACCACTTCATGGCGCCAAACTGCTGTAAGCCGGTAAACCCTCTCTAATTCGTCACTGCCAGTGACATGCCCATGGCCGAGTGAGTGTCACTATTAGCTTGCCGCTGGCGTAGCAAAACTTCGAGAACACATCTTGCTAGCTTTTATGAGCTCGGGCTCATCTACACAATCTCCAACCCTTCCGAGCCTCTACTTGCGCGAATGACCCATCAACTGAAAAGACTCATAAGCGGCCTCTCCTGGCAATAACATGTGTCATTTCTTTATAGCTTCTTGGTGGCCGTCACCTATCAGTTTTGAACCGCTAGACGCTGCAGCTTCTTGTTCTCAACAGCAGGCTGAGAGTTGGGCTCTCCCAGCGGCATCAATGTCGGGGTGTATTCATATAAGCTCGAGAGCAGATGGAAGGATGACACAATCGTGAAGTTTGGAAGTTTGGCCGCGCACAAAGCATGATGCCAACGACGGACTCACAAAGAGTCGCGTTTCTGTATTGTATTCAGCTGGATGAGTCGAACGTGACATCTGAACGATCCAATTCTCGCCTCCGAGTATGCAATAACGTGCGACCCCGGAACCGTACTTCTATCTAGCCCCATGACTACTCTCATGTCATTGGACTCTAGGAACTATAGTAGTGGCTGAGCTTGTGATGCACAATGAAGCTAGTTTCTGGATCTTGCGCTGCGATCTGTGACTGTCGATACTCCTCGTGTCAGACTACAAGCGGCTGCAGCTGCAGCTGCTCTGGATCTTAGCCCCCGAGACTCTCGGCAGTGGGCACACGCTCGCGTAACAAAAGCAGGAGGTGAGCAAACAGAGCAGCACGAGGCAACTCCCAACAAGACATGAGAGATGAGATGTAAAAGTCAGATGTTGTTCTGCGTGCAGTCATTGCAGCATGATCATCTCTGAATCGATACCTTTAACGTTGACGCAGTTAACGGGCTTGGTAGACAGACGACACGGTCTGTTCTACATGACCGATAGCTGAAAGGCCGATGCCAAGACCGTCTTGTCAGCCTACAAGCGGCTGCAGCTCCAGCTGCTGTTCTGGACCTTGGACCCCTGAGAGTCTAGGCCCACGCTAGCATCAAAAATGCAGGAGGTGAACATCAAGAGGAGCGCGTGACGACTCCCGACAAGACCTGGGAGATTAGAGGGAAAAGTCAAATGTTATTCTGCGTGCAGTCATTGCAGTATGTTCGTCTCTTGGTCAATACCTTTGACGTTGACGCAATGAACGGGCTTGGATAACACAAGACGCGGCCCCTTCTACATGACTGACAGCTGAAAGCCCGATGCCAAGATTAAAGGAGCTAAGAGCGCATGATACTCAGGGGAACGGAAGTGTGGACCCTGTTTAATTGGACGACCCATCCGGCTGGGCACTGCTGGCAAGTTTGCAACATGGTCCAGGGATGGCACTCAGAATCTGCTTGTTGGCACTTGGCGGTAGTATAAAGTGGCCACGCGCCCTGTTCTTCCCTCCCACTTCATCTTCATCACCTGTCTCCTGCACGCAAGCACTAGCAATACACGCTACCAGCAGCGCTTGTGTGCCTTGAGGCCGAACTGAAACGCCTGCACCACTAGCTCCCCCAACCCAGCTGCAGTCGCTCCCTTCCAGATGCTGGCTCAGAAATCAACCCCAAGTCTTCATCCTTCGGCGTGGCTACTGTGCTTGACGTGGAGTGCCTTAACTCTGGTGCTGAGTTGTTCCGCACACAAAGGTGGGAAGTGTAATGGCTACTGGCTAGAGCTCAAGATTGACCCCGTCACTGGAGGTCACGCGTACTCTGACGGTTGTCGATATCAGCTCAAGAGCAGATGGGACGATGAGACACCTGATGCATCGAAGCCCTGGCTGAACGACAATGGTCAGCACACTTATGGCACCTTCCCTGTTCGCAATCAATTCTACAGGCTTCCAAGCAACCATAGTCGTGCAGGCTACACCAACTGCTATCTGATCGACAAGGATGAAACCTGCCCGCATGGCGGACCTCCTCCTGTCGTGGACGACCCTTTCGTCAGTCTTCCAGCACCCGAGAATTGGTTCCAAATCGATCCAGAGCGCAACGGTTCAACCCTTGGAATTTTCTGCATGTTCTCGGTCAGCTTCAGCAAAGGTTTTGGATCCAACCTGTTGCCGACCAACAAGCGTCCAGGAATAACTGTGGACTGGCACGACGCTGGCAAACATCGTGATCACCTATGCAAGCTTGAGTACAACCACCTTGCCCCGGTGAATGCCTACTGGCTCTCGTATGCCTCGCCTGACGCCAACGCGGGGAAAGGAGATGAGTGCCCTTACGTGCTTCAGAGCGCACCTGTCGACGCTCAAGGGTTTCCTTTGCTGCAAACATCGCCACAACTTCGGAGTGATAGTAGCACGTCCTGCCGCTACATCAAGGCGGACTCCAGATGCAAGGTCGATCCTCTGATCCGTCCCAACGATTACTTCCAAGTGACTGGTCCTGATGGAACACCTCAGCTGGGCATTTTTTGTATTCTTTCCGATGATGTAAGTTATCCACGGTCTCCAACACCAATAGATGCATATTCGAAGACAATCGAGCAATCACAGTACTATCCGATCTGGAAGTACGATGTGAGCAGCTCTTCGTGGATACAGGGTACATCAGGATATGGGCGATGCAGATCCGCCTTACGTCCTGCCTGCTTGACTACATGTACACATGTCAGTCTGAGATTGTCTTACAAGCTTGAGCTCTAGAATTTCCTTCATAGACAATCAAATGCCTTTTTGTGCGCCTAGCCTCACTGCCTCACCCACGCCATTCGCCTCGATGGTGAGAAACCGAACCTAGGACGGGTCGGCCTTTGTAGCAGTTCTCTTGATAGTGTAGTCGCTGTGCAGCAGTCTATGTCTATCTGTCAACTCAAGCACAAGATTCTTGCAGTCGTAAATACAGTATAGACTCTGCAGAGCTTAGACATCCGCTCGCAGCTGCAGGAGGCTTTCGGCCGGAGCAACACGCGACGAGAGACCGGAGATGAGATGTTTGTTCTACATGCGGTCTGATCATCGCTGGGATAAGTAAAGCGGCCTCTCCCTGCAATGACCTGTGCCATTCTTTTCTAGCTTCTTGGTGGCCGTCACCTATCAGTCTTGAACCGGTAGACGCTGCAGCTTCTTGTCATCGACAGCAGGCTGAGGGTTGAGCTCTCTTCCTCTCTGGAGCCAGGGGTCCACCGCGAAAAATAAAAAAATTGGCGCGCAAGGAGACAAAGACGCGACAGAAGAGAAGCAGCCAGCAGCAGACATCCGCACTGACCGCCTGCCAGTCTCTCTTTCCTCTGCGCACCCTCACTGGGTCCGTCTGTCATTCTCTACTCAACACGCAGCGCAGGTGCATCTTCGAACACCCGCCTTTACCTGACTTTCCAACAACAACCCCTGTCGGGTTGACTTTTGCCCATACGCCGCGCTTGCAACATCGACGATGGACGCGTCGCGCATCTCTCAGGTCCTGCCGACACTCAAGTGCTCCAAGTGTGGTGCGGCGATGCGCCTGGATGCAGTGGGTGACCATATCTGCGAGACCCTGCCCACATCTCGCATGCCAGCGATTATCGAAATGTCGCCAGCACAGCAGAGCAGGCCTCCGGGCAGACCGGATACGGCATCGAGTCGGCACTATCATGAAGGTCATGCATGGCCTTCGCAACTACAGGAACGATCAAGAGAACAACTGCCGAAGCATGTCGAGGCCGACGCAGTCCTTGGCCGACTCAATACGCTCTCGCGACCACTTAACCAGCAACGACTTGCCGGTCCTCCCAAAGCAGCACGTGCTGGACCTGTTCAAATGCGCGATCCACGCATGACTGTTATGCCGCTGCGTGCTCATCCTCACTACGAGCATCGCGAGGACGATGTGCGCTCTGTGGCCTCGCGCGGTTCAAATCGATCGCAGGGCAGCCAACGTAGTGGTGGTAGTGCAGGACGGCTGCGTATTTCTGAACCCTTGGATGATGCGCTGGCAAGTATGGACTCAGGACCATTTGGTATCGCTGGTGTGGCCTCTCGTCTGGACCCTACAGTCTTTGTTGCCCCTGAGTATGTCAACCAGACGAAGAAGCCAAGTCAACGTAGCCATCAGGACGAGTGGCAAGATCAAGGCGCACGCAATCCCCCTGCAAGACGATACATGTCGGCTTCCTCACAGGACTATGCGTATGAGCAACGCCTCCCATCGCGACCATCCACAGCTGGAAGCCAACATTCCGGACATGGTCTACAGCTCGATCGCACACAAATGCACTTTCAATATGACCAAGAAGAACGTCCACGTACAGCAACGCGACAAATTGTTCCTCCTCGACAACCTCAACAGCGAGATCCTTATGCGCGGTACGGGCCAGACTCTGTGCCTGCTCCTTCACGATTGCAACTCGCACCCCTGGCGAGCGTTCGTCCACCAGTTTCGCAAGAACAGCGACACATACGTCAAGATACCTCTTCTTCCCTTGGTACCGTCATGACGAGTCGCTCTGGTGTGAGCGTGCGTTCCAGTATCAGCTCTGCTACGCCAGAAACTGTGATTGCCACACTACCGCCCACTGTAGCAGAAGAACAATACATTGCACCAAGTTTGTTGAAGGACAAGGCGCCGCGCACCCAAAAACACATACAAGCAGCAACACTTCCACGCAGCGGTACGACTGAGAGTTTCGATCGTTTACTGGCTGATATAGGCGCCTCGATTGATGAGTTGCAGCCGCCACGAGAATTGAAGGATCCACAGGATGTCGGCGGCTCACCCTCGAGTCATTACTCTCCTGTCCCCGCTGCAGTCGATGCTGTGCGATCTACGCCAAGAGTTGTATGGTCTGCCCAAAAAGCGCCCGCTCCCATGCAAGATGGACATGACCGTCGAGAAGAGACCATGCCAGTACCACGCATGCTGGGATCGCCTGCAAGTTTACGATCCAAAGAAACAATGAAGAGTCAAACCTCCTCTGAAGACTCTTTTCAACAGCAAACGGCACCGAAGCCTGCAACTCAACCAACTCCCAAAGCTACCGCAACATCAGTCGCTTGCCGTGCATGCAAACAACCCATCAAGCAAGGCCAAAAGTCAGTCTCCAGTAAAGATGGCAAACTCACCGGGAAATACCACAAAGACTGTTTCCGCTGCACCACTTGCTTCTGTCTTTTCCCAGCAGGTGATTTCTACGTATTTGACGATCGGCCATATTGTGGTCAGCACTATCATGCTGCAAATGGGTCATTGTGTGATGTCTGTGGCACAGGTGTCGAAGGTGCCTGTGTTGCTGATGGGACCAAACGATGGCATGCAACGTGTTTTGAGCGAAAACAGCAAAAGACGCATGGTCGGCAAGGCACTCAGCAGACGAGCACATCGAAAACTGCGTTGCCTGCTGGTGTGGCAGTCCTGGCTGGGGGAAGGCATGGCTCCTATGATCATTTCTGATGATGAGATCCGCATGGCTTACTTAGTTCCTAGATGATAACGCTCTAGAGCTGCTAGCTAATTTTACGGTCCCTGGTGGACTTTCAATTGCCCGGTATTTATTAAGCAAGGCGTGAAACATTACCCATCTCGGGATGAGCCGACGTAGACACACTACATCGCAGGCCATCTGCTCTCTTCTCCTTCCTATTCCTACCTCTCATTCGATGTATCGACTTGTGTCTGCTGGTGCGATCTCTCGAAAACATCATCGTCTTGCTCAGGAACCAAAATTTGTGGTGTTCATCTGAAGAACTGGGGACCGAGATGCGCAAAAACCAAAAAATGGACTGGACGAGGATTGAACTCGCGACCTCATGCATGCAAAGCATGCGATACTACCACTGATCTACCAGCCCATTATTACATCGATTGGTCAAAACTTTATATATATGGAATTTTGAAAATTTGTAACCTAACCCTAGATACCATTGAACGCAGATACACAGAAAATGCTGATCCTGAAAGCCACACCTCATGAGACTGAGGTACGATGGTCATGGAAAGCGCTCAGTCATTATCTTCAAGCATTTGAAACCATTCTAAGGTCCCGACAAACCGTCGTCCTATGCAAATATCACACAAACCAATTTCGGCGTCAATCGCCCTGATGCATGCCTTCTGAAGGCGCCCCGCATCACCTCGGACGAAGCGCTCATGCGAGCCTTCACCGCCCAATACCCGCTCTTGACGGATGTCTTCATCTTCCAACAGGGCCCTAACAGGATCCTTCAGTTCAAGCGCTAGTCCGACGTCATTGCCAGTGGCATTGATTACGACAAGGCCAACTTCTTGGTTCGCCGCCTGTACAAGGCTTCCTCTGAATAGATGATTCAATGCACAATCCCACATTTCTCGCAAGGAGGCCTCGCGGAGCTGTGGAAAACACTTCGCCATACGGTCTTAGGCTGTCAGGCAGCGTCAGCACGACTCAGCAGACTCAGCACTGTCGATCAGCCAGCTTGCCTGGTGCTCCCGTCTTGAGTATTAATCCTCGCAGTGACACCTGCAGCTGTTAATGCCAGGTCACAGACCCTGTCTGCCACAGCTCCTGTTGTGGATGACGAAGGCTTTCTGTTTGTGATTCGCCATATATCGCGCTCGCGATGGTCATCAAGTCCAAATGCGCGAGTCCAGGCCCCTAGCGTCCGTGCTGCTATGGTGTCATCCTCAAAGGTGTACAAGACTAGCTCAGCTGCCTTTTGCAAGAAAGTTCAGCAATGTCCAGCGACAAGGTCCACCTCAGAGCTGAGAGGCTAATACATGGCTGACGACGAACCTGACAGCCAGAAATACAAACACAAACAGAGAAGTTTTCTGAAGGCGATCGCGAGAACGTCATCTGATTTCCTCAAGGCAGTATCCGTTGCCACGATTGGCGACCAACTTCCAGGGGGCCAACTTGTCTTCAGCGAGGAAAAAAGAAAGCAGGAAGGGGAACTTCCTTGTAGGATGGATCAGACCAGGGTAGTACCCAAGGTGGTGATCCACCTTGGAGCCATCTGGGCTCAGTGTTTCCTGCAGCTCCTCGAGGCCTCCTGGCGAGAAGTGTAGGATCGTGCACTGGATCCTTGATCCAGGGGAAGTGTTGTGCAGACGGCGAACCGGGAAGTTGGCCTTGTTGAGGTTGACGCCATTGGCAATGACATCGGACGAGTCCATGCCTCGCTTGAACTGAAGGATCCTGTTTGGACCCTGTTGGAAGATGTATACCTCCTTCAAAAGAGGGTCTGAGTGGTGAATGCTCGCATGAGCGCTTCGTCTGTAGTGGTGTGGGGTGCCTTCAAAAGGCATGCGTCTGGGCGATTGATCCCAAAGATCGTTTGCGCGATGTTCGCGTAGGACGACGGTTTGTCGGGATCCTTAGGGAGGTTCAGAATGCTGGTCGACAATGATAGAACGCTATCCACGACCATAGTACCTAAATCTTATGATGTGTGGTATCTGCATCTGGTTGCCGCCGTTTACATTGATTGACTGTTCGACCCCGGTAGAAGAACAGCCATGTGGCAATGGCACTTCATTTCGAAATCGCAGACTCATAGCTACTCGTAACTTAATAGCTTTGAATGCAGTTACATCCAGAAAAAAAAGGGCCTAATCTTCATTTTCTCCGTTCATTGCCGCATTGTTGGGCATTTCAATGGCTATACACCTCAAGGAAAGCGTTTCGTATGTAAAACAGGGAGTCTACAGTGTTCAACCCTGGACGAACATATGCTAGGCCTATGCAGTAGGTTCTGGCACGCACAGCACCCTGTACAGCACCTTTGCGGCAATGTCACATAGTCCCATTTACTGAGACGCTTGAGGCTCACCTCTCAATCATCCTTTTATGCGCCTGCATGTATATCTCTATAGTTCTGAAGCAAGAATGACAGCACGATGCTTGACAAGATTCTCTAAAATTGATAGACTAGTAAGCGACAGCGCTTACCCCCTGAAATGATGTTCCTATTCATGAATCTAGGTAGGCTGCACAATTGTAATGCTGAAAGGGCTCCGTCTGCGTCACAAGCTGAGCTTGTCCGGTCGCAGCCTGAACAAGTCTCACGCGATGCCGAGACAGGGATGTCTTGTCTTGCATCCCCTTGGTGCCTGACAGCTTCAAGTTCTGTTTACCTTGCTTGTGAGTGTGTTCCTTGATCGCAGCGATCAGTTGGCGTCGCTTGAAGAAGAACTGCTCGTGTAAGCCCTTCATCAGGCTGCCATCAGCTTCCATGAAGGCAATCCAACTCGCGAACAGGAAGGCCGCCATCGAGACGAAGAAACCCCTTTTGACAAGCACCAGTAAACTTAGTCACGCTTCGGCTCATTCTTTGCAGCCGGTGCGCCTGAGACCGATCTCTTTGCCGTTTGCGAGTTTGAGCCGTAAAAAGTAAAGCTTTTACGTCAGAGCATGCTGCGGCTGCAGACATGTCTTGGCATGATGGTCGGTCTTTGGGTATACACAGACCACCTCCATCAATGCGGCGACGCCGTGCGTTTCGAGCAGTTGAGATCTATCCTTGTTGGTCGATGAAACCTTGCAAGGCTCATATCACTTGAGCTGTTGGCAAAGCACAGTAATCAACCAACGTTTGTCGTTTCACAACAGCCATATAACGAGATGGTCGTCCGCACCCTAAACGTCGTTTATCTGAATCACAAAATGCAAGCAGTCCTTCTCTTTGCTCTGCTTGGGCTGGTTCATGCAGCTCCTCTCGGTGAGACTGCCAAAGATGATGCCATTACTGGGCACATCAAGAAGATTGATACTGATCTTGTGGCTTTAAATGGGTTACTGGACCAGTACACTGGAGGACTCGTTGCTGCGTTGCCCATCAAGGCTTGCGCAGAAACGGTTGAAACATCCATGAAAGCTGCTGTCACAGATATCAAAAAGGAACCGATTCCGCTACCGGATGCTGGATTACAGACAATGCTGGATGCCATCAAGACACTGAATGGTAATGTCAATACCACAATGACGGCATTGGGTGCGAAAGCTGAGAAGTTTGGCGCTGCAAAGCCGATTGTCCAGAAGATCTTGGTGCGCATGTCGGATGTAGAGAAGGAGTTGGGTGATTCTTTGGTTGCACATGCGTCGCCGGCGATGCAAGCAGCTGCTAAGGAGGAAGACCAGAAGCTTCGAGATTACTTCAAGGTTGCACTCACACAGTACAACACGTAGTAAGTGCCACGTCTTCACAGTAATAGCGCATGGCGGCTGCCGTTGCCCCGTCGAGGTTTGTATTTGTCGCCTTTGACATTGCCATTGCCATTGCTCAACACATACTCGTGGCTTTCGCCTCGAGCTCATCGTACCACGCTGTGAAGACGTTTGTCACTTTCAGACGACTCAGGATCACGATGGAACTGAGCTGTCGTGAGGGTTAGGCATGTCTGCAGCACCTGCAAGCATGGCTGGTGATTGGTGTCATGTTTGCGGTTTCATAACGACTTGGCGTGTAAGCGAAGACACGCATCCAACGTATTCCGTCTCAGATCCTGCCGTACGGCAACGGCCATGTATAAGAATGCCCATGACCACATCCACTCATTAGAATTCATCTTCGTTTGCATCATGGTCTCCAAGCTCTTCTTCTTTCTCGCATGCGCAGCAGCCTCGCCGCTCATCAAGCGTGACAACAACAAAGTCGTTGAGCATCTCGACAACATTGGCACATCCATCGACGCGCTCAACACGGATCTCTCATCATACTCTGGCAACCCGTTAAGCTTGGCAGCCATCAAACTCAAGACTTCTGCCAATAGTCTTGCAGACGTCATGGGTAAAGCTGTTTCAGATGTCAAGCTGGAACCCACACCCATGAGTGAAGCTGAAGCAGGTGAGCTGCTCAAAGCCGTCAACAGGCTCAAGCCTAAAGTCAAGACTATTACTGATACGGTCATGGGCAAAGATTTTGGTGCGATCAAGCCGATTGTGAAGAGCGAGATGTCGAAGTTCAAGGATGTTGAGACGGAATTGGAGAAGGAGCTTGTCAACCGGGTGCCTGTTGCATTGCAGGGAGAAGCAAAGAATCAGGGAGAAGAGATGAAGGCGAGCTTCAACGCTGCGATCACAAAGTTGTCGGCATAGTCGAGAGCATAAGTAGGTAGCGTCTAGTCATTTCAGTCGATGAAGCCCGACCAGAATGAAGCAAAGAAGACAGCTGAATAACAAGTGTAAGTGTCGTGTTAGCAGAGTTGAAAGTTTAATTCCTGAACCCCGCGTATCCCGCCCTCAACTGTCAGCACGACGATCTGCAACCATCACAACCACGACTGTTACATTGAGATGCACAATGAGAGTAGCGCGGTAACGACCTTAAGCATGGATCCGCATAGAGTTCCGATAGATTCTCTGCCGAGACGAATAGAGCTACCGAAACGTGGTCATCGTGGTCCTAAGTCAAAACACGGTTGTCGACAATGCAAGACGCGCCGCATCAAATGCTCCGAAGGTACGCTCCTCGTTGTGCATAAGATGATGCTAACAATTGCAGAAAAGCCAGTATGTTTGCAATGCTCAAAGAAGAGCATGACCTGTGAATATGGACCGAATCAGGCTATTGCTACAGCGACAACCTCCAATGCTTCGACGCCTCGACCGCAAAGTGTCTCCGCAACCTCAGGCGCAAGTCCATTATCTGCGCTGGGTAGATCGCCAGGAGAGCCTGCAGATGAAGAAACGATGTTGACAGAGGTCTTCTTTGCAACGACGACTCACCTCTTCTCCATTTACACAGGACCTTGCAATCCCTTCATGAAACTGCGCAAGTATATACCGCATTCGCGAGCCTTGCATCTTGCAGCACAAGCCATGGCGGCTTTCACTATCTCTGGCAGTCAATCTAGCGATAAGGAAAAACACATGAATCGCGGGTTGGAGCTACAACGACTTGCGTACCAAGAAATCACACGAGCCATGAGTGATCCGAACCAAGCACACTCGGATGCCACTTTTGCAGCAGTTGTGCATATTGGTATGACTGAACCCTGGCATACGATGCGCAGTAGTGAAAGTGGTGTCATGCACCTCAAGACAAGCAAAGTACTGATTTGCCATCGTGCAGAGAGTGGGCGCTGTATGCCGCCGAGGTTTCTGACAAACTTGTTGATTTATTGGGACCTGTTGGTGAGTTTACATTCTGATACGACGCATGAAGGGTATACGACAGGTTTGCTGGCTGGTCCTGCAGCGGATGCAGAGGCAAGCGACTATATCGACCCGACACTCGGGTTGGCGTTTGACTTATTTCCAGTGATTATTGAGATGGAGACGTTCGTGCGGTATGTGCGACTTCATCCATCGCCTGAATCGTTGCCTATGGCGCATACTCTTCACCACAGACTAGCGAGCTGGCGGCCGCAAGTGGATGGTGATCGGTTGATTCACTGTACGGGGGTGTTTGAGACTGCCTCTCTACAGGATATCTTGTTTACGGCTGAAGCATATCGTCAGACCGCATTGCTATTGCTATTCAGGATGGTTCCTGGTCTGCTGGCTACTATGCAGTTACACGAATCAGCACTTGGTTTAATGGCAAGCCAAGTCATTCGGCTAATACAAGCGATTCAAGCAACGAGTCCTGTATGTACGACACACCAGTGGGTGCTGTTTGTTGTGTCGCCTGATGTGAGTAGTATGGCGGAGCGTGCGTTTGTGCGGGAACGCATGTCTGGGTTGCTGGATAAGATTGGCATAGAAGGGATTCGGGATGTGATGCAGTACATGGAGGAGGTTTGGCGGAGCACGGATGCCGGGGTGGCGAGCAGGTTGTGGATGGAGGAGATATATCGTCGTCGCTTCTTCCCCTTGCTGGGATAGGCCCTGGATGGTGCTTCCTGATGCTTCTATTCTCTTCTGCTCGCCCGAATCGAGAGTGAGTGTTGCTGGGTGTCCTGCCATCTGATGCGTTTATTTGCGCTTCCCCTCTCCCAAAGCGGAAATCGTTGCTGCCCCTTCTGCTGGATTCGAGATCTGGGCGTGTCTCAGTTTCAGATTTCAACACCCAGGCATAGCGGCGGTCATCGTGTAACCTGATGTAACGAGGGCCGGGATGGGGCCTAGGGAGGCAGGAACAGCAGCGGAGAGGCACAATCCACGCGCACAAGATCAGAACACCAGAGAGGCAGGCAGTCAGGCGAAAACCACGAGCACCGGCGCAACAGTCTGTGTAACACCACGTCTCGTTGCCATTACCACCTCCCCTCGCGCTCATCTCTTCTCATTCTTACTCAAACCTCCTTTCACTCAACTCCTCCATCTCCCTCTCGTCCTCCGACAGACCGGCCTACTCGCTGCGCAACTCTATGGCGGACCGCATCAAGCGACTGCAGAAGGACGAACGGCGCCTGCCAAAAGTTCCGCAGACCATGGACGGCCCTCGGCGCATCTCTCAAGGGACCATCGGCGTTCGAAAACTCAGCGACTCTCGGCAGTCAAGCCTGACAGACCTCAACGCTGCAGCAAATCCTTTCCTCGACCTCGTTCCCTCCGGCGCTCAAGTCAAAGTCCTCACCTCCACCAACCATGCAACGGGCCGAGTGCAGCATTTGCGTAGAAAGAGCAAGACACCCATCCGCCACTTGCAGCATGTTGTTCCGCTTGTGCCTACCGGCGCTGCACTCAAGCCGCGCAAGATGTCCATGGGCAAGGTCGTCTCCCATAAGCAGCATGCACGCGATCCCAAACCCACTTCACAAGACGCTGTCGCAAACCACCGGCCATCCGTGGAGAATATTCAAGAAGAAGAGCATGTTGCTGTGGCTCCTCGAAAGTCTATCAGTATTGGTGCAACGCAAGTCAAGCTTGTTCCCAATATCCAGCCCAAAAAGTCACCACGCATGTCCTCTGCTGCTTCGGAAGCTTCTGGTACGTCCTATCAGTCTGGTAGATCCAACAGGTCGCATCGTTCTTCCGTCTCTCGCCGCTCTCGTGCCTCTGAAGTGGTAACATTGACAAAAGAAGAGTTGTCAGAACACCACCTCGTCCAGCCACGCAAGCTACGACAATCCTTCGAATTGCGCCAACAAGGCCTCTCTGCTCCTGTCGTTGATTCTGCACCACCTCGACCAAAACAGGCTATTGCACCACGCGCAGCACCAGCCCTTCGACCTGCCACGACACTCGCTGCATCGACGGCAGAATCGCAGCGTAGCAATCAGCTCACTGCCTCGCAACGCGCCCTTGCTCCACCGCTCCAACGTACACCATCTGGTTTGAGCTCTGCACCAATTTTGACAGCTGCTCCAGCAGCAGCAACTGCTCAGGCTGCTGCGAAGATTTCTCAAGCGAATTATCAGCCTAGTAGGACAGCACCCGCGCCACCATCCCCTGAATTACCACCAGTTGTGGCACCGCCCGAGTTGGCACCCATGACTTGGACATCAGGGATGAGGCAGCCTAGTATTTCGCTGCCGATGGATCAGCCCATGCCACCAGCTTATTCTTCTGCGCCTACGACGACGACTCCGGCTCCTGCACAGACTGTAAGAAACTTGATTTGACGAATTTTACTAACAATCAGGCTGACAAGTCTGCCTCACCTTCGCGACCGGCTCCGATCGTTGTTCCTCGACACTCATTAACGACGCCGCCTCGTCTCGGTGGCATGCGCATACAGCAGTCTCCGCTATTCAGTCCCAAAGGAACACGTATGGAACCACGTCTTGCGGGATACATGCCGCGTCGTCCTTCTGGTCCTATTGCACCTGTCAGAATGCTGCGTCAGGATTCACGAGCATCGCTGAGTGATGGGTTTGTGCAGGAAGATGATGAACAGACAAAGACCAATATTGCCAATAGCAAGATTGAGTTGTACTTGGCATCCCTTAAAGACCGCAAGCCGAGTGTCAATCAGCTCGAAAACCTGCCAACAGCAAATGATGTGATTGCGCATCATAAACGGCAGCTCTCATTCAAGATGTCTGAACAAGACTCGCGACATGCATGGACGACAGATGATGGTGGTGAGAGTGATGGTTCTTCCATTCCACAGCAACAGCCTCCTCGCAAGTCTTCCCGTCGACCTT
The DNA here is from genome assembly GCA_003717155.1 of Protomyces inouyei. Taxonomy (NCBI): domain Eukaryota; kingdom Fungi; phylum Ascomycota; class Taphrinomycetes; order Taphrinales; family Protomycetaceae; genus Protomyces; species Protomyces inouyei. The sequence continues at coordinate 58,916 of QXDQ01000174.1, forward strand.
CTGTCAGCTCTCACACAACGTTGACATCCACCACCAAATCCATGGATGCAGAAAAGAGCTACAAGCCTGAACGTGGGACCGTGCCATCAGGCATGGATGCAGATGAAGTTTTTCGTGGCGTCAAGGTTGGATGGCTCGTCGCCACCTACAACGACTACCTCGCTCACGTTGAAAAGCGCGAAGCCAAGAGAGCCGCAAAGCAAGCAAAACAAAAGACTGCTTCTGCGCCAGCCAGATCGCCTCAACTGCCAGAACTCGACTTGTCGTCACCTGTGGCCTCGCCTATCGTTAAGCAGCATCCTGTTCCCGTTGCACAACCTTCTGCGCCGCCTGCACAGCTCAAGAGCATTCTCAAGGTTACCGAACCTCAAGCTGAAGCTGCTCCTGCCGTTGCATCTGGTCCTGCTGCCATTGCACAGGTTGTTGAAGAACGCGCAAAAGCGGTGGCTGCCGATAAAGTGGCTGCGCAGGCAAAATACCGTGCTTCGTTGGCTCGTCAGATGAGTAGCGAGATAGTCCCCTATCGCGCCATCACATCGCCAGTCTTGCGTTCACCAACACTCGCATCGCCCAAACCAGCCGTATCGGAGTCAGAGGGTGAAGTACAGCCTGTGCAGCGATTATGGTCAACCACGACACAGCAGCAGCCCGTGCAAGCTGAAATCAAGAAACTGCCCAAAAGCGTTCAATTGGCCAAATCAGAGTCTGAGCCTGCACGGGGAGTTTCAATCTCAGGTCCACGCGATACAAACCCACCTGCCATGTCCAAAGTGGTAAGTGCGGACGCGGATCGTGTCAAGCTTTACAGCAATGAGATGACGTTTCACGATCCATTTGCAAAGCACAAGAAGCAGCCTTCTAATTTGCGGCGGTCAATGAAGTCGAACGAGTCGCCTGTTGCATCATCTGCTGCTTCCATGGCATCTCTTGAGTCGCCTGCGCTGGATGTGCCGTCAGTTGTCGTCAAAGCGCCTTCTCCTGATATCTCGCAGCCTGTTGCGCCCACACTACCCACATCTGCCAGTGTTCCTTTGCTCACCGCTCTGCAACGACCTGCTGCACAGAAGCTTGCGCCTATCCCAACGTCTGCCAGCTACCAAGACCTGTCTGTTGTTCAGCACAACAAAAGTTACGACTTGGTCAGTGGTCCAAAGAGTCCTGCTGCCATGATGAACCGAGGTTCATACCGCACCAACTCGGCACTCAGCTCAACAAGTGATGGCTCCTTGGACGAATTCATCACAGGCATGCCGCGTGGCAAATCTTCCAAGTTTGGCGCAGTCTCGAACAAGGCGCAAAAGATCCTCGGACTGCGCAACAAGTCGCCTCGCGAAGTCAAGTTCAAGGCAGGCGTCATGGATGAGAAGCGAAACTCAAAGCAACGCATCTCAGTGCATGACATTTCCGGTCCACTCGAGTTACAGCAAGAGATGAAGGCGCAGAGCTCACAAGGGTCGCAACATTCTCGATCGTCCCAGGAGGTGCATCTCATTGAAGTGCCTCGTCCTGCAGAGTTGCCCATTGCATTAACGCCTGAGCAAATCTCACTTGCTCAATTCATGCGGGAGGGTGATAAGCGTGAGTCGCAGCATAGCCCGCTCTGGCAGCGTGACAGCATCTCTGCCGCCTCTCGTCCACTCGTCTCACCTTTCAAGGGTGATGCAGGTACGCGCAGCTCGCAAGAGTCAGAGCCTGGTACGGCTGTCATCCCAATTGGCATGGAAGCGAAACGTCGTGCTTCCTCCATCTACAGCCCAGCACAGACACTCTTCAACATGGACCAGGTCAAGCCGACATTTGGTCAGTTGCGTACGCCAGAGATGAATGATTCGCCCATGTCGGAGATCTTCCGGGACTATACCCTTTCGCCAGAGCCATCGCCTGCCATGCAGCAGTCGCAACCTCCTGTTCAGCGACAAGCACAGCAGCAGAAGCATCGATTTAAGCCTGTGCATCAGCTTGAGACAATTGCGCAGAGTCCACAGACGAACAAGTCCTCACCGGACACCAATAGTCCTGCGAGTGGTGGCTCTCGTTCGCAGACACGCTCAAACTTGGCAAAATCGAGTACACCGCCTTCATCAGCACCGCCTGCTGGTCTTGGGATCTCTGGCTCGTCCAACATTTCACCAATGCAAGTCAGGTCCAATCTTGCACAGCGCAATACATACTCGAAGGAAAGTCGAAATGGCTCACCAGACATTCTCCCGACGAACTTGGCAGAATCGCTTGCAAGGCGCAAGCAACAGCAGTTTGAACCAATGGATCGTGCACAAACAACGAGCCCATTCAGTAACCCGGCTGCCAGACTTGCCTCACCAAATTCGTCACGCGAGCCAACACCGGATCCCTTTCGCAACTTGAAGCTTCCTGCCAAGTCGAGCCCCCAGACTGTCATGTTTGGTTTTGAGGATCAATCGCCACCGCAAGATGGCATGAATCGGAAAAATGTGCCGGAACCACTGAAGCTGGGAACGCCATCCTTCATTTCTCAGGATAGCACGAGTCCTGGCTCAGCCGTTCAATTTCGATCGCCATTTGAGGAGCGTCGACCACAGTCTGCGACTATGCCTACGCATGGTGTGGCCATGCCATCACCCATTCGCTCACGACCTTCCTTTACTAGCAAGCACTCTTCCAACTCGCCAGACTATGTTGCCACAGAGCCACAATACCATCAGCCTTCGCAACAAGGTAGTCAGCAACCACGTATCATGACAATGACCCAATCGGACGCAACGAGACATTTGAATGCTGAAGAACGCTCGCGACGCAACATCTCGTCTTCATCGTCAGAGAGCGCTGCGCCTGCGCGCGTGGACTACCAGCTTCCGCAACAACCGACCAACAAGCATGGACAGAATGGGAGTTTTGATTTCATGAGTGCCTTGGATCGTTCTGGTAGTGAAGCGTCGCAAGAGACTGCAAGGCCTGCTGCGCAGAAAGTGGTGGGTGAGGTGACGGAGAGTCTCAATTATTATGCTGGTACGGCGACGGCTGCTTTTTCGAAGTGGTTTGGATAGAAGATGTACATACAATTATAATTATGCAATGATACCATGTCTTTGCACTAGCTTTGTTCTCGTTTTGAGATCCATATTCATTCATTACATTCACTACAAATCATCACGTCGTCTCATACGCACTATCATCCGCTGTAAACAACCCAGCAATGCGCGACACACATATCTTGCCCAGAGTCTTTGCAGCATCCACCTCGACCTGGTTCGTGCCCTCAGTTGCCCAACGATGCGCCCAGATCCTAACGACCATATAAATCTTGTGTCGACGGTCCGCACACGACCAAGTTGAGACTTGTTCAGCAACGCGGAAGTACGCGAGCAGCTCAAGGGAGTCTGTCGAAACAGTCTGACGCTGAAGAAGCAGATTGGTCTTGTTGAATTTGAGGATGGTTGCGCATCGAAAGAGGTTGAGTTGTGAGGCTGCCATTTCTTGTTTTGCAGTACGTATCGCATCGGCTGCTTCTCCAAAACGGTCTGTGTCAAGGATTGCTCGTAGCAATAAGATGCGTAATCGTAAGGGAGAGTCTGAAGGCAGTGGCAACGCAAGCAGTGCGGAGATTTCCTTTGGCAGTACATTGGTGCGCTCCAGCAAACACTTCTTGCAAACCCTATCGAGTGCTGTAGCGGCATACATGGTGATGAGCGCTTCTGCAGGGTTAGAGCACTCTGCTTGTGACACTGCATTCGAGCCAACACTTGGTAAGCCATGGGCTAGTCGTGCTATTTCACCTTGCATTGCATCACTGAGCAACTTGTCGTAAGAGAGAATTGGCGAAGTCGGGTAGAAGCGACGAACCAAGCGACGCACACTTGTCGGTGAGAGAATCCCTCGCGTCAACAACACGAGCTGCATAATGCGCACCTCCACAGATTGCTTGCCAAGCATAGCAAAAAATAAAATGCGTAGTCTTGACACTTCAACATCCGCACCGAGAACTTGCGCCTCACAGAGCGCCTTGACGTGTATCGATGTAGAGTTCAAGAGTGCTTGCACCCAGGCAACGAGTGCTGCCATGACCGCAAGGCCATTACCAAGTCCAAGCGCTTCTTCCGCATTTGTGAAAGTCGCTCGCAGAGACGTATGTTGCACAACTTGTTTTCTGCGCTGTGGCAAGACGGCACTGAGGATATACCAGAGGGCTCCAGCCAGTAGCATGACTTGTGCCACTTTCATGGTTGGTCCGAACATAGGAATGGCGCCGAGTGCATGGGTCGTGCGGCTCGATCCATCATGTTCTTGCAACCCCGACAGAGCAGCAACCCCGGCGAGTGCACCTAGTGCCAATTTGCCGACCCTGTCACCTGTCGATGGCCTGCGCGTGACGACTTTAGTCAATTGTATGTTTTGCTCTGCTAGTTGTTTGTTGGTTGCTTCGAGCTGTTTGATGTAGGCGGTTGCACAAGCAATGATTCGACCTTTCGGTTGCTTGATGGTTGGGTCCTGTACCGCTTCTTGATGAAGATGCGGTACTGCATCGCGTAGATCGAGGATCTTGTCGTTGAGGTTGCTGCGGTATCGCTTCTCAATGACGTTATGCGATGTCTTTCCTTGCTTACCGCGTGGTTGTTTGACTGGACCCTCTTGTTCTGCGACGTCCAGGTCAGAGACAGATAACTTGCGCTTGCCAAGAGAGAGGAGTTCCGGTTGAATGACTGCGTTTGGCTGTGCGATATCCTGCCAATTGAGCCATTCAGCGGGAAACAACTCGTGTGAGTCGAGAGAGTGGGGACTGCCGTTGGAAGAGGCCGTTAGACTGGGTGTGGCGTGATCTTGCATAGACTCGATAAAGGAGGCATAGTAGTCTGGGTCCAAGTCCGCGGCCATGACCAAGCAGGCTTTGCTCTTAAAGCAATAGGAGAAGCAGCAGAGATAGAAGCAGTAGCAGCAGCAGTAGCAGTTATAGCAGAGGCAAGGCAAATAGCAGGGTGGTCTGATGGTAAGTTGTTCCTGTTGGTGTTCAGGTCAGGCCACAATTCCCCCATTTCTCCCACGCTCCCTTCTGTCCCTGGCTGACTCTTGACCAAAACAAAGCGAGCGAGCACAACAACAGACAATCAAACCCATCCCTGTACTTCTATCCAATGTCGCCGCCCATGATTGAGTTCCTGCAGGGTACGGATATCCGAAATCTCTGCGCTGCTAACATCAGACCGTCTCTACCTCAGCGCCTTTGATGCGCCGCCGTCCAAGGAGAAACACCCGCACTTGCGCTTCTTTACGGTAGACGACCTCCTTGTTTACCATGCCTTCCACATGGACTTTGGACCGCTGCATATCGGTCATCTCTACCGTTTCGCCATCATTCTGCATGAAATTCTATCTGTTTGTCATCTGTAATGACATGCACACGACTAACAACAGGACCCCGACATGTCTGCAAAACCCATCGTCTTTTATTCCCGCACAGATGCACGGTCACGGGCGAATGCAGCCTGTCTTCTAGCTTGCTACATGGTCCTTGTACAAAACTGGCCACCCCATCTAGCCATTGCGCCGCTAGCACAATCCGAACCACCATTCATGGCCTTTCGCGACGCAGGCTATAGTCAAGCGGATTTCTGCCTATCCATTCAAGATTTCGTGTATGGTCTTTGGCGGGCAAAAGAAGCGGAGATCATTGACATCAAAACATTTGATTTGGAGGAGTATGAGTATTACGAGCGTGTGGATAAAGGTGACTTCAATTGGGTCTGTCCGCGCTTCATTGCATTTGCTAGTCCCGTGCAGAGTGGGTATACCACCAAAGCCAACCCATTCAAAAAAGCACAGGCTGTGTCGGCGACGTTCCAACATGTACTGGATTACTTCTCCTCACACAGCGTAGGGATGGTGTTTCGGCTCAACTCACACTTGTATGACAAGAGTCACTTTGAGAAGCAAGAAATTGAGCATATCGACATGTTCTTTGAAGATGGTACATGCCCTGAACTTGATGTTGTCAAGACATTCATTGGGCTGACGGAGGAGATGGCGGAACAAGACAAAGTGGTTGCTGTACACTGTAAAGCGGGACTCGGCCGCACGGGCTGCTTGATTGGCGCGTATCTCATTTACAAGCACCGGTTCACTGCCAATGAGGTGATTGCCTATATGCGCATCATGAGACCCGGTATGGTTGTTGGTCCTCAACAGCACTGGCTTCACATCAATCAACATCATTTCACAGAATGGTCCTATACGGGTGCCATCAAGAAGCGACAACCGCAGTCTGCTGTGTTTTGCACACCACCGAGACCTGTACTTGGCTCACTCGATGACAATACTACTGAAGCGCGTGTGTTTGAGAAGGGCGAGCGCGCAGAGATGTTGCCTGCACCGACGCCTGGACAACCGAGAAAGGCACCGATTGGCCGGTCTGTTTCCAAACCACCACGCATTGCTAGTCTGCAGGTTGTCAACAATGAGAATACGGTGGATGAGCTAGCTGAGCCAACAGACAAAATCTCACCGAGACAAGCTTCAGGGCGGTATGGTGAGCTTGGGAAAGCCGTGGCTGGTCGGATTGCATCGAGGGAGTCACCACGACGGAAAGTATCACGGGATGTAGCAGTGACGCCGCGTAGTGTCTCGACGAGTTCGACTGTGGGTGGCGGTGTGCGCAAGTCGAGTGGCAAGCAGAAGCGCCTGTAGCCTGTGCGTACTGCACTGTCCTGTACGCCAGTCTGTACTGTATCCAGCTTGTACGTTGTAACCTGTAGCCTCTTCGCATGTTTCTGTGCCTTCCCATCTCGGTTCTGCTTCCCGCTTGAGTGACGTAGATCCAGCCAATCAGAGACGGCGGCTGCGGGTGTGCCGACGAAATGCAGAAAAGAAGACGTCAACTGCACCAAGACTCCCATCTACTCTCTCTACCTCTTTCTCTCTACACGCCAATGGACAAGTCAAAGCTCAAGAAGGTACTTGCTACTAGACTGCATCTCCACGGCTCACATTCAGATCCCCACAAGGCAGGCAACACTCGACGACTCGGTCAATACAAAGCGTGAAATCCTCATTTTTTCAGGTATGTCCTTTCTCATGGTGTACATGACGGTCGCTCATCACAGACTTCGATGGTACCATTGCGCTGCAAGATACAGGCCATCTCCTCTTTGACAAGCACGGGTGCGGCCCAGAGCGACGCGCAGAACTAGACAATCAAATCCACACTGGCGAGCGATCCTTCCGTGATGTCTCTGAAGAGATGTGGGGATCTCTCAATGTTGGCTTCGATGATGGCTTCGAAGTCATGAAGGAGAAACTCGTCTTTGATCCAGATTTCTCGGACTTCCATGCGTTTTGCGTCAAGAACAGTATTCCCTTCAACGTCATTTCTGCTGGATTGAAACCATTGCTACGTGCAGTGCTTGAGCATCATCTGGGACCACAAGCAGCGAGTAACATTGACATCATCTCGAACGACTTGCAACTCTCAGAAGATGGCAAGTCGTGGAATGTCGTGTGGCGAGATGATACACCACTCGGACACGACAAGGCAGCTTCCGTGCAAGCCTTCAAGACAGACTCCGCTACCCTAGGAGAAGATGAACTTCCACCCCTCATCGTCTTTATCGGTGATGGTGTCTCTGACTTGCCTGCAGCGCGCGAAGCCGATATCCTCTTTGCACGACGCGGCTTGCGACTCGAAGAGTACTGCCAGGAGAACAAAATCACCTACATCCCCTTTGACTCCTTCAAGTCCATCAAGAAGGAGATTCAACGGCTCGCATCAGAGGATAAGCAACAGGCAGAGGAAACTGGTGTTCCCAAGTTCTTCAACCCGCGTGCCAACTTTTGGCGTCGTGCGTCCTCCAAGGGCGGTAATGATGGTGTGGTCACTTTGGCGAGTATGAAGGAAGCCATGAAGTCAACAAGCTCGCTGCACAGCGGCAAGACGCCTGCTGCTGAGGTGACGGCTGACCCGATGGAGGCGATTGCAGTCAATTAGGTGCATGGTCAGGTATGGTGTGTTGATTGGTGGTTTTTTGTCCTTCTCCCGCATTAGACTCTCTGCGGCTGCTCTGTTTAGTCGGTTGAGCATCCTTTCATTGTTTCTTTGTTCTACCCCTGCCGCTTTGCAAATCACATCTCTACTGCTCTTTCGATTGACGTGCTGGTGAGCTCGGTTGTCATGAGGATTGACTTGGATGAGATACCTACTGCGTTTTGTAGATTGTATAGAGTAGCCATGGCACTCCAAGATTGCCTTGGTCTCGTATATTTGAGTGCCAAGGGATTAGCCGAACATGGGGAAGGTCGGTTTTGCGGTCAAAATCTGCGACGAGCCAGCCAGACTGATCCTCGCAGGACACAGACAATTCAGAGATCCAATGTTGAGGTCATCTGTCGTGTCATATACTACATGTAGAGCCAGCTCTTCTTGGCTCTCTAATCATCGAGGGCTCAAAGATCAGATCGCAAGAGCAACCGCGTAGCCCTTCAAGTTGACTGCCTAGCGATCATCAGGATGATAGAGCAGATAGACACTTCACGTAAGCATCGCCATCAGGATATCAGCTCGCATCTGCTTGTTGAGAACTATATGTCGGCGAAACAAGCTTCACTGCAACGGTACTACAATCTACAAAGGTTCGTAGGGACGGAACACAAAATAAAGAAGTTCTTGGACACAGATGAATATATGCTGTAGCTCTACCGATCGGAGTATCTTGAGTTCGACGACCTTGTGAAAGCTTAGTAGAGAATGACGAGTAGGGGGAGGCGGCGTGCCATCTGAAAATGGAACTTCGCTATTTGGCTTCATATACAACCAAGCAATTTTCGAATGTCAAGCTATATCTCTTGCCTGGCGCAGCGGCCATCCGCAAACGCCGGTCAAGAGTTCGAAACACAAGCCCTGATGGCCCAATTGGTTAAGGCGTCCGGCTTCGAACCGGAAGATTGTGGGTTCAAGTCCCGCTTGGGGTTTCTCTTTTGCACTTCCTGGTATCTACTGGACGATCAGGATGATGCAGTCTCGCTGTGCAAGTCGTCGGGTTCGATGGGTCAGCTGTTTGTGTGCGTTTTCATCATGTGGAGTGGAATTTTCGCTGTTCTAAAGGATTTGTGTCGAGATGCATCTCCTTATTATACAGCTACATTTGTCTAACAGGGTTGCACCGTCTCTTTAAATGGTATGCGAGAGGTGGTTGAAGCCCGAGCATGGCCTTTGACATCTTCAGAAAAGGAAGTTGGCGGCGGTGACAAGCCGGAGTCAGGCGTTGGGATGCCCTAGCTTACGGAGCAAGGTGAGGACCAGTTATTCAGCAACGACGACAAGAAGGCTCAGACGCACGATCTTTCTGCTTCTGCTGTGGATTTTTGCACACAGCTTGGGCTTTTGCGAAGACCAATGAGCAAAAACAAGTGCAGTACGTAAATACGACAATACTGCAAGGCTCGTCGCATAGTGTACTATGCTGTGCGTCGGCAATGCCACGTTGACTCAAACAAGACATCGACTCAGAAGCGACAGCTCACATGACTGCTAACAAGACAGCCATGTCAAACTCGCTTCGAGCCCGATTGCCAACTCTGCTGTGGTGCTCCAGCTTGTATCATGTCACTTATAAGGCCGACTAGGGCCATGCTGGAAAATGTGACCAGTCATCATGCTCGCAGTCTTTCTTGTATAGATGAAGCACGATACACTGAGAGCTCGACCAGGGTATCACTGTAGACATTCATGTAATCCTTGTCATAATTGTCGTTGCACAGCTGCTGCGTCAAGTTTTCCCTGAGCCGAGCGGAAACAGCACTCAACGACACCACGCGCCGCTCACCGCAACAAAGAGCTACAGGAGACCAGGCTCGCATGCAGGTGTAAGCTCATACTTGCCAAAAGAGAGCCACCATCATGGACTACGCAACGCCGACTGCGGCCTCGCAGAACCGTCAAAGGCAACGGCTTGTTAGCTCTAGTTCACCAAGTCCTCGCGCGGGATCGAGTCCTAGTCTCATTACACGACGGCATGATGCGCCTGGTGCCGTTGAATCATCGCGGCATGCACTCCGCACGCATAAAGCCGCGTCAGGACAATATGCTTTACCCAATACGTCCACCAGAATGCCCAAATCTACCTCGAATGGATCGCTCGCGTCGCTCCCTTCACCACGTCGCGGTCTTGCTGCACGTACCGTCTCACCGACTGAAGTTCAACAGAACCGTAAACGCATTAGTGTCATCAAGACACAGATTCCAAGTCCCATCAAGCAACGCATACGACCATCGCCCGTCCCACCCATCCCACCGATACCCGCACAACCAAGTCTCCTTCGGCGCCCATCACCGGTCAAGCCGCGTGCAGTCTCGGGACCCGTAGCGCGACATCGAAGTGTGACTTTGACACATAAACGAACCGGCTCGATTGCCGAAAAGTCAACCTCTTTTACATCACCTGCAAAGATCAAGCCGCCAGCGACAGCGACATCGACGCGTAAAGTGAGTCAGTTGCAGCCCATCTCATTGCCGCCGTTGAATCTACAGGCGTTGTCGACGCCGACTGTGAATCGAGTGAATGATATGAGTTTGCGGTTGCAGTCATTGCAGATGCAACCGACACTGGTGGAGAAGCCCAAGCGCGAGTCATTTTTAGGCAGGCTATCACGGTCATCGTCACGGAGTAGAGCGAAAGCCAAGCGTGACAAGCAAGAGGAAGAGTTGCCCACGCCACCACGAACAGGCTCATCCACGAGGCGAAGACTGTCCCTGTCTTTCCTCAAAGGTCGACTATCACCATTTGGCAATATGCCTGCATCAGAACTAGCGCCACCACCGCCAAAGATTCCATTGCACTTGCAGCCAGATCCAGCGGATGAAGAGATGCGCAAGACGGTTGTACGGCGCAGAGGTGCGAATTATCTACAAAAAGAGGAACAGGCTTTGCTTGAACTGCAACAACGCGCGAGTGCACGATCGCCGGTATCACTTGATCGGATTGCTGAGTTGGATGACGCGCCGCTCAATGTCTATGAACGTGGCGAGGCGGTGGATTATGATGGCAAAATTTACTGTTGTGGTGCCAAAGGCCTTGTCAAGCAAGGTGGCCGCTTGAGTGCTCCCAATGAAGTCAATTTTGGTTACGACGACGATCGTGGCGATTACTTGATTCATCATGGGGACCATTTCGCATACCGCTATGAAATTGTGGATATCCTGGGCAAAGGCTCGTTTGGACAGGTGATGCGCTGTATCGATTACAAGACTGGCAGTTTGGTAGCCATCAAGACGATTCGCAACAAGAAGCGCTTCCATGCACAGGCGCTTGTTGAGGTGAATATATTACAACGGCTTCGCGAGTGGGACCCAGAAGACAAGCATTGCATGATTCGGTACACGGACCACTTTTACTTTCGGCATCACTTGTGCATTGCCACAAACCTGCTCGGCATGAACTTGTATGAGTACATCAAGGCGAATGAGTTTCGTGGTTGTTCGATAGGGGTCATTCGCAGCTTTACCCGGCAGATCTTGTCCTGTCTTGAGCTCCTTGGGCGGCATCGCGTCATTCACTGCGACCTGAAACCGGAAAACATTCTGCTTGTCAATATCTGGGAGAGCAAGATCAAGATTATTGACTTTGGCTCGAGCTGCTTTGAGGATCAAAAGGTGTATACCTACATTCAGTCTCGCTTCTACAGATCACCAGAAGTCATTCTAGGCATGTCGTATGGCTTGCCAATTGACATTTGGAGCATGGCGTGCATTCTAGCAGAGTTGTACACGGGCTATCCGATCTTCCCGGGTGAAGACGAGCAAGAACAACTCTCCTGTATTATGGAACTGTTTGGCCCGCCAGAAAAGCACCTAATTGAAAACTCCACCAGGAAGAAGCTCTTCTTTGATGGGTTTGGCAAACCTAGGCAGGTTGTGTCGTCGCGCGGGCGCAAACGGAGACCGTCGAGCAAGACTCTATCGCAAGCACTCAAATGTCAAGATGAAGCATTTATTGATTTTTTGACGCGTTGTTTGCGTTGGAATCCAGAGAGTAGGCTGACACCGACCACGGCACTTGCACATCCCTTTGTGACGGGCGAGGCGATGCCGGTGTCCTTGCTCCCGCCGCCAACCTTGGCTTCGCGGCTTGGGTCACCTCGCAAGTTTGAGCACAGACGCCTTGCTTCTGGGCTGCCGGTGAAGTCCCACTAGAAAGTCTCGAATGCTCTCCTGATGCTCGCATCAGTCTCAGGTAGAAAATATACGACTCTTTGTCTCACTTCCCTGGTTTTCTTCATGTAGATGGCTCAGGGGGCTCTCTTGAATCTCTTCCCTTCCGTTTGTCAGCGTAAGACAGCTCGACACGTGCACCGTCCCGCGCTCCCTCTTAAACTCGCCGCGCTGTCCACTCACGACCAGAACCCAATCGACCGTATTGCCATGAAGTGGACACCTCTGCTGCTTGCTGCTACGGTAAAGGCCCCTTCGTTCCATTGACTAGACCGTGACTGACAACCAGGCTGCCGCTAGCGATGTGCTCAAATTGACCGCAAAGGACTTTGACGACACCCTCGCCGACAAAACACTTGTTCTTGCCGAGTTTTATGCACCCTGGGTACGGCTCATCTCTTCTTCAATCACTCTCTAACATTAGTGCGGGCACTGCAAGAAGCTTGCTCCCGAGTATGAGACGGTTGCTACCACCCTCAAGGAAAAGGAAGACATTGCCATTGCCAAGGTGGACTGCACGGAGGAAGCTGACTTGTGTTCAAAGTACGACGTCAAGGGCTATCCTACCCTCATCCTCTTCCGTTCCGAAGGCTCTCAGACTCCCTACAATGGTCAGCGAACGGCAGATGCCATCATTTCCTACATGAGCAAGCAACTCTTGCCTGCCGTCTCCACCCTCACCTCTGAGACCTTTGATGACTTCTCCAAGAGCGACAAGGTCGTGGCTATCGCCTTCTTTGACAAAAGTGACCTTGCCTCCAACGAGACCTTCACCAAAGTTGCCGGAATCCACCGTGAGGATTTCCTCTTTGGTGCCTCCAACGATGCCGAGCTCGCTGAGAAGCACGGTGTCAAGATGCCTGGTGTTGCTGTGTTCAAGACATTCGATGATGGCAAGGATCTCTACACTGGTGCCTTTGACGCCGACTCGATTGCTGGATTCGTCAAGTCTGCTGCAATTCCCTTGTTGGGCGAAATTGGCCCCGAGACGTACCAAGGTTACATGTCATCTGGTATCCCATTGCTCTACCTCTTTGTTGAGGAAGATGAGCACAAGACAACCATTGGCGAATGGCTTTCCAAGATTGCAAAGGAAGTAAAGGGTAAGCTCAACATTGCCACCATTGATGCCAAGCAGTTTGGTGGACACGCCGCAAACCTCAACCTCAAGGAGACCTGGCCTGCTATTGCCATCCAAAACACCGAAACCCAGGAGAAGTTCCCCTTCCCACAGGATGATGAGATTAAGGCTGAGAGTGTCGGTCAGTATATCAAGGACTTTTTGGCCGGTAAACTCTCGCCTAGCATCAAGTCTGAGGAGATTCCTGCTGAGCAACCCGATCACGTCTACACATTGGTGCAAAAGTCATTCAACGACATCGTTCACGACGAGAAGCGTGATGTCCTTGTTGAGTACTATGCTCCTTGGGTAAGTTCCTTCTACACTGTTGATTTCAACTAATAATAGTGCGGACACTGCAAGAACCTCGCTCCTATCTACGAGAAGCTGGCTGCCGAGTACAAGGGATCTGCTGACAAGGTCCTGCTTGCCAAGATTGACGCCACCAGCAACGACACACCCGGCGAGGACATCAAGGGTTTCCCAACCCTTCGTCTGTATCCTGCCGGCAAGGACAAGAAGGCTATTGAGTATGAAGGTGACCGATCCATTGAATCCCTTCGGGAATTCATCAAGAACAAGGGTACCCACCAGGTAGAAGGTGTCATTGGTGATGATGACGAGGCTGAAGATCCATCCGAGACTCCTGGTGTTGCTGCTGCGGCTGCATCGATGGCTGCCAAGGTTGTTGAAAAAGTTGCTGAAGCTGTCGGTGATGGCGATGATCTCGGCGAAGACCTCAAGGATGAGTTGTAAGGCTCTTTCATTTTTGGTGCATCATTTTTTTTTCATCGATGATGCTGGCAAGGATGTGTAATCTCTTCTATAGTGACAGGTTCGCGTCAGTGCTAGCAAGGAATCGTGCTCGAGTTAGATTTGCTAGACATGTGTGAAGATTGATTGAAATGGCTATGCATATTGAATTACTCCTTTGCAACAAAGTAAGCTTGGTCCTGCGATGTGCGTTTTGATGAACTCGAACCACTCGCTTCAGCATCCCTTTCATCACTCGCTTCACTGCTCGTGCGTTTATCCAACGGATGCGTCACAACACTCGTTTCTTCAACGGCTCGAATGGCTTCGTCGATATCAGCGGCAAAGTACGGCCGATCAATGGATAACAAGGGCAAGTAACTCACCCTCGGTCGTGCTGATGACCGTTGCGTCGTGACCTGCTCGATACCAGACTCTGTATCGTGCGGTTTACCCTGCGTCCATTGATCCGATGCATTTCCCATATGCGCAACCGAGAAGACTGACAAGTCACGGTCTTCACCAACGCCAAAATTGCCCTTCACCAACGCTCGCTTGATCCAAGGATTTGAAATACCCACAAATCGCCACTGTACAGGACGACTGGCATGTCTGTCCAATACATTGCGTGTATCAATGAGTGTCTGCAAACCAGTCAAATCCAAATGCGGTACACCGGAAAAGTCAAGAATCACAGCGCGTAGGAGAGGACGGGTATCTTTGTCCATGAGGCTGCGATCAGGGTGACGCGGTCCAGGGTCATTCCAGGGACGATCACCGAGTGAGCCGTATGGGTTGAGTTGTCCAGGTCGAGTGCCTTCCTTGATTTGAGCAACCATGTGGTCTGTAAAGTGGTTGGCGTTGGGGTACAAGAAACCCTCATTGAAGCGATAAATGAAGATCCCATCCGGTGGCGAGACTGGCTTGACGAGTGGATTGAGACCATCCGAGTGATCGAGCGGCACGTAAATGTTGCGAGGGTATCCCACTTTCGAGTCGTGTACTTTGATGGTACCAATCTTGACGGCGCCCACAAACGAACCGCGAGACTTGGCAATGCGGAAGAGCAAGACGGCAGCAGAGACAGCGACTGTCACGTAAATACCATTCTCAATGGATGAGAAGATGGTCACGAGAACACCTGCCCAAAAGATGACAAATTCAATGGGCGAGACTTGCCAAAAGTTGAGGATGGCCTTGGGTGTGGAGACAAGATCTGCGACAGCGTGAATGATGACTGCCGCAAGCGATGCGTTGGAGATGTAGTAAAAGACAGGGGTGAGGGCGTAAATGGCAACAACGACGAGAATGGCTGTGATGACACCAGCAAGCGGTGTTCGCACACCTGCTTTACTCTTGATGGCTGTACGCGAGAAGGAGCCTGTTGCGGGATATGCGCCAAAAAAGGGACCGAAGCAGTTGGTGATACCAATGGCAATGAGCTCCTGGTCTGGGTTGATGACATAGTTGTTGATGCGACCGAATGACTTACTGATGGCAATGTGCTCAATCAAAAGCACAATGACGGCAGATGGCAACTTGCTGGCAAAGGAACTGACAATATCGCCCGTCACCTGTGGCACGCCAATGTTCTGAAAACCACGAGGGACAGTCTTGAGGATGGAGATCTTTGGATTCTTCCTGTGGTTGCGGTTGACGAGCCATGAAATCATGGTGAACAAGAGCAAGACAAAGGCCGTTCGCAGAGTGTTGAGGAAGAAGTAGAGCTTTGCGCGGTTTGGGTACTTTTTCGCAGCGTAACCGAAACCCCACTTGATGGCATATAGGAGAGCAAGTGCAGAGAAACCAAAGGCAGCATTGAGCGTACTATCTGGCAAGTGCTTGAGCGTATCGATGATGACCCTATAGGCAGGACCTCGCGTGCTGAACTTGTTGGCGGTGTTGTTGCCGAGTAGCGCAGGCACCTGACCGGCAATGATACTGATGGCCGAGCCCGTCATAAAGGCAGCGATAGATGGAATAGGGATAAAGTCGACAATGAAACCGAGACGCAACAGGCCCATGGCTGTCACGATCACACCACAAATGACGGCGAGGGCAGACGCAATGACATGGCCTGGGACATCTGGGTGTGTCTTTTTGGCTTCAGCAAGGATGTCGCCGACAAGTGCAGACATGACTGCGACGGGTCCGATGGTAATGTCCTTGGATGTCGCAAACATAAAGTAAAGCGACACACCAACAAAGGACGAGTAAAGACCAAACTCTGGCGCAAGTGTCGCAATCTTCGCATAGGCCATACCTTGAGGAATGACGACTGCACCGACGGTCAAACCTGCAACCAAGTCGCCCGCGAACCAGCGTGCATTGTAGCGGTAAATCCAAGTGGCGATGGGAAAGAGCGAGATCAGGTAACTTTTCGCCTGCTTTGCCGGGTGTGGTAGAACACTCCTGAAAAAGTCTGGGACGGTAGGCTCAGGCTCGAGGTAGGAGGGCGGTAGGCTCTCTGGGTAGGATGAGGCTACCTGCTGCCGCCGTGCTTCGCCTTCCTTGTCTTGGAAGAGGCTTCTGGCCTTTTCTGCAATCATCGTCGGGGCGCGTGAATGAGGATGAGGAGGCCGTGAGGGAGCGGGCGTGCTTATATAGGATGCACTACCGCTGTATGTCTTGGTGTGTCTTTTTTGTGTCTGTCGCCCGTCGCCTTTTACGTCTCGTCGCATCGCCGTCATCTGCAGACAAATTGCACCATCACCAGCCAATCAGCATGCGGGATGTGCAGAGCCAGATTGATAATCATCGGCGATGCAGAGCAGGCAGGTCGATGGATTTCGCTGAACTTGCGACGGAGCAGGGCCAGTGTGTATTCGATCAAGGCCTACTGTGCTATGAACCTACATCTGGCTATATATTGTCTTTGCAGCTGTATCAGAGTAGGCATCGCTGCTATGGTGTCATCAGCAGTTTAGTCCCCGAGATCCGGCCGCGAGATCTGAGGCGGAAGCAGCTGCAACGACAACCGAGCAAGCTAGCCATGCGCATGTCCACGCATATATGTGCTTGCGGAGAGATCGGGCTCATGGAGTGCCAGTCTAGAGTAGTCTGGCCTTGGCAATGTGACACAGCTTGACCGTGCAAGCTCTCTGGTGAAGTTGCACCATCAATGCCTTGAGCCGAGCCTCTGAAGACCGGCAGCTGTCAAGGCAAAGCTGCACCTCGGTGCGTACACCATGCGCACTGACAGCGGAACAAATGAGCACACCATCCGACTAATTCGAGAGGACTAGATCAAAATGGTCTGGCACAAGTCGTGTGCCTGCCAAATTGTGCAATCTGGCAGACTGGCACCCCCAATTCAAGCTTGTCTAGGCGATGGCGACATCACTCAAAGCCGCATGCTATCACAAAGTGCCCAAGTGTCTATGGCACAAGATTTTGATGTGACCTCGCAAGCTGTCACACAGCTCGTTGTTGCTCGGTCGAGCAGCTTATCGGCGCTTTCACCTCGAGCTCGCCGTTTGTGCAAATTTGGTGCCCGCCTGAAATTGACCATGGTCTGTAACGACGACCCAGCCGCAACAAAATTGCAAGGCTGCATGCTACTACAGTCGTTACACGCGTCACGCTTTCGTGCACTTGAATATATCTATCAGCCTATGCTTTGGATATCTCTTGCGCTCACACAGTCTTCCATGCTGACTAAAGCGTCTGTGGAGCTTCTAAGCTAGGCTGTCGTTTCAGACGGACAACTTTACAGCCCGTCAACGAGAGCCTGGAAAGTCCAAGATCCCTTGCGACTGCGATATTAAGAAGTATCTGCAGGAGCACTCGGAAGCGCCTTTCGGATCGCTCGTCACCCGGCAGCATACTGACATGTCTTGAGTCGCAGATCACAGGTCCGTTCACGTGAAGACATGGGCTCGCTGTAGCATGAGAGAAGTGAGCCTGCGAACCAATGGCAAACACATCTGCAGCCAACGTGGGTCTAAATTCTCTAGAAGCGCCTATGTTGAGGGGCACAATTATTTGCGTAATCTCTTTGCTCAGCTGAAAACGAGGTCATCCATGTTATTTGTCTGCCTGCTGGCGTCGCAAATTGCTCGCAATGCGCTCGAACCCTTCAATACGACTGGCGCTTTCTCAATTGCCTGGTTACGTATGAACAGCACTCTATGAGCCAATGGCAGGGTGTCATGGAGATTCATGCCAACTTGATTTTATCTGAATCGTAAGTTTTGAGAGTCGAACCTCGCGAGTCAAATTACAGGGGCAGTCTAATCTTACTTGCAAGTCAACATTTGTCGAATTTTGCAGCTAATTGATCACCCAAGATGAGCAAAAGCTTGCTCTCCTGATCTCGCACAATGTAGTTCGATACTGCCTTATCTTCACTGCATCACAAATACGAGTCAAATACGCTTCAATGTGTAGGACTTCTCCCGATGGCAAACGACTCTGAAAGCACATAAGAAGGAGCTTGACCCCAGAAGTCTCTGTATCTCGTCTTCATCAGTCACTGTTCTGACAAAAGTATCTAGAAAATGTTCGCCCCATCAAATGCTTCACACACGCAACGTGACAGCTAACCTACAGTACCATGCAGTCTTCTCTGCTCCTTTCTGCGACGTTCTTGGCAAGCCATTTGCCGCATGTGGCTGGCCAATGGGACTTCAAGGGCCAGATTTGCTGGCTGCAGATCAAAGATGAATTTCTGCACCCTGGACATCCGAAGCCAACTCAATGTCCTCTCACTATCAGATGTGGAAACACTCCAACCACTATTCCTGCAACCGATTCATTGGGTCGCCTTCCTGGCACTTGTGTTTATATTCTCAACTGGTCTCGGGAGTCTGGCCTGCAGTGTGATCCGTCGTTCTTTACGAGTACGACGGACCACAAAAAAGGTATCTTATGTTTCATGGGTACCACTACCGACCAAGCCGGATTTAACGGTAACCAGAATCTCGCCACCTATATAAAACAAGGCTTCTGGACGCCTGACAAGTCTCGATTCCCAGACTTGAGTTGCGTTGTGACCTTCTGGAATAAGGCCATTGACTTTGGCGAAGACGTAAGTACCTATCAATGGCAGACTGAAAAGTGCGAGCGCATTCAATGAGCGAAGCCTGCTTGAGGCGACACGATCATCGTTAGCACTATGATCAATCAATAAGAACCCGCGATTCTCTTCTTCAACTACGCACATTGTGCTTTGTGCCTGGTATTTGCTTGCAATTAGAGACGAAGCATTCACATTGCATGGCTCTTTTGATCTTCAATGGGTCGCCTATGAGCTTTTTGCACCTCCGCAATTGCTGTTCTTTTTCAAATGAATTTTGGTTCCTTACACATCTACTATCCTACTTGTAATGAATGAGAAGTGTAAGCTAGAATGACTGCAAAGGAGCTGGGTAGAGGTAATTTTTCGTGATGTCCAGAACGAGCTGTGGCAGCTGACGGCCGGAGGAGCCCGCCCATCTGAAATGTAGTTGAGTTGACCTATAGCAAGGACCGCGTCGACAACTCGACGGCAAATTGCGACGTACGTCAAGAAGCAGAAGCTCGAGCTCGAAGGAAGGCTTCTTACCAACTACTACATGTACAAAAAGTCTTGGTAGCTAATATGCTTGTACTTCAAGGGCCAGGAGCACCCACAAGAGCTCCAACAGTTACAGGCTGACCTGCCATCTAAGCTTGTGCTTATCACTTAGCTTGTGAACTGATGCAGACAATGCTGCAGTCCTTTTAGGTGGTTTTCTCACAGGACAAGATTCGTGGAGCCATCTGTCATGTGGTCGTAACTTCAGAACCTCCCAGATATGCTGCACGTCGGTCTCTCGAGTTGCTATCGCTATTAATTCATGAGCATACTGACATGGTTTTTGTGGCAGGCAATCAGCAAGCTCAGCCGCAGATCGAGGGAAGAATCCAGAGATCTAAGTGTGCAAAGTGATGACACTAGAATCAGAGATATGACCACAATATCCGGCTAATTCGAGAGGACTAGATCAATTAAATCTGACACAACTCGTGTGTGTGCTCAAATGTGCAATCTCGCATCCCAATTCAAGCTTATCTAGGCGATAGCGACATCAGTCAGAGCCGCATGCTCTGTCAAAGTACTGCAGTATCTTTTGGCACGATATCTCGATGTAACCTGGCAAGCTGCCACACAGCTCGTTGTTGCTGTGTCGAGAACTGGCATGCGCATCGGAGTATCCCCTTCGAGCTCGCCGTGTATGCAAATTTGATGCCGGCCTGAGACTGACCATGGTCTGTGACGACGACTCAGCCGCAAGAAAGCTGCAAGGTTGCCTGCTGCTACAGTAATTACACGCGTCACGCAGTCGTGAAGCAAACTATATCTACGATGCCTATGCTCTGGATATCTCTTGAGCTCACAGTGTTCCATGCTGGTTAAAGCATCTGGGACTTTATTAGCAAAGCTGTCGTATCAGACAGACAACTCTGCAGCTCGTCAACGAGGGCCTGGGAAGTCCAAAGTACCTTGCGCAAGCGATATTTTAGCAGTGGCGGCGGCGGAAGCACCCAGAGACTCTACACGTCGGCTTTCGGTCTGCCTGTCACCCTGCAGCATACTGGCATGTTTTGTATGGCAGATAACCCAAGTCCGCTCACATGAAGACACGGGCTAGCTGGAACGACAGAGAAGTAAGCCTGCGAACCGATGACGAATAACATGCAGCCAACATGGGTCTAGATTTTCTAGAAGCGCCCATGCTGTGAGGCACGATTATTTGCGTAATCTCTTTGCTCGGTTGAAAACGAGGTCACCCATGTTGTTTGTCTGCCTGCTGGCGGTGCAAGTTGTTCGCAATGCACTCGAACCCTTCAATACGGCTGGCGCTTTGCCAGTTGCCTGAACGTTCATGAAGAAGCACTCTATGAGCTAATGGCAGGGTGTCAGGGAGGTCTATGGCAAATTGATACTGTCTTGAATCGTAACTTCAAAAGTCGAGGTCCGCAAGTCAAAATCCAGGGGCAGTCTAATCTTAAAATGTTACTTGTATGCAACAATTGTCAAACTTCGCAGGTGACTGATCGCTCAAAGAGCTGAAGGGAACTACCTCCGTTGCAGCTGCATTGGATTTTGTGTCTTGCAAGAGATTCATAATCATGGCTCACCTGTCGGGCGCATATGCATGCTGCTGCCAGGCCAATACGACAATCAATCTCTTTCAGTGATGCTCAGCCTAGGTCACTCGAGATATTTTGTGTATCAAGTCAAGACAGGCCAGGACGAATACGGACAGGCCCGCTCTCCTGAAATTCCAAGCCTCAATTTCAACAATTTGCGTCTCAGACAGGGCAGGCTCCCGTTTCGACTGCAGAGGAAGCCCCTGAAAGAGCATAAGAAGGAGCCTGCGCGCAAAGTCTCTTGTCTTTGTTCTGCATCAGATCTTTTCTTTTCGCAGAAAAGAGGATCAAGACGACGTTCGTCCCATTGAATCTTACTTCCTGCCGCAGCTAACCCGTAGCAACATGCACTCTTCTCTATTGGTCTTGGCAACTTCTTTCTTGGCGACTCATTTGACGCATGCTGAGGAAGGATCCAATGCTGCACCCCGGATAGTATCCGGCCAAGCTTGTTGGCTTCAAGTTAAAGATCCTAAGGTTCACCATCCACAGGGATGTCCTCTCACCCCCATATGTGTGAAAAGCTGGGATGATGTCCCTGTTTACGGCTCCGGCAGTACAAGTGTTGGTGGCACCTGCTACTACATAAAGAACTGGCCTCAAAATTCTCACTTACATTGCGATCAAAAATTCTTCACAAGCCAGTACAAAACAAAAACAGGTGCTACGCAGAAGGACTTGGGCATCTTGTGCTTCCCAGGAAAGACCAAAACCATGAGGGAAGGACGTGAGGGCAATCAGAACCTCGAGTCTTACAGGCAGCTGGGCTACTGGGCGCCTAAGGATATTCAGTTTGCTGAGTTAACCGGGTGTGTGACTTTCGGTCAACTTTGTGCCACCAAGACCATGTACTGCCCCAGCTTTAAATGGGACACACCATATTGTGTTGAGCGCAAAAAGACGCCCCCAAAGTCTACACATACCTCAAGTTAGCATCAATTGTAGTCTTGTCGTTTTGCAAATCTGTTGCCACGCCGTCCAAAGCGACTGACAGAATCTGTACCGTCTAATCGCGGTGTGTCAAAGTACAACTTGGCTAGGTCACATAGCTGAAGAAGCGCATCAAGATCAGTCTTATCGCAGGAACAATCGAATTAAAACTTTGCTCCAGTGCACATAGTATGAATGCATGCCGCCATGCATGAGGAAGGCCCTTGGCAGGCTCCTGACACGCCAACAATTGAGTTGCGATGCATGCTCGGCCAACAAGCTTCTGCCGCAAACATGCTCAATTGAATTTGACTCTACTCAAGTTCTTTCTCGTGTAGTCTTGAGGCTACCACAGCTCTCATCTACTGTGCCATGTTTCCTCATGGCTCGTGTGCCGCCTGCCCGGGAAGTAGCCCCTTATTTTGTAAAGCCATGGCATCTGAACAAGATCTTACGACGACGTCAAACTCGCCATGATGCTCCCTTGCACTTGTTATGACGAAGCTGAAGGTCGCCATCATTGGAGCAGGTCCAAGCGGTCTCGCTGCTCTTCGAGTAAGACTTCCTTCACTTCACCCATACTCATACACCAGGCACTTCGGCAAGAAGGCTGCTTCAATCTTCGGGTCTACGAGCGCCAGTCGCATTGTGGTGGTGTTTGGATCCATGACCCTCATCCTGCGAGGCGGAAACCTTCAAAAGTCCCAGCGACGGATCCGACGCATGTCGACGCGCCAACGCGTGATGGCTGGCCATCGCCCATGTATAATGCGCTTGTCACAAATATCCCAGCACGACTCATGGCGTATGGTGATAGCCCATTTCCTGAGCGAACGCCGATGTATCCTACGAGGCAGACTGTCTTGATGTATCTGGAAGATTTTGCTAAACAGCATGACCTCATGCGTGATATTCAGTTTGATACGCAAGTCTTGTCGTTGAAGAAGAGCGACCATGGTTGGCGACTTGCAACTCGGCATGCAGAGGAGGTCAAGGAGGAGACCTTTGATCGTGTCATTGTTGCTTCAGGACATTACGAGACGCCGTTACTGCCCGATGTTGAGGGGATTGTTGCATTCGACAAGAAACATCCGGAAGCGATTGAACATTCCAAGTATTATCGCTCGCCAGAATCGTTCGCAGGATTGAAGGTTGTTGTGGTTGGTAATGGTCCTTCCGGCATTGATATCGTCTCTCAGCTGGCTCAGGCGCCTGGTGCGCAATTGCCCATACTCAGAAGTATCAGATCGCCGTCCAAAGTACCAGCCGATGCTGCTCAAGTACAAGATGTCGCTGAAATTGCATCTTTCAATGCAGAAGATTGCTCTCTTTTCCTCAAAGACGGCTCACGCATCACAGACGTCGATCGTGTCTTGTTTTGCACAGGCTATCTCTATGCATTCCCATTTCTCGACCCGCGCCTTGGCATCGTGACGGATGGTCTACGGCTACGGAATCTCTACAAGCAAATCTTCTACCAGGACGATCCATCGCTCGCCTTTCTAGGTATGGAAATGTCGATTGTGCCGTTCCCGTACAGTGAGGCTCAAGCTTGCTACATTGCCCGCATATGGTCTAATCGTTTGACACTTCCGCCGCTGTCAGTAATGCAAGCGGACGAAGCGTCGCGTGTGGCAGTCAAGGGCGATGGCAGGGCTTTCATGGTACGCGCACATCCAGAGGACGGTGAATACATTGATGAATTACGAGAGCTGTGTGCACAAGCAGCACCCGTGATAGAAGGTGCATTGATGCCTGTCCAGTGGACTGGCGAGCGCTTCGCATTGCGAGCGCAGGGCCCTGCTTTGCGGCGCGCGTGGTTGGATGGCAAGGTTTGACTGTTCCTATCGTCTTGGGCATTGTGGAAAAGCGACGTTTGCTACGTCAATTTACTTAACTGGATACTTGCTTGATCAGTCAGGAGTGTAGGCTAAACTGCTACGGCTGGACATATCCACATACACATGCACATGTAAATAAACGACGTAGAGGTTGCAGACAGGGGCGACAATTTACACCAGGTTGCCCACTGCCCAACATGCGGCCGGTGGCAAGAAAAGGTGATCTCCATTTAGCCGCGAGTCAACCCCGGAGAACGAACGTCATGGAAGCGACTTGATGTCAAGCCAGTGGTGCAGGCTTCGTTCTGCGGATGAATGCAAGGATCCAAAGCATCGTAGACTGTCAAGCTACCATAACAATGCCAGCACAGGTACTGGCCAGTCATATATGCCATCTTTCGAGGGAACTGTACATGGACTTCTATAGATGCATGAGTCGGGCGGAGCTCCTCCCGGCTAAAACCGAAAAAGATGGAAACCTCAACACCACAAAAACCCGAAACGTATAAAGACCAGGAACAACCCCTTCACGGTCAAGCATACGACCAGAAACATGTCGACCCCTACCGTAACTCTCGAAAATGGATCCAAGATGCCTCTTGTCGGCTTTGGCTGCTGGAAAGTAGACAATGCAACTTGTCAAGAGACAGTTTACAACGCCATCAAAACGGGGTACAGACTGTTTGACGGCGCGGCTGATTACGGCAATGAGCGTGAAGTCGGTGCAGGGATCCGTCAAGCGATTGATGAGGGCCTTGTGAAACGCGAAGAGCTATTCGTCACAACAAAATTGTGGAACACGAACCACGCCAAAGAGCATGTCACTGAAGCCTTTGAGCGCAGTTTGAACGATATGGGTCTTGATTACGTTGACCTCTACCTCATCC
The DNA here is from genome assembly GCA_003717155.1 of Protomyces inouyei. Taxonomy (NCBI): domain Eukaryota; kingdom Fungi; phylum Ascomycota; class Taphrinomycetes; order Taphrinales; family Protomycetaceae; genus Protomyces; species Protomyces inouyei. Next base: position 83,732 of record QXDQ01000174.1, read on the forward strand.
ACTTCCCCATCGCAATCGCCTATGTTGACCCAGCAACCCGCTACCCACCTGGCTTCTTTTACGATGGCAAGAGCGAGCTCAAGCTTGAGAATTCGCCAATGCATGAGACTTGGGCAGGCATGGAGGAGGTCTTTGCCTCTGGTCGTGCCAAGAACATTGGTATCTCCAACTTCAACGGCCAGCTGATTATGGATCTTTTGCGTTATGCTAAAGTACACCCTGCTGTGCTACAGATTGAGCACCACCCATACTACGTCCAGCAGCAACTGCTTGATTTCTGCAAGGAAAACAAGATTGCAGTAACGGCCTACTCGTCGTTCGGACCTACCTCGTACTTGGAGCTCAACCAGAAATTGGCACACGGCACACCCACATTGCTCGACCACCCAACAGTCAAGGAGATTGCAGAAAAGCACGGCAAGACCAACTCGCAAGTCTTGTTGCGATGGGCCACACAGCGCGGTGTTGCAGTGATTCCGAAATCCAATAACCAGGGTCGTCTTGAGCAAAACTTGGATGTGTGTTCATTCGACTTGGAGCAGAAGGATCTTGACCAGCTTACTGGATTGGACAAGCACCTCAAATTCAACTCGCCCGAGTTGTATGGTATCCCCATCCTTGCTACCTTTGCATAGTCATCCTCATAGACACTGATGAAATACCTGACAAGCCAATCGCATATGAAACCTGAAAGTCCAAAATTATTGTACATCCATGACGACAACCACAAGAGATATCGATGCAATCACACGCTTCTGCCATGCTCAACTCGCCTTGATTGACTCTGAGCGACAGCTCGATGCAGAGAGCTCAGCAGCGTCTCTCCAGCAATACAGCAAGAAGGAACTCGAACGACGATCCCTTGCATTGACACATCTCCAAGTCGCCGGTACATCCACTGGTTTTGGCGGCAAGACACTCATCCAGCTTGAACGCGCAGCTGGTACAGCTAGTAGCAAGGCTCATGCAGTACCGATGGGTCAAGTGATGCGCACAGGCGATCTTGTACGGCTAGAACAACAACTTGCCGGTTCAGCGAGTAAAAAAGCATGTGCAGACGCTGCATTGCAGGGTATCGAGGGTGTTGTGACGAAAGCGCAGGATGATCTCCTCACTATCGCATTAACGCGTGAGGAAGACGAAGCACCGGCTCAGGGCCTTCCTGTATGGTGCGTCAAACTTGCCAATACCGTGACATATGAACGCATGCGACGGCAGGTGAAGCGGTTACTACAGCAAAATCAAGAGTCAAGCAGTCAAGGCGCAGTATTACGACGTATCTTGTTGGGTGGTGAAGCACCGTCTTTGCTGGACTCGGGTAAGCTTGCTGAAGAGGTTACGTTCTTTGATACTGGGTTGAATGTACCACAACGACAAGCAGTACGGCATGCGCTCGCTGCGCCTGAACTTTGCATCATTCACGGTCCACCAGGAGTATAAATTCCAATGGACTAAATAAGAAGCTAACAATCAGACTGGCAAGACGAGTACACTCGTTGAAATCATTCGACAATGCACACACCGCAACCTCCGTCTTCTCGTCTGCAGTCCCTCCAACATCGCCGTTGACAATCTCGCTGAACGACTCACCACCACTGGTGTCTCACTGGTTCGAATTGGTCACCCTGCAAGACTCTTACCGAGTGTATTGTCATATTCACTGGACGTGTTGGTGGCTCATTCCGATTCAGCACAACTCATTCGTGACATGCGACAAGAACTGGATGAAAATTTAGCAACCATGTCGAAAGTCAAGACTGGTAAACGCGCACCGGTCAATGGACCCGCTGCTGGTGGAAAGGAAAAGAAACGTGGCTTGTATCTGGAGAATAAGCAACTTCGGCAAGAACTTCGACAGCGTGAACGGGTGTGTACGGGTCAAGTTCTAGCATCATCAAAAGTGGTACTTGCGACGCTTCATGGGAGTGGTGGTGGTGTGTTGCGGGGTGAGCGGTTCGATGTGGTGGTGATTGATGAAGCTGCACAAGCGCTTGAAGCACAATGCTGGATTGCCATGTTGCAGGTGGATAAAGTCATCTTGGCAGGTGATCATTTACAGCTTCCACCGGTGATTAAGACGGATGATGTGGGTGCTGTGTTAAAGGCTTATACACCCCCTGCAACGAATACAGTGCGAGGGAGTCTAGCAACGGAGAACCCCGCAGCAACGCTCTTTCACCGCCTACTGGTTCGTTTTGAACGTGAGGAGCGTCATGATGTGGTGTGTTTCCTGAGTGTCCAGTATCGCATGCATGCACAAATCTGTCAATTCCCCTCACAGGAACTCTATGGAGGGCGTTTACAACTACCTGACTTGGCAACGAGTGATATCGGCGTGCATCTCCTCAAAGATCTGCCTGGTGTCGCTTCAACAGACGATACGACAACACCGCTTGTTTTCATTGATACGCAAGGGTTTGAGTTGTATGAAGATATGATGGATGAACAAGGCGGTAGTCGTTCGAATCTGGCAGAATGTACACTCATCAAACATCATCTCGACGCGTTACTCGACGCTGGTGTCCATCTCACCGATATCGCCATTCTCACGCCGTATTCAGCACAAGTTGCATTACTCGCCACTTTTTTCTTCACGCCTGATGCAACGAGGGAGTATACGGGTCTTGAAATTGGTACGGTGGATGGGATGCAGGGACGTGAGAAGGAAGCGATCCTGCTGACACTGGTTCGGTCACAAGCTGGTGCATCACGGCATCAAGACACATCGCAGGTTGGGTTTCTCAAGGATGAGCGACGTTTGAATGTTGCTATGACGCGAGCACGTCGGCATTTATGTGTTGTTGGGGATGGTGAGACGGTGGGTGCAGGAGAAGGATTTTTGGCGCGATGGATGGCGTTTCTTGGTGAGCATGCGGAATTGCGATTTCCAGAATAGCACAAGCACAAAGCAAGAATGACGATTTGAATTAGTCAAAAAAGAAAAGGCATAAAAGAGAACCAAATGGAGTGTCGACATCTAGTACATGACGAACTTGCAAACACCTTTGCACGCCACGGTACATCCATTACCTGTTGCAGAAGATCCAGTATACTTCCTTCCATCATACCCACAGTCCCCATTCATTGTACCAGACACGGAGACGATCTTGATTTTGAAGTTTGTGCCTTGCATGTTGTTTGGGTTACCAATCAATGCGAGCCATGCAATACCATCAGCGTACCCAGCGCCGAAATTCATAGGTGCCCAGTTACCGAGCGTCGACCCTGGTGTACCCCATGCACATCCATCGACTTGTGAGATACCAGCGTTGTTGACGTAGTACTGAGCAGAGGTTGGGTTACCGCGCCACTTGAAGATATTCTGATCCGGTACAGACAATGGCGAGATGGCACCTGGTTTAAGGAATGTCGGGTCAACCATGTTTTCACTACCCGGATAGACTGTACGACCAATAGCAATCGCCTGCGATGCTTGATTCTCAACAAGAGCAGCTTGATGATCCCATTGACAGAGGTAAGGGACAGAAGGTCGGGAGAGGTAGAGTTTACCATCAGAGCCACACTTGAGACCACCGAGTGAGACGCCGTTTGCAGGTTGACCATCTTCTGGCCATTGCGTCTTGGACATGCCTGGTTGACAGGCATACGAGCAGTAATAACCAGGTCTGCACGAGTCTGTTTGTTCGTAGTCTCCTGAACCGAGTTGAATGGAATTGTATCCATTCTTGCCGAGGTTGGGGAGTGCAACGACACCGTCGTACATGCCTGGGAAGGTGGAACATGCAAGCTTGCCATCTTGGAATTGTGTGGAGGGTGGTACAAAGTCACCGAGGGGTTTAGCGACAGATGCACCGGAAGAGGCGTCAATGGCAAGAGAACCAACACCGCTGTTGCCTGTGCTGGGTGTATCAACAGGTGCGGCAGGTGCAGGTGCAGGTGCGGGTGTCTCTGCCTTTTTGGTTGTTGGTGCAGCAACGGGTGTCTCCTTGGCAGGTGCAGCAACAGGCGTCTCCTTGGCAGGTGCAGCAACGGGTGTGTCTTTTGTAGGCGCTACGACTGGCGCTGCGGCAGCAGTGGGTGCAGCGACATTAGCAGCGGTGATGAGATTCTCTGCTTGCTTGAATGCTTGTGGGACATTGACAATCGGGAGGGGTACGGCATCTTCCGGGATGATGGGAGACGCGGCGGCAGGTGCAACGGGTGCTTGGAGGGCAGTGGTGGTCGCTGAGCCTGTGCCTAGGGTCTTGCCATTCTTGTCGACTGTGACGGTTTCATAGACAATGACCTGGAGATGTGTTAGTGGTGTAGGATGGGAAGAGAGGACATACGACGTCTCGCTTTGCATGCTGATGTTGATGCCTGCGTGCGAGGTGGTGGTGGTGATGGGAGTCTGGTGCTGGTGCTGCGAAAGATGCGCCGAGGAGGAAGGATGAGAGGAGTGCGACCTTCATTGTTCGTGTAGAGAGAGTGGTATGCCTTGCTAGAGAGAGGAAGCAGTGGGCAGGTGGTCAATAGCTAGAGAGAGAGAGAGTGGTGGTGTTGCTGTATAAGTGAAGAAAGGGAAAGAGGAGAATGAGGAATGGGAAAGGGGAAATCTGAAATTCTGAATTGTGCAGTCAGCCTCCATCACGCAGAATAGACAGCTATTATTCTAGTCTACTATTTCACTCTCTACTACTCTAGCTACATCTACTCTAGCTACTCTATCTACTCTATTCACCATCACTACCACTACCACCCCTCTACTCTCCTCGCACAGACTGTAGCACAGATCCAAACATCCCCTTGCTCTCCTCTCATGCCGCCCACCCTTTTTTCACCCCCGCGCATCAACACATGGACTTGATCACCTGCCATATCTCATACCTACCATCAGCTACTTCATCAGACATCAAGCTGCTCTACCCTATACGCACACATGCTAGACATCCGCACCACTTGTCTACTCCTCTTTGTCATATCAAGTCAGCAGCACACAGGCCTCCGCCCAAAGCGCGCGCGTTAAGAGGAACACCAAATTTCGCGTCGAGGTGGCAGGTCCCCTCCCTTCCACCCAATGGGAAATCTGCAACCACTCTGCACTCTTTGTCATCCGCATCTTCTTTGTATGCGTATCTCAAGTATGCAGCTGTATGCTCCATGTGTCTTGACATGACCATCCAGTCGTTTGTGATACAGTTACACAGACACAATTGCCCGGAGATTTGAGGAGAGCCATGAGTCATGACATCAACGGGCTGTGCAGATTGCAGATCCGCCGCCAAGGAGGAGGTGTCAACATAAACAAACGCGACTCTCCTGCTCTACAGCCTGCAGGCCCCGACGCATACAGCTTCCGATACATGGACCAACAGTAAACAAGAACAGAGCATCCTTCAGCGTAGATGTAAGCATAGCCATGTATCAGAACTAGGAATTGTAGTGACTGGCCGCGGAAGCCCGCAAGGTCCGCCCTTATCAGCCAGCGACCAGCGCCGACCACGACTCAACGGTTCAATCAAAGCTACCCGTTATGAGCCGTTAAGGCGTTAACCCGAACTTGTCAACAAAAAGTTCATGGATGGCGAATTCGTGGACAACGTGGCTGGGCGGTCCACCGTCAAGTTGCGCGTCAACTTTTGCCCATCCTCAGGAAATGGCAATTTGAAAATCTTGCAAGCGAGCTGATGTTTATTCATGGCATTGAATGGTGCTGGTCTCAAGAACTTCTTGACCACTGACCAGACACTGCCAGACGTTGACCAGTATATATTCTCACTCGAGCATCATGGCAGTGGTTGCATCATGCCTAGCAGCTAGCAGAGATCAAACGGACTGCCGTTGCCTTTTGCAATCTCAACGGTTCATGACGATCTGCAACGGGGTCACCCGTGTAACGTCGGAGAATCGGAGATCCACTGAACGTCATGCAATTGTGAGTGAATTTGTGACTTGTCGATTGTATGGTAGTCTTGACTCTTGATAGAGGCCCGACCAGGGCCACCACATGTTGTGACATATATGATGTCGGCATTGAGTCGGCAGACTCGGCAATGACAGATTGACAAGTTGACAAGTGACAAGTTACAACGTCGAACCTCGCTTTCTGAAATTATGAGAGAGACTCGTCCAGCTGAATTCAAACCATGTACTAGACTGCTCAACTCAACGCCCTGCCATGCAGCAGGTGACTGAGCAAAGCAAAGCAAGACTAGAAAACGAGTCGGAGTAGAGAAATATGGCGAAAGCAGTGAAATGAGGAGTCAAGAGCGGGATGTTTTCGAAAGTTCCCAGCAATCTGCTCACCAGGATGGGCATTGACACCAACAGACACCCACTGCAAGGCTACTGACCATGACCTGTCAAGTCATCGTGTAGCTCAGCGCTAGCTCAAATGGCATGATAGCAACAATGAGGTGCTCACCCCACGGGGCTTTGATTGATGAAGCTTCGTTGTTTCTTTGCGGTTCTGAAAGAACTCCTGCTCGTGACGACTAAAAGGCGGACCAGTGCAGTGGACGGTATCATGATGGATTCTACAATGATTAACGTCATCTGGGATAGCATCGCAAGCTAGACATGCAAGCATGACATTACGACATGTCGTTTTTCGTTTGATACCTAGACGATATGCCATGAGTATGGTAGCAGGGTGCGTCAGAGAATAAGCTATCAGTATGCCTTGTTCACACGCTTATCGCCTGAGACCAGAAGCTTTTGAGCACCTGGATGATGTGCCTTTTGAGCTCGCAATGCTAGCTTCAATAGCCTTGCTGGCATCACAATATCGGACCGACAGAGCCAGTGCGGTCAATAGTCGACTAGCAGCTCAAGATGTAGTGCTCACAGTTGGCTCATAATGGAGTCTCGAGCCTACATTAAGTATCATAAATCGAGAGTGGAGCTGGTTGCAGCCATGGCCAACAGCGTGCGACAAATCACTTTTTTTGAGCACAACGCATTGCTAAACCTATAGCTACAGCAACAGCTACAGACAAGGTATAGACCGCATCCAGCCATGGCCAACCCAAGACAACGACACAAGCAACGCTCCTCCCGCAAAACCAACACCCGTCGTACCGCAGACAAATTAAAGAAAGTCAATATTCAGAGTAATGCCATCATCTCACAACACTGGGACAAGACCAAGACATTGCGTCAAAACTATGCCAAACTAGGACTCGTCACCAATCCAAATGTCAACCCTGCTGCAGGTGGTACGGAAAAATTGTATCCTGTTGCAAAGAAGGAAGAACCGATGGATGCGAATGGCTTGAAGAAGGGTGAAGCATTGATTCAACGTGATGCTCAAGGCAACGTGACGGGTATCGTTTATGGCGATCCTCAAGACAAAGCAGTCATCCATATGACGGCACAAGAACGGGAAGACGAGCAAGAGCGACCAAAAGTCATTGCAGCGCTAGAACAACGCGCGCACGAGCAAAAAGAACAAGTCCGTGTATCGAGCGATGGTGAACGTGCATGGCTTGCAAAGATTCAACAAAAGTATGGAGATGATTATGAAAAGGCAGCACGAGATCGTCGTGTGAATCCAATGCAACAAACAGCCGTGGAGATTCGCAAGCGTGCTGCAAGATTGACTGTCAAGCGTGGTTGAAGCACTAGTTGATGCGCTGCTGCCATTTGCGTGAGAGATGGTCGAATTGCAAGTCTGGAATAGTGGAGACATCAATATCGGCCACCACGAGCTGACGCCTTGCAACAACCTGCTTGCTTGCAGAAGCCGTCTTGTTGGCTTCCCGTAGCTGCTCTCGAATGCTCAGCAACACCTCGACTGGCGAGTCGCTCGCTTTGAAGGTAAAGTGAGGCCTGTACGTGGCATTGGCGGTGTAGACGGGCTGGAACTCTTGAGACGCCTGATCGAGTTGCAACAACATGAACGCACCCTTCATCTGCTCTGCCATGTCTGCACGAAGCTTGGCAAACTCATCGCGTGTCAGCTGCAGGCTCCGGTTGATGGGTCCAGGCATGGAGACTGTGTCGGGATCATCCTCATCCAGGTCATCATCATCCTCTGCGCTGTCAATGACGTCGCGCTTGCCATTCTGCTTCTTGGCCTTCTTCTCTTCCTCTTTCCTCTGCTTCTCTGCCTTCTTCTCTTCCGCTTTCCTCTGCTTCTCTGCCTTCTTGGCAGCGTTCTTTTGCTTCTTTGCATCAGCCTTTGCCTGCTTCTCTGCTGCCTTTGCCGCCGCTTTGGCCTTCTTTGCATCCTCGTTGGCTTTTTTGTTTGCAGCAACAATAGCGCGGCGCCTGGCAACCTCGTCCGCATCGTCCGACTCACCAGCACTAGGCCCCTGATAACGAAAATGATCCGACAAATAGCGTAAAGGACACTGGTCGAGAGGAGGAAACTTGTAGCCATTTTCCATAAACATCTCAGCAACACTGGTCAAGACTGCTACAGTTTCCAGGAAACCTCTTTGCAAATAGCAATTGGCGGCGGCTCGTGCATCGCCTGGCTCGGGGTTATACGCACACGTTTGCGAATCCGTCATGACACCACCCCAACAACCAGTCTTCTTCAAACCGATAAGATTTGCCCGACCAGTAGGTGACCGTACACACCAGCAAGATAAATCCAATTCATCCTTGTCGGTAGAATTCCAAGCACATCGGATTCCATCACGAACGCAAGTGACGCATAACTTGTACCGACCATGCTTATCCACGGGTGCTGCGCATAGTTGTCGCTTCCAGAGGACGTCGCCTGGACTTGGCAAGAGGCCTGCTTTGAAGAGTTCCTTGATGTGGTCATTGCCGCGTGTGACGAGGCTCACTGCACCTGGTGCAGGCGTGATGGCGATTGCAAGAACGCAAGTCACCCACGTGAGCGTCTGAAGAAGGATGGAAATGCGCATGGTTTTGAGAGATTGAGATGCAAGAGGAAGATGGATGCGATGGGCTTATATGGCTGCTAGATGACTCATAATCACTACCGCGCATGCTCAAAGCACTCTGCTCGTCCTGGTAATTTTGACCATCTGAAAAAGTGCATGGCTCAGAGATGCCTCGAAAGAAGTCTGCGGCGATATTACACAGGCTGCTTTTAGTGCTGATCCAGTTGAATAGCCAGAAACGTCTCGAGTATTGTACTCCGGCGATATTGCTTTAGATTTTGACGCTGCATGACTCGCCTTCTCTCCTTCTCTTCGAAAACTTAGAGCCAACCGATGCCGTGTTGGAGGTGTGAGTCATAATAGCAAAGCCAGCGAAGAAGCTCTGAGTGCACAGCGCATTTTCAATCATCGCTCGCAGCAAATTTGGATGCCCTTCGGACGCGGGGACCATAGATGAACAATGCAATCGGTACAGCCGTGAGCGCAAGTGCCAGAAACCCCAATAATGAAGAGGCCCATTGATTCCCCAAGTTGGCATACATTTGCCGCCCAAAAAGTGGAAAGGCCGATGCAAAGACATTCCGTAAAAAACTCTGCCCAGCCAACGCAGAACTCGTCCATTGTCCATAACAATCCGACATGTATGAAAAGACTGCGCTGTAGATGGTGAAGATGCCAAATGTGCCCAATAGAATACCAACTGCCGAGCCAGACCAGTGCGCATGCGAGCCATAGGCAGACCAGCCAAAAATGAACATGCCAAAGGAGAGGAGAAGACTGCCAATGATGCTCATGTAGAGACGCGCTTCAGGACGACCAACACCATTGTGTTTCCTTGCAGAGCGTAAATATAGGCGATCTTGGACGGGCGACAAGGCGATGCCAAGCAAGGCACCAATAATCATGGCGATAAACGGTAAAGAGGCTTTGCCACCTTGCCAGTCAAATGCTTCCCGGTAGACAATAGGTACAGCGACAAGAAAGAGATAGAGAAGACCCCAAGCAAAAGAAGCCTGATGTTAGCAACGTCACAGGTCAAGACGACATACCCAAATACTAAACAACGCCACGGTCGGCTCGCAAAACAGTAAAAAGAAAGGGCGAGTGAGCGAATAACGAATCAAGACAAGCAAAGATTCCCTTGCAGCGTCCGCAGCACACACATACCGGTCATCGCCTGTTTCCTTGCGTAGACGCTTTGCTCTGCGAGAGAGCAGCACGCTGCCACGCGATTCTCTGAGGGCGAGAACCATAAACACTGCAGAAGCGCCATTAATGATGAGCTCAACCCAAAAGATCCATCTCCAACCGAGCGAGCGGTTTGCAACGACGTACGCAGCATACATACTGCCAGCTGCGGTGCCAAACAGAGTCGCAGATGTGAAGAAAGCCATCGGCATACCGCGCTCGTTCGCCTTGTACATATCGGCAAGAGTGCCGCCCACCATAGCACTACCAGTGGATGCCCCAACACCTGCAATGAATCGACAAATGAGCACTCCTGCAAATGTCGGCGTCAGCGCATTCGGTAGCTGAACGATGCAAAAGACGGCATAACTGCCCATATACACGGGCCAACGTCCGTATACCTCGCTGAGTGGTGCCAATGCCATGGGAGCCAAGCCAAAAGCCAGCGTGAATAAGGACACACCGAGTAGTGAGAGAGTTGGGGACACGCCAAATTCGCGCGCAATATCATCTGCGCCCCAAGCATAACAGACTGCGCCAATGGCGCTATGAAAGGTCAAAAAGACGCCAACAAAGGCCACCATTGCCTTCTTCCATTTGGGCCAATTGTATGGGTTTTCTGGGTCACCTTCTGCCCATTCGACGTAGATGAGATTGAGCGATTCGGCTTTACTGTGTGACGGTTGCGCTGTGCTTTGTAGCGTGCTTGCGCTCGATGGTCTCGCGGCGTCCTGTAGCGGAGGAGCGTGTTGTAACTTAAGAAGCTCGTGTTCTTGTTGCGTTGGAGAGCCTGTACGCTCAATCATCTCGAGATCAGCGAGAGTCTCATTGCCGACCGTCAAAGGCGCGCTCGTTGCAAGCTCGTCGCGGCTCATGGCGAGATGTATCTGTCTGATGGACTCTGAGAAGGCCCGTGATGTATTATCCTAGCATTCGCCCTAGCTAAACATGAAGATACTGGTACAAGATGCGCATCTGCTATGTGTTGTAGTTTGCGATAGTGAGATCTGGATGTGGAGCCTGATAAAAGTCGGCAAGTTCCTCGGGGCGGCCGACTGCACAAATGCGATGGACATGGAAACTGCACAGAACAAACAAATACCTCGCATTGCTCGCAAGTCTCGAACGTCTTATGGGCAGCCACGGCTGATCTGGGAGATTGCTCAGTCTCTGCAGGCGCAAGCACATTGCCCGCATCCTTCGCCCTGATCTGCTGCTCTATAGCGTCAAAGTCGGGTAGACGATGAATATCTCTATCATGAATGTACGTTACATCTAGGCATCGAGCCGGTCTGAGGCAATTTAAGGGGTATCGCAGTAGTTACTTCAATGCGAGATGTTTTGACAAACAAGTAATATTATACTAGCTGTTGGGTCACCACGTTCTGCTTTCACTGAGCGCAGTCGCATGCGATGGTGCTGTGTGGTCGGGGCCACATTTTCAGCTGATCAATCATTTAAGCGTCGGGTTCAAAGACTGTCAAGATACTTCATGCTACCAGCCTGTGTATCGGTAAGAGCCACATGTCTCAGGGGTGAAAAGTATAAGAAGATGAGGATGAAGGAGCAAGGTTATCGAGTCTTCATACCACAACCAGCTGCAGAACACCTATTCTCAACAAGTCCGTGACTATCACGACTACCACACATTCACATCGACACGAGCACCGTCCAGTATGAAAAGACTCATCTGTCTAGCTCTAAGTTTGAGGCTTTTATGGACACTTGTCATTGGTGCCGACACAGTTGCAGCTGGCCCTCCCGTACTCAGCACCTCAATTGTCAAAAGGGACGATTTTGTCAAAAATGCATACAAAAATGCATTCATGCAGCATTGTACTATGTCGTGGCTCGTAGTCAAGGATCCCGCGCCAACGGACCCGAAAGCTTGTCCCTATAGTCGAAAAAAACGGCAGGCAGTTGCAGGCTCCAACTTCCTCCCTCAAGAACTTTATCCCAATGCACCAAAGGTCCTTCACTTGAAGGACATCAAAGGTCATGGCGGCTACAAGATATGCTATCTTGTCCCAAAGACTCAAAATTGTCCAAGTGGCGGCGCCTGGGGAAAGGACTGGTTCAAAGTTCAATACAATGGAGCAAAGTATGGTGTTGCTTGCAGCAAAGACAGGGCCCACACTCCCCATCGAGCGCCACATACGGCCAAGGTGCAGGTGGCCTGGCGTAATTATCATCAGATTTGGTTCAAGCAACCACCTGTGTGTCGAAGGGTTTTGATTGTTTTCAAGTGAGGAGCGGCTGTCAAGTTGTCGCTAGCTGTTGTGCGAGGGTATCGCGTCCATGCTTTCGGGCGTCGAGCGTCTTGTCCTCCCCTGCAGCTGACCATTGCTCATGCGACGCTTACAAGTTGTGCGTCGTTGTCGTTAGCGTTATCGCCTTTCAATCTTCCTCTCTTACGCCGGTGTAGTAGCAGGCTACTGCTACAGCAGCAGGCTTCGCGGTCTACTGTAGTTAACGTTCAATTTGAAAAGATCTTGGCTATTTGAGAAATCAAATGTCATCCTACTCAAGTCTCATCGTTTTCGTCTGAGCCTAGCTACGATATCTTGTAGATCTTGTACAGATGTACGAACTTGCTTCCAATTGGGCCAGAACCCATCGTGCACATGCATCACCTCCACACAGAAGGCCATGTGCATATGTGCAAGCATGCGGGCTGTAAAACCAACTTATTGTACTGCTGCAGGTGGTGCAGCTCTACGAGCTCTGACATTGCCAGTTTTGGCATCCTCCCAAGTTATTGTCTTTGTGTAGCTAAAGCACCGCCAGCTACAGGAAGCAGCCTAGACAATAACTGCGGTCATTGGTAAATAAATGCCTTCCTTCACGTTCTTTAGGCCTTTGCAGTTGATGACCTGCAGCTGGATAACTTTGCAAACCTTACAACTCAGATAGACTTCAAACTACCGCGAATTCGTATCGAGATGGTCAGCAGCAGCTACGAGTGTCAAAACTTTTAGGGGTATTTCAAAATGATTCAGGCGCGCTACAATCTCGACCTGGCAGATGTGGACCATATGCATTGTCTGTTGCAGCTTCAACAGAACAAACTCAAGAATGCTCTCCATTCATCAAACTTATCTGCGCGTAGCGGTGGCTATCTGCCCGCAAATCAAGTACCATGTCCGGGGCATCGAGCCGTTCTGAGGCAATTCAGGACATTTCATGTTACCAGTTTAAGAGAGCCTGTGTCTTGGCAGAGCCTGTGTCTTGGCAGAGCCTTTGTCTTGGCAGTAGTCTCGTGCTTCAGGAGTGCACCTCCTGAACTGGTATGAGATGATCAGGATGAAGGACTGAGGAAAGCAAGTCTTCATAGCACAACCAGAACACCCATCCTCAAGACTCGCCGTGACTATCACGACTCCCGCACACTCTCATCGTTACACACACTCTTCAGTATTTCAGTATGAAAGGAGTCGTCTGTTTCGCTCTAGTTTCGAGGCTGCTCTGGGCATTTGTCATCGGTGCCGACACAGATGCAGCTGCAGGCGCTCCCGTGCTCAACAATTCTCTTGTTATAAGGGACACTCTCAAAGATACATTCAGGCGGCATTGTACTATGTGGTGGCTCGTTGTCAAGGATCCTCCGCCAACGGACCCGGAAGCTTGTCCCTATGATTGCAAACAACGGAACAGAAAGTTCGATGTTCTCCCTCAAGAAGTCTATCCCGCTGCACCAAAGGTTCTTCACTTGAAGGACATCAAAGGTCACGACGGCTACGAGATATGCTACCTTGTCCCAATGACGCAATTATGTCCCAATGGCGGCGGTTGGGGGCAGAACTGGTTCCATGTTCAGTACAATGGAGCAAAGTATGGTGTTGCTTGCAGCAAAGACAGGGCCCACACGCCCCATCGAGCGCCACATACGGCCAAGGTGCAGGTGGCCTGGCGTAATTATCATCAGATTTGGTTCAAGGAACCACCTGTGTGTCGAAGGGTTTTGATTGTTTTCAAGTGAGGAGCGACTGTCAAGTTGTCGCTAGCTGTTGTGCGAGGGTATCGCGTCCATGCTTTCGGGCGTCGAGCGTCTTGTCCTCCCCTGCAGCTGCACATTGCTCATGCGACGCTTACAAGTCGTGCGTCGTTGTCATTATCATTATCGTTATCGCCTTCATCGACGATTGACGCTGGGGCTGTGTTGAAAAAGCTATTGTCACATTGACGCTTGCGTGCGTGATGTGTTTGTGCGAGAACCATAAGAGGAGTTCGACGCCTGCGAGCGTCACGCTATAGCGTGGCCCATGAGGCGAGGTGAGTGTGATGCCGACAGAGGCCGCCTCAGGAAGGGAGATACGCCGGGCCATGTGTTACAGTGATAGTGCTGAGAGATTGAGTGAACCATCGTGATAGAGAAGGTCCAGACTGTAGGGGTACTGGGACCTCAGGAGAGGTAGCGTCAGCCGAGAAGAGAGGGAGACAAGACGAGTGAGCGCAGAGGTCAGTCCTTGATAGTCAGTGCCGACTCTGCCGAGCCTGCTGTCCGAGGTCCTGCTGGTGCAAGCTCATGATGCATCATGCAGCCGCTTTACTGTTCGGATGTGAAGTATGCGACATTCACATCTGGTATATTTGCCTCATATTTGCCTCGCATTTGCTTCATATTTGCCTCATATTTGCCTCATGTTTGTCTCCGCTCGAGTTGACTGGCCGGCCGCAGGTCTGCAGGCCGCATGATCCTCGCATCATGAGATTTGGTTACTCCTAAACAAATTTGCTGCACCAGACTGGGCCGAGGCCGAGGCAAGTGGCTAGTGGCAGTGGCAGACTGGCAGTAGCAGTGGCAAGGCTGCTAGACCAACGCCAACTTTGCCAAGCTAGACTGGCAGTGGCAGTGGCAGTGGCAGTTTTGCTGAACCGATGCCAACTCTGCCGAGCTTGTAGCCCTCGTCGCTGATGCAGCAGCTTTTCAGTTTACGAGAGATATACGAAACCCATACATCCGGAATATTTGCTTCGTGTTTGTCGCCGTTCGAGCGGGCTGGTCGCATGGCAGGATTTGTTTACCCCTGAAAGTATTTGCTGCACCAGGAGTATTTGAACACGTCAGCCGACTCTAGACCTCTCTTACAGCCCAACCAACAACTTCTCTCACAGACCAAAGTCTTCCCTCTTGGTCTATTCGTCACTATGCTGAATATTCGAGCAGCGGTTGTGGCTTTGTTGAGCGTGAAGCTCCCGTTGCTGCTTTTGCTTGTAGCAAATGTCAGCAGCTGGTCCATTTCCCGCATTTTCAATGGTGACAATAAACATTACGACTGTATTGCCTGGTGGCTCAAGGCGGATCCATCGATACCGGAGGCCGACTGGCCCACAACTTGCCCATTTCAGCTAAAGAACTCGAAGGATGAGGGTTACATCCCGCAAGAAGTCCGCGCTGGGGTTGGAGAAACGGGTGGCAAGATTGGCGACATCAAAGACGATCCCAAGACGGAGGATATGATTTGCTATCTAGTCAATCGAAGGAATGCGAACTGTCCACATGGTAAGAAAAATGGATGGAGGATACCGGGTGAGGATTGGTTTCAACAGGATTTCCAAATTGAGCGGAATGGGCCGTGGTATAAAGGTGGCGTAGCCTGCGCTACAAAGGGAAACGAAACGCTTCGTTGGACGACTCTGCACGTCGGAAATCCGCTTGGTCAATATGCGTTTATTAAGGAGACACACAAAGGTGTGACAAAGGCGTGTAGGGTGGCCTGGGTTGAATAGTGGACTTTGTCGATCGCGATGATAGTTTACAAACAGCTTAACACCTCGTCTCTTTCGATATCACCAAGACTTTAGCCTGCAGTCCTTGACAACGGATTTTCAACGAATATCAATGCCATGAAAGATCTTGGTCTGCACTAAGGCACAACCTACATTGTGCTGCTGAGCATCTTCGTGTTTCAAAGAATAAGGCACAATTCATCCAGTTCAAGTCTCAAGATACGTGATGTGCCTGCGGCAACACAACCTCTTTGGCCTTCCGTGCCGCTTCCACAGGATCCTTCAACGCCGCCCACACGCCATCTTCGCCCTTAGTGCCAGGCATGGGCATACTGCCTGCAATCTGCCGACTCGCCTCTTCCTTCTCTGCCATCGTCACACTATCCTTCTTCTCAGGTTGGGCATCAGCTACACCCGGTGGGTGTCCAATAGAACTGCCCATACGCAACAGTGTCTCCAGCGACGCCGTTGCATTCTGCACCAGATCTGTATCGAATTCAAACCGACCAGGCTCAAAGATGAGCAAGATGGTGGAACCACCAAATTTGAAGTAGCCAAGCTCGTCTGTTCTTGAGACGGGTCCAGGTTTTGCAGTGATGACTGTACTGCCTACCATCATAGCGCCAATGCACACAATCATGACACGACCGAATTCCTTGGTATCGACTGGTATCAAGACGCGTACATTCTCGCCGTAGACGTCCAAATTGGATCGAATGGCCATAGGATTGACCGTGTAGTATTGTCCCTCGATGGTCTTTGGTATGCCAAGCGTACCGTCGACAGGAATGTGGAAGCGATGGTAGTCTTGTGGAGCAAGCCTAAAGATGCCGAACGAGCCATTCTCAAATCGAGCGACGTCTTCCGGGTATGCATCACCAAAGAGTCTTGCAATGGAGAATTGTTGACCCTTGACCCAGATTTCAGTGGCCGAGGTCAGCGTATTGAACACGACAGAGCGACAGTCTGCAGGCGATACAGCGATACGCGGATCATTCGGTGCGGTACAAGGTCGTGCATCTGGTTTCAGCTTGCGGTAAAAGAACTCGTTGAAGCTTTTGAACGAGTCAACAGGGTCCAGCACCTCATCCATGTTGAGTCGATGGAATGCAATGAAAGGTTTGATATCCTTGGCAGAGCTCGGACTGTCGTACTTGATGCCCTGCTTGATACTCATTGTTTTGAGCATGCGTCGAATACGGTTACTCTCCATACGACTGCTCTTCATGCCTTTGTAGAGCAAGCGAATACCAAGACGTACATACACAGACATACGCTCTTCCTGTACCTGACCGGTGATGCGGTCTTGAACCAAAATATTGGCTGAATTAGCACCAAGTTTGTATCCGCCATAACTGACTTTTGAAATGATCTTTGTGTACCATTTCCGCTGTGCTTGGGAGGGTGTAATGAAGTCGCCCATGACGAGGTGGTCGACTTTGCGCCAATCTTGACTAGCACAGGTAGCAAGATGGGTGACGATATCGACTGCACTCTTGCGATCTATATTGGCGCGTTGACAAAGCGGACATTGGGTAAGAGAAATGAGATATTCATCTTGTCCATCCACCTCTGCGAGCGTGTCTTCCGAGGGAGGCTTGTCGCTCGTCTTGATGCTTGGCGGTCGTGATGATGATTTACTGAGTGCAGGCGATGCAGGCCGCGTGGTGTCTCGTGATGATTGGCGTTTAGGCAAGGGCATCGAAGTGCGACTGACAAAGGATGAAGACGAGGAATGTGTCTTGTTGGCAATACTGTCACCCTTTGCAGTCATGTGGTTCAGGATGTCCTCGAGGCAGATGACGCATTGATCAACAGTCAGTGTCTGCCCGTCAATAGCGTTAGCGTCATTGTCGATACTGCGCACGGGCGAGAAACGATCAAAGAAAGACTGCACGGTGCTATCTTTGAGCGTTGCGCCCAACGAATCAAGCATTGTGGTCAATTCAATCTTGGAGATGCTGTTAGATTCATCGGTATCGAAATGCTTGAGCATGACGCGCCAAAATTGCTGTCGCAAAGCAGGGTATGGCATGAACTTCGCCTTGACTTGAAGTGTTGGCTTGTGCCTGTCTTGCCAAAAGTCCTTGCGAGCAAGCGTCAGCGGCAGATCGAAAGGTGCCATATTGTCAACTGCTTCTTCATCCTCCTCCTCATCTTGAGACGCCTGCTTTTGCTTTGGACGTCGCAGGCCAAGCAGACGGCGTTTCTCTGGTGCATCAGAGACGCTGACTGCAGCAGTTTTAGGCAGTCTGTAAAGTCCAGTGACTGCATCCTTGTGAGGACCAATCTCCATCAGCTCTTGCACATTCATCACTGCTTCACCAACGAGGTCGTTGCCACTAAACTTGTCTCGATCGACAATGGTAAACTTGAGGTTGTATCCCGCTTCGTGTTTGTGCACCTGAAAGAGGAGCTTGTCGCCAAATACTGGATTCAGCGAGTGTCGTACAACGCGCGTCCGAAAGGTCTTTTTGCTAAAGCTGGTAATGACGAATGGATCCATGTCAAAGCCTGTTTTGGTGAGGTTGCGCTCTTTTGGTAGATCCTTGGCAGATTCAATCTCAAGAAAGACAACACCAAGCACGTCGCCATCTGCTGAGGTTTTGAAATGGAATGGCTTTTTGCTTTTTGCGCGCCGTAATCGGCGTTTCTTGCGACGAGAAGTCTTGGTGGCCTTGACATTGGGCTGTGTCAAGTCTAGCTCAGAGGCATTGTCGAGATCTGAATCAAGGACCTCGAGTTGTGAGACATCAGAAGCTAAGCTCGCCACATCATCGAAACCTTCATCGACTCCTTCGTCTGCAGAAAGGAATGGCTCATCTGACGAATCTTCATCTTCAGCCATACGCATACCCACTGGTTCATCCGGTGGTGCATTGGCAATCGCAGCACCCACTTGTCCCTCGATTTCTCGTGTCAATGCAAGCCATAGCGCGCGAAGCTCTTCAGGTGTGGCTTCTGGATTGCTTGGATCTTCAAGCCAGATTGCTACTTCGACTGATCCAGAAACAGTCTTAGAACGCCTACCATGACGAAATGAACTCAATGGATACCATCGCGCATGTGTTTCTAATTTCGCAACAGACATGGATTCAAAGTGGTGCTTCAAGTTGACTGAGAATTCACCGAGATAGTCTTTGCGTGTGAAGCGATCTCTATCCCAGCAGGTTGCCTCGATTAGATAGGCGCGTGCATTATGGCTGATGCTGAGATCGGCTTCTTCGTTCCAAATTGGATCCAAATTTGAGCTGATGACTTTTGTCGTGTATTTCGCATTATTGAGTCGCTAGCAGGTGTTAGAAGGTTGCATATAAAAACAGAGCGAGAGACTCACAAGGACGAGGTATGGGTCGCTCTTGCCTGATCTATCTTTGGCAGTGAGGTCTTTGGCTTGTATGATGTTGGCTTTGACCACGAGTGCAGGCTGTTGTGGCTCTTTCCCCTGAGATGAGAAGCCTCTGCCTATATTCTTGAGCTTTGTAAGGACCATGGCCCGTACTAGGCCCGGTGAGCAGGAGCTGGCGCCGGAGGTGGTGCGGTCACTGGTCGTCGCGTTCTGTTGCCAAGTGACGGGAGGGAGGAGCTCACTTGGAAGGCGGGGGAACAGGTCAAGAGGTCAAGCGGACCAGGACTACATCTAGCGTGTATCTTGGATAGATCTATAGCAAATGGTACAGGACATCCCCCAGATCGGCTACGGCATCGGAACTGCATGGTTCAAGAAGGAAGAGGGCGACGTCGACAGGGCCCTCGTCGATGCAATCAAGACCGCCATCGATGTTGGTTACCGTCACTTTGACAACGCCGAAGTCTACAGAAACGAGCGAGACTTTGGCGTTGCTTGGACGGAGCATGGCATCAATCGAGAAGACCTTTGGATCACGACCAAAGTGCATATGGGCGTGGCAGACGCTGTCGGTGCACTCAAGGCGTCCCTCGAGAAGCTGCAGACGTCGTTTGTGGATCTCTATCTGATCCACATGCCGTACTTTGACGACAAGGGTGAAGGCAAGATTGAGGATGTCTGGCAGGCAATGGAGCAGTGCGTCGATCTCAAGCTAGCCAAGCACATTGGTGTGTCCAACTTCAGGGTCAAGGACATCCAACGTGTGCTCAAAGTCGCCACAAAGCCCGTCTTTGCCAACCAGGTCGAGTGTCACCCATACCATGCCACGCCTGGACTGCATGATCTGATGAAGCAGCATGGCATCCGCGGTGAATCGTACGGGCCACTTGTGCCCATGCTGCATGCCAAGGATGGACCCCTGTCGCCATTGATTTCTGAATTGGCCAAGAAGTACAGCAGATCAGAAGGCCTCATCTGTAAGTACCTTTATTGAAGTATACTTATGCTAACAAGAGTACTGCGATGGAACATCCAGAAGGGCAACATTGTCATTACGACATCGAGCAAGGACGACCGCATGAAGGAGCAATTGACGGTTGCTGACTTTGAGCTGGATGCTGCTGATGTGGCCAGGATTGACGAGCTCGGCAGCCAGCACAGTTTCACCAAATTCTTTGACAATCCCAATGAGTAGATGAGATAGATAGCAGGTGCCTAATGTTTTATGTGACTGCCTTTATCGCGTCGCGACCACAAGAAAGAAGAAGCGACTCGACCTACGAGAAGAGAGGACAGCGACAGGCCTACAGGGCATGGGCTCTCTCTTCATCAAGCGCTTTGCAGAGGCCCTTGAGACGCGACAGCTAAGTCCGGCACTACTTACTCGCGCGAGAGATGCTCTTGCTGGCCAATCTGCAGAAGACGAAGAGCTGTGTCTGCATCTGCGCGCATATGAGCCGCTACTTGATCAATGCTTAGCGTGTCTCGAGGGCGAGCTGGATATTGAAGCGACCATTCTACTAGACATCCTCTTCTTTGCCTTGTACAGCCAAGTCCCGACCACGTCAGCGTTTGTGGCACGCTTCATCAAGTTGATGCACTCGACGACGTACCTCTCTACAGCGCACTATCGACATACAAAGCCAGCGTATATTGCGCAATGCACCTCTCAAGCACTGCTCATTTTTCTCGAAATCATTGCGTCTGCTCGGAACGTCAAGCTGGACGCATCGACTCTCGACTCGCGCTTCTTTCTCGCATCACCCAAGCTGCTCGCTGAGATTCACAAGACAGTGCTGGATATGTCCACAAAACGGATAGGATTGACAGTTAGTATGGCTTGGGGCATGTATCTCCACCACTATTTGCAACGCATCGAAGATGGCGAACAGCATGACCCAACCTATCAATCAGCCCTCGACACGCTCTTTGCCAGCGACAGCTCAGACTCCTATCGGTACCTCATTGAGCTGTCAGTCGAAGCGAACGTCTATGAAAATGTCGTTGAAATCTGCGAAGCCCTGCCAACGAGCCGGTATGACGAAAAATATCGTGTCGTCTTGCTCGATTTCTTCCACGCAACAGTGCCGTATATCCAACTATCCAGTGCGAGTGCTTCTCTATTCGGGCTGCTTGTCAAATCGCGCGCGCTTGCTCAGATTGCATGGCAAGAAGCATCCACCATGCGCATGCTTGATGCAGCACGACAGCATTTCCCTTATGACCACAAGCCACTCCTCCAAATATTAAAAGCGCTCTCAATGAGTGGTAGCAAGACCATTGCTTATTTGGAACGGTTCAACACATTTACACAGACGCTGCCGACAGGATTCCAGCAATACACGTCAACAAACGAGGACGGCCCACAAACTGTCATTCAGCTCACTGAACCGCTCGTCTTGTTTGCGCCACGGACACGACATGGCAAGATTTTACTGGAACCAGGTACACGTGGTCTCCTCATCTCCTCAGGTGCGAAGAATATTGTACTCTGGCAATACGAGTATAGTTGTCTCTTCTTCCTGGCACGCATTCTGCACGCTGCAGCGAAGAATAGAACAGTCTTGCAGCACCGTGATCTCATCATGGATGTTCTTGTCGTCTTTTCCCACATTGTTGCGAGTTGTGACGATGCAGAGGCATTCTTGCAGACTATTGCTGAGGAGACTCAAGAGGATTTAGAACAGACTGTTTATGAAATCTTTGAGCAGGCGCTCATCTCAAAGACTGACACGGCACTCACTACCGAGTGTGCTCATTTCTTTGGTGCCGTTTTTCCAGTCTTACCTGAAAGTGTCTGGGCATTTGTAGGCAAATTGCCATTATTTGGCAAGGATGGTCAATCTGGACTTCTTATGGATATGGTCACTTCTGCTGAACATGCACACGGCGATTATACCATGCTACGAGCCATGCTCAAATTGGTCAATACAAGCATCACCTGTCTCGTTCAGCACGCACTGACGAGTGATAGCCGCCTGCAAGAAGCCAAGCAGCAGTTTCTTCTGGGTGCAGTGAAAACGGCTTCGCATGTCTTTCAGTCATATCTCAGCTGGCCGCACGCTGACGCAACGAGACAGCATGATCTGGGTACCGACATTGCGAAGCTGTTCAGTCGTATCTTGCAGCTGACGTACGGCACACATCTGCGGCTAGCTGGGCGGCTTACAGGGTTTGTTGCGACGCTTGAGCCAGCAGCCAGTATGATTCTACAGACTTATTGCACCAAAGCTTCGCGTGGAGCTCTCGCCAATCTTGAGGAAGCGCTACAGGCAGAAACACCAGAGGACTTCAATTCTGCCGTGCTGAATATGGCTGGCATATTGCTACATACAGCGCCTGACGAGAATCCCTCAGCGTTACACAAGTCATTATATGCGAGACTGCCACAACTCGCACGGCTGCTCTCGACGGGTCGACAAGACGCCATTCTCAGACTTCTTACAGCATTGATTGATCGCGCTTGGCATGCGCAAACGCCGTCTATCCTTGCCTATCTCGGATCGGAAAAGCAACTTCTTCGCAGTGCGCTGTGGGCCATGCTGGAAGATGAAAGTAGAATGACTGAAGCTTCTTCACAGCTTTTATGGGGTTTCTTGGTACGCTTGATGCAACCTGAACAAGAAGGTGTTGCATTGTACTTGTCGACGGACGACAAGGACCAGCCGAAAGATCGATCGTTGCTGCGTCCTATTCAGAAACACATTGAGACTGTTCGAGAGGAGACTTGGTCGCCGAAATTGACGAGTGGCGTGCTAGCCGTGCTCGCTGCTGCGCAGACCTGGCCAAGTATTGTCTTCAATCAGCTCAAGGGAGAGACGCAATTCTGGACATCCCTTCAAGCGTTACTGAAGTTGGCCAATGCAGATGCAAGTAATCAGTCCGATGAAGTCGTCACCGTGCGCAATGCCTATCGCTTACAATGTGCTGGCTTCATTGCACAAATCCTAGCCGCGCATCTTAATGCCATGGAGTCGGAGAAACGCATCTCAACGACTTTGCAATTGCTGGAGCTTATTGATGCGCTCCCTCGATCTGTCTTCATGGTTGATCACTATCGTGCGTCACTGCATGGCAATCTCGGTCGCAACATTTCACAAAAGTATCCAGATTTCAAATTACAAGCCTTATCAAAGGCGACTTGGCGGCGTCAAACATATGGCGAGAGCTTCTTGTATGACTTGTCTCTTGCTGAGCCCATGATCAAGACGAATGCATTCGTGCGAGAGGTGCGCATTGCCAATTTCAACTTGTCGCTGTTGGAGGCGCAACTCCAGCGTACGCATGGTCTGCATCTACTCTTGTCAGCGACCATCGAGCCGCGCATTTTTGATGATCGGCATTTCAAGCTTGCTTTTGCCGTCTCACAAACGTTGCTACAGGTACGTGAGTCTTTTGACATGCCGATGCTACATGTTCTTCAAGTCGAGCGATGCGTCACGGCTGGCCTCATCATAAAGGCACTCGCAGCAAGCAAGATGCAAGGCGACTGGCTTAGGTTGCTCAATGATGCAGCACCGCTTGCAGGTAATCTTGTGCCGTCTGGCACACAGCAACTTAATGCGATGCAGCTGGCGCAAGCAAGACCCATCCTGCAATCCTGTTGCGAGCTCGTCACGCTACTCGCCGGTGCACCTGACCAGTCTGCTCAACCTGCGCAGCTGCACCGCGTGCTACATTCCGTTTTCCAGACTTCCGTCGGCGTCTTTGCACCTGCTGTGTTGATGCATCCTGCGTTGGAAGATCTGTCCCTCGTTGCTGCTTTATGCGCTGCCATGGCGATCTTGCTAGAACGATACGAATTGAGCCGTGTACCGTTTGCGCAAGAATTGGTTCGTTCTGAGGTCTTGTCGCGCGCCATCTATGTCTTTGCAGCAACAGATCCAGAGGATGACGTTTCCTTACAATTGGCGTGTGGAACGCTCAGTATTCTTGAACAAATCCTAGAAGTCTGTCCCGCAGCTGCAGAACTCGTCTTGGCGGCAGGTTTACTACCTGCACTACTCGATGCACGTGTGAGCATGACCATTCGTGCGGGCGATGTTCGGTTTGTCTCACAAGCACGCTTACACCGTCTTTGGAGTCATCATATCTTGCCGTTGTCTCTCAGTCTGGTGCGCGAGCTGGGTGTACGGATGCGTTCAGACTTGTCGACGTTGGTGGAAGCGTACTCGCCACAATTGGAAAGTTGTCTTGGATTATGGCAGGAGACACACACGAAGCAGCAATTGGATGCAGAGACGTGTGATGAGTTGCTGTTGAGCGTCTTGCTGATTGAGGCGTTGAATCGAATGATGGTGACGCCGAATGGTGCGTTTGCGGAGTCCAAGACGAAGTTGGTTGCGCGGCTCGAATACCTCACGAGTCATCCCAAGACGACAGCAACAATGGTACGGCCGAGTACCGAAGAGGCGCAAGAGCAGGTGGCTGGGCGGGTCAAGGAGATGAAGCAGTTGATTGAGGCGTTATAGACCTGGTTTCGTGATAAATGCTTCGTGATATATGCTATGCAGAATGTTGCTATGACTAGCCCCAATCCATGCGTCTGATTTTCTGATCACTGCCATCTGCGTTCTTTGCAGCAATGGCACTCGGTACCTTGATACCGCAGCAATCTGCCCAAGTGTTGTGAATATGCTCATTGCCTGCCTCATCGACAGCTGCGGGCGGCGTCATGCCCTCTGCAGCTTGTATCAAGCTACCAAATAAAAAGTGCTGCATGATGGGTAGCTTCGCAAGAACTTCTGCCTTGTACATCTTGATCATGCCGAGGTTGATCTTTTCCCACGTCTTGGCAGAGGAGATGTCATCAAGCATGGGTGAATGCCAACGTAGACTCGCAGTCTTGATACTGTTGATGAAGGAAATACACGCAAAATACATGTACTCGTCCTTGTACATGCTCAAGAGGTCCGCGTCGTGGATGGACTTTGGGCGAAGGTGTTTATGGTTCCTGAGCTGAGCTGCACCAAATAGGAATGGCAGGAAGTGATAGTCATCCAATCCCCATACCCCATGAGAACCAGCCGGTTCAAGCCAGTACGCTTGCTGGATCTTACGCATAAGCGCCATATATCGCCAAAGAACATGCAACACAAGAGCTTGACTATCTTGCTCGCCCACGACACCCAATTTCTGAAGACATAGCAGGTAGCAGAGGAAATTCAATTCATGACCCGATCCATAGTCGATACGTGTTCTGTTGCCAAAGGATTCACCGAGGTACCCAGCGACTTCTTCAATAGCCGCTGGCTCGAGCCCTGGTACGGCTGTGTGTAGGCGGGGAGCGCATTCTTGTACGGCGTCGTAAAAATCGCGAAATGCAGGGTTGCCGAACCGAGACTTGTCATTGTCAACGGGCGGATGCGCTTCAATGAGTTGTTGCAGGCCCTCTAGAAGGTCGAGGATGGCTTGAACGGCTGGTGAGAGGGTGCAGGATGCGGTATTCGGTTGACCAATCACGGCGGTGTTGAGTTGCTCGATAAAGTCGATAAGGGAGGTATAGGCTGGTGAGTCTTGGAAGAGCTGCAGGTCCTGATCCGAGAGGATACGGCGCCTTGGGACTTGATACTGCGTCATGGTGGATTGGTTGTCGCGTCCAACAGGGGCGGCGAGAGTTCAAATTTAAAACACAAAAATTGAAGTCTCCTTTGACCAGTCACCAGCTCTGTTAATCTGTTTCTGCTGTTTCCTTGCTGCTGTCTGACCATGTCGAGGCGTAAATCTGCTCAAGCTGCTATTGCTCTGCTCAAACAAGAATCTACCGCATCAGAGGGCTCGAATCACACAGAACAAGCCTACAGTGCAGCGTCCAGTGGCTCTGAATCAAGCTACGATGAAGCACCGCCCAAGACGACTCCCTCGAAACGCATCTCTCCCAGAAAGACAACAACGCCCGTTCGTCCAAAGCTCGAACAGGGCATCTCTCCGTCACCGAAACGGTCTCGTGCCGAAGCAGCAGCATTGAAAGCAGCGTCACTAGCAGAATTTACACCCCCTGCAGATTGGCAAACGACGTATGCACTGATTAAGCAGCAACGTGCAGGTCTAGAAGCACCTGTGGATACACAAGGTTGTGACGGTCATGACCACTTGGATGCACGCACACGACGGCTCCATTGTCTCGTTTCACTTATCTTATCAAGTCAAACGAAAGATACGGTGAATTTCGCAGCCATGACGAAACTCAAGGAGAATTTACCGGGTGGGCTGACGTTGGAATCGTTGCTGGAGGTGGATGAGCAAGTCCTCAATCAACTCATCTGGGCTGTTGGCTTCCACAATACAAAGGCAAAGAACCTGAAACGCGTTGCTCAAATCTTGCGTGATGATTTTGCTGGTGATATCCCAAAGACTGAGGAAGAGATGATCAAGGCCTTACCTGGTGTTGGTCCCAAGATGGCACCTTTAGCAATGCGCTCCGCGTGGGGAATTGTCACAGGTATTGGAGTTGATGTGCATGTTCATCGTATTGCAAATCGATTAGGCTGGGCAAATACGGCATCACCGGATACTACCATCGCAGGCGTCACTACGGATGGTGATCCACAAGAGACGCGGATGCAGATGGAAGGTTGGTTACCGAGGGAACTTTGGAGTGGAGTGAATCACATGCTGGTTGGATTTGGCCAGATGGTCTGTCTACCACGAGGACGACGGTGCAGCGCGTGTACGTTGAGTGGGACCGGGCGGTGTCCGAGTGAGATTGCTGACCGGCCTGGTAAGAAGCGGAAAGTGGTGGTCAAGACGGAGATCAAAACTGAAGTCAAGACTGAAGTCAAGACAGAGGCTGGTGATGTTCTGCAAAAGGAAGAGGTCAAGGAGGAGGTCGAAGTGGAAGACTTGGCGATACTCGTCTCGCCTTATTTTACATAGTGTACATGTACATGGCATGGCTGATTGAGTCGTGTCTAGCGTTCAAGGTAATTCTTTGTTTCTGCCGACTCGTACTCCTCAATCTGCCTCACCAAGACCTCCTTTGCATCGTCAAACTCTTCAAGCGTATCAGAGAACATGGGGAACTTGCGATACGCGTCCAAGAAGGCACCACGTTTGCGTAGCTGATTGTATTGATCCAAGGTTGTCTTGAAGACACTTGCCATGTGGGTATGATTGGACAGCATGAGACCACTGACGCGATGTTGCGTCTTGACGTACGGTGACTTCTTTGTCAAAGCCACCTGAATACTTGCTGGACCCCATGGAATAAACGTCGCCATCTTTGCTTCTCTGATGCGCAACAGTGATTTGTGAACGTCAGCTGGGTCTGCCTCACCTTGTATCACATTGAAGCATGAAATGAAGCATGCCTTTTTAGAAGGTTTCGCCACCGTAATCATGCGTGATTGTGGTTTGAGCAGGCGTCGCATGACATCCAATACGGTTGTTTTACGCACCAATTTGCCAGCCTCAGTGGATTCATCCATAAAAGGCGTATAGCTCGTTGCGAGGTAGTGTAGTCTTGGGGTTGGTACCAATGAAGCAATCATGCCCACCATGTCGTTATTCATGTATCCCGGGTATCGCAGCGTCTGCGTCGATGCTGCCATGACTGTTGAAACGAGTTGATTGGTTTGTTCAAAGCTTGGCTGCGAGACATGGAGACGGTCAGAAGCAATTTTGGTCAAGGCGCTATTGTCCAGGACCACGACACTGTCTGCGTTTTGCGTGAGCCGCTTGAGTGCAAGGATTGAGTTGTAAGGTTGTACCACGACATCCGACTGACCTGCCTCGTTGGCTGGAAACACGCTGTATGTCTGGATGAGCTTCTTTGGGTATCGATCATTGAGACGCTCCAGCAGAAAGGAACCCAAGCCAGAGCCTGTACCTCCAGCAATAGAGTGAAGCAAAGAATAGCCCTCCAACGAGTCACTCCCCTCTGCCTCACGATCAATCATCTCCATGATATCCTCAGCGACCGTTTCTCCTTGCGCGTAGCCATTCGCCCAGATATTACCCGCACCACCGCCGTCGCGTGTGGTAAAGATGTTTTCTGCATTGTAGATGCCGCCAAAGGGTCCTTGACGGATTGTATCGAGGACGCGTGGCTCCAAGTCAATCAAAAGCGCGCGGGGGACATAGCGCGTATCGTCTGCCTGGATTATAGTCAATATACGCGACTTTTAAGCTTGAAAAGGGTATCGTCGCGTACCTGATAGAAGAAGACATCCTTGCGATCACCAATCTCGGTTGCAAAGTCTTGTAAGTTGCCATCCTGGCTGATGCCATGCTCGAGACAGAGTTGTTGCCAGAACTGTGAGCCGATTTGGTTGCCGCATTGCCCGGCCTGGATTGTCTGAATGGTCAGTTGGATATGCAGGATATATAAGAGCGCCGTACGATGATTTCCCTCATGCTGGAGGGTCTCTCTGCCCTCTTGGTCTCTTGCTCTCTCGTCTGCTGCTGCGTGTTTCTTGTTTCTTGTTGTGGGCGAGAGAAACTCAGCAACTCAACCACCACCACATCAACCAAGTCCCTCCATCCCCTCAAGGCATCAAGGAGCAGCTACAGGCATAGCAGACACAAGCGCACTCAAGGCAGACACAAGTTAATCCACTGCGCACATGGCGGACCCCAGGCCAACCACCGCAGAGACCAGCAAATCCTGGGCCGACCAGATGGACGATGACGAGGATGACGGTGTTCTCAAGCTCTCTTCCGGCGTCGCAGCCACATCCCTGACCAAGAAGAAAGCAGAGCAAAAGGCACCTGCCCCCAATGACACATCTGATGGCAAAACACCGACGACCAATGGCGGCGTCAACATGGGCATCGAGCACAAGGCAGACCTCATTGAACCCAAACACGATGTCAAGGTCAAACTCGCCGATATTCAAGGTGATCCAGACTCACCACTCTACTCCGTCAAAACATTCGAGCAGCTCCCACTTGCTCCAGAGTTGTTGAAGGGTATCTACGCAATGGGATTTCTCAAACCCTCAAAGATCCAAGAGCGAGCTCTGCCGCTCCTTCTTGCAGACCCACCAAAAAATATGATTGGTCAGTCGCAGTCTGGTACAGGTAAGACTGCTGCATTCGTCTTGACGATGCTCTCCCGTGTAGATGTGACACAGCATGCCGTACAAGCGATTTGTGTGGCACCGTCACGGGAACTCGCACGTCAAATCATGGATTCTGTTACGGAGATGGGGAAGTATCGTGGTGTCACCACAGCAATGGCACTTAAAGATACGTTGCAGCGTGGCGAGCGCATTAACGCACAAATCGTGGTGGGCACCCCCGGTACGGTGATGGATGTGATCAAGCGTAATGCCTTGTCGACTCGAGATGTGAAAGTTCTGGTACTGGATGAAGCGGACAATATGCTGGATCAAGAGGGATTAGGATCTCAATCCCTGAAAATCAAGTCGCTTGTTCCGAGCACGGCACAGCGCGTTCTCTTCTCAGCAACATTTCCTGAGGACGTCATGGTCTTTGCTGAACGATTCGCTCCTGGTGCAAATCAAATCCGCTTGAAGACGGAAGAGCTTTCTGTTGAGGGTATTAAGCAACTCTGGATGGATTGTGCATCAGAGTCGCAAAAGTATCAGGTGCTATCAGATTTGTATGGACTGTTGACGGTGGGTCAATCCATCATCTTCGTTCGCAGGCGTGATACGGCCGATGAGATTGCTCAGCGTATGACTGATGATGGGCATCAAGTCATTTCCTTGCATGGTGCAAAAGAAGGCGCAGAGAGAGATGACATTATGAGACAGTTCAGGGAGGGTGAAAAGAAAGTCCTTATCACGACAAATGTCATTGCTCGTGGTATTGATGTTCTACAAGTGAACATGGTGGTGAATTACGATCTACCCACCACACAAGATGGTACACCGGATCCTGAAACCTACCTGCACCGAATTGGTAGGACTGGACGCTTTGGCCGATTGGGATGGAGTATCTGTTTTGTGCATGATGATCGCTCCTTCAATGAGATGAAGTCCATCTCGGATTCTCTCATGACGCCCATCACACAGTGCAAGACAGATAATCTCGAAGAGTTGGAGAAGTCCCTCAAGAGGCTCACAAACTCTTGATTGCTTCACTGGTGCGGCTCTTTTTTTTCGCTCTGCAGAAACTAGCACACATGACCTTCAATCCGTAGCAATACAATCATGATCAATGAATTGCACTTGACTTTTGTGGGTGGCGTTGATGTTCGCTCGTGCGTAGCTCACACCTTCAAGACAAGAAGTACTATGATAACCGAAGACACTGCAGAGAAGCTTATCCAAAGACACCAGGTAATGAGGAAGAGATGGCGATTTTGGGCAGACAGAGACGACACTCATTTTCGAGGTCTACCAATAAACTTGGTTTGCCAATCGGGCTTCCCCGGTTCGCCCACATCATTGAAACAGAGCCACGAACGCTTAACGAGTGTGGGAAACCATTTGTACCAATGATTGCGTCCCCTTGAAAGGCCTCGATAAGCACAAAGAATGCCAGTCTGATGATAAGGACCATCAGGAATCGTGAACCAGTCCGGATTGCAGAGTCCTTGGTTAAGAATATCGTCAGGCTTATCAATCAGCCTGCAGTCGGCGTCCCTTGCTGAACCAACGACGCAGGGGATCTGTGTAGCGTTGTTGGAGCACTGCAGCATGAGTGGGCAGGAAGGATGGCGGAGAAAGCCCGGTTTCGTGAGGTCGATGTCGAATCCGCTTTCCACCATCGCCAGCCAGCATGCTTGATCTGCTGCGATGGCTTCAGGGACCATGTTGATCAGCATGCAGATTAAAGCCATGACCGTTCGCATTGATAATGGCAATTCGGCCTTCCACATCAGAAGTGATTGGAATGACTTCTGATGTGGAATGAGTGTGTGGTGCTTGGTTTGGAACCTGGGAGGGAAAAGGACACAGGTATAGGTACACTGCCAAGAGGTCGTTGGGAATAAAACTTGTGATGAATGGGAAGCAAGTATGGGACATTCGCTCCCTGTCAATAAGGGATTTTATGCGCGCACAGAGAACATGGCAGATGAGTGAGGCGCAGTGAGCTCATGGGACAAAGCTCAGGAGTGACGCTTGACTTCCTAACAAGCAAGATTCCATGAACCGACGAAGAAATGGGAAGAATTGACACGCCACTCGTATCCCAGCAATGAGTGTAGATTCGGTCAACGTGAGCCGTCACTGAGGCAATCCTGATGCCTGCTTGAGCACAGGCATTGAGCAAGGTCACCGTCGGACATCTCGGAATGGAGAGTCAAGGAGGCGACAAATAGAGCAACATTGGCAAGCGATGGCAAGCATTGGATGTGCGAATACGCAACGCGTGTCGTTTCGCAGTCAAGCTGAGTGCCGGCAGTTCCAAACTTACACCCTGGAGAGAGTAGCTCGTGTATATCTAGCACGACAGCGCGCCAAGCACCTCTCTGCAGCTGGTCGTATCTGGTCGTCGTCGTGCTTCCTTTGACGAAAAAGTGAAATTTAAATCTCGAGCAGATGAGCGCAATCTCTACCAGCAGCATCAGTCTGCCAGACGCCTGGGGGTCAATGAAAACAGATCGGCCATGGCTCGGGCCTCTTCTCAGTATCTGTGGTAATGTAATCGTCTCTCTCTCCCTCAATGTACAAAGACTGGCGCATAAGAAGCTGGACACCGCAGCTGGGCTGGGAAGTCAGGATAGTCGGGATCCGGATGGCGCGTCAGAGAAGGGATCTTCGTATCTCCGCAGTGGATGGTGGTGGGCTGGTATGATACTCATGGTTATTGGAGAAACGGGCAACTTCTTGGCTTATGCATTCGCACCGTAATACTTCTGTGTCCAGAAGGATCATCGCTAACGCTAGGGCTTCCATTGTCGCGCCGTATGAGATGACTGTTGTTCTGGCTCCAAGCTAATACTAGGCTCGGCACAACGGCCCTCATTGCGAATGTATTCCTTGCACCTCTTTTGCTCAAGGAGCGCTTTCGACGGATTGATCTCTTAGGCGTTGCTATCGCCATTGGTGGTGCCGTTACAGTCGTCTCTTCAGTACCGCCCGACCAGCCTGAGCTCAAGCCAAAGCAGATCTGGAAGGCCATCGGGCAGCTGCCATTTCAAATCTACCTCGTCATCTCAGTTTGCCTCATGCTTGTCCTTGCACGACTATCCAGGACCCGGGGCGAGCAAAATATCTTGATTGATCTTGGCCTTGTTGCCCTCCTTGGTGGGTTCACTGCGCTTTCTACAAAAGGTGTCAGCTCGCTGCTGTCCATCTTGCTGGTCAACACATTTAAGTATCCCATCTTTTACATCATGGCGGCCGTCTTGATTGCTACAGCCGTACTTCAAGTGACATACCTCAACAGGGCCCTCGCACGCTTCGATTCTACACAAGTCATTCCCACTCAATTCGTCCTCTTTACAATATCGACAATTCTGGGATCCGCCATCTTGTATCAGGATTTTGCTCGTATGTCTACCAAGACCATCGCTACACTCATTGGTGGCTGTCTGCTCACCTTTCTCGGCGTTTGGCTCATCTCATCTGGTCGAAGCGTACCCAGTAGCCGTGACGCAGAAGCTTCAACACCAGAACCCATCTCAGAACCGGAGCCTACCACAAAAGTACAACAACTGAGACGCACCATCTCTGCATTGACAGAATCGACACCGTTGCTGGCAACGAAGCGGTCATCTTCTTACATGCCTCAACATCACGGTACACCGACTGGTGGCCCTCTTCTCTCTTACTTTATCGCGAAACGCGATGAGGAACGCAGGAAGCAGAGTTCCAGTCAAGCACAACGGCCCAGGCTTCGTCCATCAACGAGTTAATTACAAGTGTATTGTATCTTGACTGTATGAACAAGGGGAAACGGGGGTATACATCTTGCTTGTTTTCTTGTTAGAATTGCAATAGCTCGAGCCAGCGAGCATTCTTTAATGTATTCAAATGACTTTCGAAAACATTGCGTTGTTCAAAAGATTCAATCGCACAAGCCAATCTGTCGGCGTCCAGTTGATGTGACCCACGAGACATGACTTGATGTCTCAAATTCAGCAGCCTCCCAGCTTTCCAGCGCAAACACGGAACGATTCGTGCGTAGATTGTAGTGCGACTTGGTACTGCGCAAGACACGCGCCGGCCTTACTTCACCACTTATCCTTGGTATCTCATTGAACAAATCACCCGGCTGACGCGAAGCAGTGTTCTGCGAACTTGCTTGACTGGAGGGTGTTTGAATGGTAGATGCAAGGGATGGCGAAGGCGATGCCCGCCCACTACTACCACTACCTGACCGGAAAGCGTCTCGCGGTGAGGGAAGTGGTTGTTGTTGATCTTCTACAGGGCCACGCCGTTTAAACAGATTCCACATACTGGTCTTGCGACGCGGTTGACGATGTTCGTCTGTTGCGAGGTCTGGTAGTGTGGTAACGGACCGGAGGGCATAGGTATGGTGCGGTGTTGCTTGAGAGGCCATGTTTGCATGCGGCCGCTCGGTGTGGTTGCCAGTCGTCACGGCCACGCTTGAGACCCTTGCGATGCAGACAAGGCAGGTGTAGCGGATAGCTGGTGCACCGAGTCTCTTGATGAGCAGTAGGGTAGATTCGCTGCGATCTTGGAAGTATATGCGGTTGTCGGGCGTGAAATGGCGAGCCAAGAGGTCTTTATCTGTAGCGGCCTCTAGGAATCAGGCACGGCTGCATGTGTCTTGCGCAGCCATCTGCGTGATCAGCACAAAGCCAGACAGGCAAGATTCAGCTGAAGCTTCTTTGTAAAATGGATCTCCAGCCGCGAGTCCAGTGGGAATCTGGCGGTTTGTTTTCATTGACGATTGATGATTGACCCGGGAAACCAGGTTCAAGATAGGCGAAGCTTTGAGGGAAAGCTTAACTTGGAAAAGCGCGGGCTGAAACAAGCCAGGATGGCCCAGTCAGGACAAGAAGTGGGGTGCAGTTGTTGACCGTCACGCCTACAAGTTATACACAGCTGTAGTCTGTGAGAGTAATAGCATCATTATCAGTGCAGAACAGACTCCGTAGCAGATCACAAGCATGCGGGTACAAATGGCATTGACAGAGTAGCTAGCAGTATGATCGTCGTCGCCCTGTGCTTTTGCTTCTAGTTCTAGGCTCCCTGGCTCTGTCGTTTGTCGAGCTAATCAGGCTCACGGAGTTGCCGTTCAGTCCAGGAAGGGGAAGTTGTTGAGTGTGAGAAATTGGGCGCGGAATGCAAAAGCTAAATACCGCGTGCACATGCCAAAGTCACAGAGTACTCAACCAGCTTGCCGGTGCCTGTAATCTGTAGCTCATATACAAGCTATAGTCTAAGCACTATGGCGGCTCCCAAGCTAGCAGACGGGCACACCGACACTGCTGACCATGGCACTGAACTTGCCTCTTCTCAGGCTAAGCAGTGGATCAAGGAGACTGTCGATGCTGAATGTGCCCGTATCAAGGAAGCTGGATCACGGGCTATCCCTCTGCCTCTCAAGAACTGTGGTGTCGTGCTTGAAGAGCTAGATGGCAAGGACACCAACAAGTCTGGTCGCACAAAGAAGCGCAAGCTCAAAGTCATCAACAGGCTAGAGATTGCCAGCGGCATGGACTTCAATCGCGTCTCGCAAATCATGCTGTCCGAACCATTGCCATATCCT
Source organism: Protomyces inouyei (assembly GCA_003717155.1). Classification (NCBI taxonomy): domain Eukaryota; kingdom Fungi; phylum Ascomycota; class Taphrinomycetes; order Taphrinales; family Protomycetaceae; genus Protomyces; species Protomyces inouyei. Next base: position 118,391 of record QXDQ01000174.1, read on the forward strand.
TTCAAGGAAGGGTATGAGTACGTGCATGTCTTGGCCTTTACTCAGTCAAGTAATGAAATGGCACTGCTCATCCCATACCTGTACGCGCCGTACTTGACTTCCACGGGTGATGAAGCCGTGCCGGCAAAGAAGTCAGACAAGGACTCCTTTGTCAATACGCTACAAGACTGGCTCTTTCTCAATGAGAAGCACGAACGCAGCTTGCACCACATTGATGCATTTCACTCCATTTCGTGAACTTTTTGGTTGTCAAAAATTACCCACCTCGGACGTCAAGAGGGGGTCTTTGTGCACAACAAGCAAGACACAGCGACACCGTGATGCGGACTGTTATTACCTGCAACGGCCGCAACACTCAGCAATCGACAGTAACGACGCACATTCCACGGTATGGGAAGCTGCGTCTCATCACCGCCAGCGCCGCCGCCAAAAGATGCGCATCGTTCACGAATTGCGCAGGTCGCGCTTGATCCGCTACCGGCGCCTATTGCAGGAGAAGCTGAATACAACCGCCAAATCAACAAGGAGCTCGCCTTGGCGGAGCGCAAACTCCATCGTGAAGTCAAGATCCTGCTGTTGGGTGCTGGTGAATCTGGTAAAACAACAGTGCTGAAGCAGATGCGGCTCATTCATGCATCTGGCTTTTCTGTACAAGAGCGGCAGCATTGGCGGACAGTTGTCTTTCAAAATCTACTCGTGTCCATGCGAACAATGCTAGAAGCAATGGAGTTGCTTGAGGTTGAGCTACGGCAAGAGAATGAAGACTATATTGACTTGTTCTTGCGCGACTATGAAATTGAGCGCAATGAACCTCTTCCGGCAGCATTCTATGGTGCCATGACGCGCATGTGGCAAGATGAAGGTATCCAAGAAGTTGCTCTACGTGGCAACGAATACGCACTACACGACAATGTCTACTATTTCTACAACCAGCTCGACGCACTGTTTGCACCAGATTATATACCCAGCGACCAAGACATTCTGCACTGCCGACTCAAAACAACAGGTATCACGGAGACGTTGTTTGAGTTGCATGACTTATCCTATCGCATGTTTGACGTCGGTGGTCAGCGTTCAGAACGGAAGAAGTGGATCCATTGCTTTGAACAAGTGACTGCAGTCTTGTTCCTTGCCTCCCTCAGCGGCTATGATCAGTGTCTTGTGGAGGACCGCAGTGCAAATCAAGTGAGCGAAGCGCTGATGCTATTTGATGCGATATGCGGCAGTCAGTGGTTCGTCAAGACGAGCATGATTCTGTTCCTCAACAAGATGGATCTCTTCCGCGACAAGCTCGATGGCGATGGTGGTGTGTCGTTTCAAAAGTGGTTCCCAGACTGGAAACCGCAATCGCATGGCAGAGTGGCGGATGAGGGCATGCTCTTTTTGCAGCACAAGTTTGCAGATCCAAAAAAACGGACGGAGCGTGTCATTTACAGCCATTTCACCAATGCAACAGATACTACCTTGTTGAGAAGTGTCATGGCGAGTGTCACGGATATTATCTTGCAGAACAATCTCAAGGGAGTCTTGTTGTGAGCGAGATGGTGACCTGGCCGTACAGAGATGAAGATTCTGGAAGCTATTGTGCAATTGTGCAAACCCTCTGCAATGAAGAAGTTCAGGCAGTATGTTTGCCAACATGCCCTTCGAAGGACTTGCTCCCGTCACTTAGTCGTCATTGCGAATTGATGAGTTTGGGCTCGCTCGCTGCCTAGCCCGTGTCGCTAAAAAAGGGACCTATTGGCCTGCTCTTTCTATAGAATCTTCAAACCTAGGGACGATCATATCGAACAATGCCTAATCTTATATGCTCTTCTCGCCGCAATAGGTGTCATCTGATCAGACAGCTTGCTGATGAAAAAGCCAAAAAGATATCGAAGACTGCAGGACTCGAACCTACGCTCACGAATGAAAGTGATTTCTAATCACTCGCCTTAACCGCTCGGCCAAATCTCCGTCGTGCAAAAGTGGTATGATACAAAAATATATATGCAAACGACAAATTTTGCTGACTAAGCAAAGATTATGAAATGCGTCATGCAAGCTCATATCGCTAAGAAACCTACAATCTTTGATTCGCGATGCTCGAGACACTCTTGTACGAGTGAGTACGCATGAATCTGGGGAGACGCACGGCAATGGAGCGGGTGCAAGCTCATGAGGCCAAGTTTATGAGTGCGAAGATGTGGCAACGACTGGGAACGATGGACAGGCACAGCATGGCATCAGAATGGTGTATCTACGAATGTCAGGTAGTGTCAGACAATACCGGCGTGAGCAAAATCACATTGGATTGTCGTTCCATGCAGCAAAGCTTGGTACGATGAAGTATCGCTTGACAACTCCATGATGCCAGACTGCTACACCACGGTGCGCAGCTTGACGAGGAAGAGAATGGTTGTACCGTAGCGATGTAGACTGACAATTCGCGTTGCCGACCGACGGGGCGTCAGCATGCGAAGCAGAGGCATGCAGATCTCGCATTTCAAGCGCAAAACTCAATGATGACTTGCGCGGCGCCCTCGGGATACCAACAAGCATTCTGCTTCATTCAAGATTGATATCATTAAGGCAATTTGCTCGACATGCTGTGCGCTCAAGATGCGCTGCCCCTGGCCACTTACATGCGCTTCAGTCTGGGTCCTACCGTGAGACCGGCCGCAAACGCCTGATCATCGAAGTATGTTCGCTGGATGGTCTCATGATGTAGTTCATAGAGGTCTCGGCTCTCCATTGTGGTCGCTACACGGTGCCGCTGAAGCAATGGCGGTGATGTCTAGCTGCTGGTCCTGGTCAGCAGCCAGAGAGCAATCGAGGTACTTGAATTGAACCGTAAAGGAATCGTAGAATTCCCAGACTTCGACTGTCCACGTGGAACGTTCTCAAGGTGTCGTCGACGAGCGTCGTCAGCTAGCGCATGCCGCTGGCGGATCGCGTGTGTGCCCCTTAGTCGTTTCGGGAGCACGATACATTGAGTGGAGCAGCGGAGCTGGCGACCTGGCTGGTGAGCCATTGCACCATGACCGTGTCAGTACGCCTTGGTTAATTTCGTCTGCGGGGGTCGTGTCGTCGTCGTCGTCGTCGCCATACCAGATCTCTGAGGTGAGTTCGCGACGAACTTCGAGTCTTCATGACAAACGCAGAGTCGCAGCTGCAGCACCAGCGCTCCATATACAAAGTTCGGGTAGCTCAAGCTCATTGGAAGCATACAGATGCACCATCTCCTGCGTTGTAGTCCTCAAGCTTCCTTCAAAAGAGAGACTCTCTGCTCAGTAGTGAAGCTGTCAACTATCGCAACCGCTAGTTCGTGATGTATCTGAGCTACCACAGCTCTCTGTTGTGGCATTCGTCCAGTTGACTCTCGCCTTGTACTTGAACCTAGAGGCTTCTGCGCCGACTGCTGATCGGAATACCACTGTCATGATGAGTACCTGCAGGTGGCAAAGCATGACCCTCCAGACTCAACTTACCCGGCACTATCGTAGACTGCCTGGCTACACTCACTCCCGACAGCACGACCATCACGCTACAACACAATCAGCTCAAGCAGTGCGCGAGCGTGGCATGCCTCGCCGTCTGGCTCTCGAGGCATCCGCATTTCAAGCCACAGAGCGCGGGACAATCCTCGCCATTCCCAAGGACACTGATCTACGCCATACCGAGCTGCTTGAAGACCTCCTCCCGGAGGCTCAGCACACCTTTGGGCCTTCCATCCCAGCAGCTTCAACCAGACACCATCACTCCTCTTATGCGGCTGGGCATCAGTCTGCAGTAGCAATGACAGCAACAGCGAACGGTCTTCCCAACGAGTCAGAAGAGTGCATGCTGAACGTCTTTGATCTGAGCAAGAAGGTGCCTGAGCACGAGCATGAATGGCGCCGCATTCGAGGTCTCGTCAAGGGACTTGTACATGGCGTCCTGAAGCACTGCAGTATGGATCTTGTTGCCAAGTCCATACACTGGCACAATCTGCTTGGTATCCGTCGCCAAGGTGCTGTCCAGCTCCTTTGCGAGACAATGGAGACAGACGTGGCGCCTGCCTAGCCTGTATCGTCGTATCTTTCCAACGACCTTCTGAAGGATATGCATGACTCTGTGAGTGGCACAACTTATCGATCCTCCATGCTAATACGGTAGGTCTCTGCAAACGAAAGAAATCAGAAGAAAAGGAAGGTGAACCCGTCGTCGCAGCCAGAAGACGCCGCTGAGTTTTCCGTCAGGAACTCATGGAGGCAGCTGTCGCTGAGTCTTTATCTGCAGACCTAATAGAGGTGGCTGTTGCGAAGTCACCGTACCTACGGCCGATTGCCGCGCAACAAATCACCTGCCCAGCCGATTGCTGCAGACGTTCCAGCTAAAGGCAACGAGCATGAGCTGATGCTCAACCTGTAAGTATAGCTCTGCTTTCTTCTCCGCTGACCTTGAGACTCGCGGCGGACATGGGGAAGCTCACTTAGAAGGCAGCCGCAGCGCAGGCCAAGGCCAAGAATAGCAAGCAACAAAAGCGCGCGAGTTCCCTCTGCGAGTAGAGCTCTAGTTGTATGTGGAGGCGCATATGAGAGTACCTCGGTCAACAGAAGGTCATGGTTCGCACAACCAGCTACAGCAAGATGAGGCAAGCAACAAGATAGGCGCACACCATCGCCGATGAACAGTATCAACGCTGGGACATGTGTATAGCAAATCTGAGCCCGGAGAAACGTAGAAGAGAGCGAGTAATTATCAATTCAATGTCTATAGCTGAGTCTCTCGGAATTTAGAAAGAAAAGCAAAGTAGAGAAGGCACGTCAATGGAAGACACTTTTGCAATCTGCGATATAGTTCCTTGCGAAGGACGGCCTCACAGTTCAGTCACCCCAAACACCCAAGAGCCTGTAGACATGTCAATCCTCCAAAAAGGTCTGAAACGCGTCTGAACAGGCTCAGGATGTGCTCGACTATCATTCACTTGCGGGCAAAAAATCCCAACCTCCTCTGCGACATTTTTAAGCTTGACCTGAAAGAAATCATCAACATAATTGCCAGAGTTTGGACAGTTTTCGTGAGGAGCTGCAGATGGAAAGATGAAATAGCAAGGCTCGTATGATTCGATAGTCCAGGGCGTCTCAAATACGGAGTCGTCACGATCATAGCCATGGAGAATACCACTCTGCTTGTTGCGATCGTTGATTCCCTGCTGGGTCTGTAGAACAAAGGGGCAGGTGTCGTCCGTCAATTTACTGTCCTTGCCATAGACGAGCCAATAGGCGGGTTCTGAGGGAATATCAGCATACTGAACTTGACAGATCCCATGTTTTTGCTTCTTGAGGTTCCAGTGCACTTGACGGCCCAGCGACAGGAACGCATTCATAGGGAGTAACGAAGATTGCTTTTGCAATGACTTTGACGGACAGAAAATGCCATACTTCCCCTTGTCATGGGCAACACGCTCTTGAAAGTAACTCTCGTGGTCTGTTTGGTGGCATCGATCGTCAATCGCGACATAATAACAGGCATTGTAATCACCGTGATGTTCAATGTCGCGAGCGTCTTTATGGGTACCGGTAGCCGGAATCTCGTTTCCAGATCCTGAATGAAGATTGTATGCGCAGCTCTCGCCCAAGGAATATGCATCAATTGCAAGCTCGAGCCAATATGCCGTGCAAGAATTTGCGGGATCAATTGAGATGCCAGCTGCAGTATTGACAAGTCCAGTGAAAAAGACCGAGTGCGTCTGGAGAAAGGCGAACATCTGAGCAAGAACCAAGAGTGTGTTGGTAGATTGTTCAAACATCGTTGCTGAGAGGGTCAGGACAGAGTGCAAATTGCCTTGAGATGATGCCTTCTACTGCAGCCAAGTTGACTGAGTGTGCTTGGAGGAATGTAGATCTAGGTGGTCAATGGGCATTGGCGCCTGTTTGAAGACGAGTGATGCAACTTCAGGGGGAAGATATACCACACGTGGCGAAACTGCATGCGACAGCACATTTTGTGAAGGAAGCAAACAAAGAAGTCCTCCTTGAAATGCAACTAATTACGTGGCCTGACAGTGAATACGTCTTTTACAATTGCGACAAGCTTGTGTCTGTAGATCAGATGAGGGTGTCTTATTGCAGTCTGCTTGAAGATCGCGAAAACAATTCAGAGCATCAGTCCTCGCCAGTTTGCATTGAATATGTTTCGTCATTGTTCAGCTTCATGGAATGAAGATTCACGTGAAGCGAGACTGCATGCGACATTACATATTGTGAAGCAAACAAAGGGGTCTTGCTTGAAAGGCCCCTGTTTGCCATGCGAGGCGAGGCAGCATGCGACAGCACATTTTGTGGAGCAAACAAAGACGTCCTACCTGAAAATCACCTGATTACGTGGCCTGACAGTGCGTATTTCACCAATGTGACAAGCTTGTGTCCCTAGGTCTGATGAAGGTATCTGATTGCAATCCGCTTGAAACCGCGAGAACAACTAAGATCATCTTTCCTCGCCAATTGCATTGAATATGTTTCGACATTGTTCAGCTTCATGACATGAACAACCACGCGCGGCGAGACTGCATGCGACAGCACATTTTGGGAAGCAAACAAAGGGGTCTTGCTTGAAAGGCACCTCATGGCGGGATATGACAGTGAACGCGATTTCTCACAATTGCGATCAGTCTGTGTCTGTAGGTCTGTCTGATAACAGGATAACTGTGTTCAATCTGCTTGAAACTCACGAGAAGAGTTGAGACCATCTGATCATGCCGATTGCAATATTATGGTTTGATGTTGTCAGCTCGAAGGCCTTTCACTGAAGGGTCAAGCGGCGAGTCTAGCCCTCCTGCTTAAAAGCGCTAGCTTGGTCAATGCTGCGAGTATTTGCTGTTGCGCTCGTGTGGACCCCTGGGCGTTGCAGCATATGCCCGGCCGCATGCATGTGCTACGTTTCGGAGCCTTTGCACATGACCATGAATCGACGAATGGAGTCAGGACTTAGCTTGGTTATCAAGCCAACGTGTGCATGGCTCCATTTGGACGTCAAGGTAGCCGAATGGCTCTTTTCTGACAATTGACTCTTTCAAGCCGGCTCGAGATTCGTCCTGTGACTTGCCAATTGGAAACAAGACAGACTTGTGTTCAGCTTACCGGCATCTGCTCTTTCGTAAAGGTGAACTGCCTCAACTAGCCTTTCAGCGTGTTCGTAATCAGTCAAAGCACAGGCTGCATCGTCCGGGAAAAGCATCTTTCTAAGTGGAGTGACATGCCTATATAGTCGTGTCGCATAGCAGACTGTGTGCATAGAGATGTACCGAGGTTCGCCAGAGAGATGCCATCTCGAAGTCATCTTGATGTGAAGTGCATTGTGCCATGCAGCAAAAGCCAAGCTGAAAATCCGGTTCATGTTGATCTACAGCTATAGTTGAATCAGCAGCGCAAGAGACAGACAAAATGCCTCGAGGAACACATTTGTCTTTTCTGAAATGTCTCATTGCCATCAAAACAATATATACAGAGCGATTTGAGTGAGACCATCGGCATATGCATGCAGACTGGCAATCCCTCGGTCGGTGTGTTGACCTGTCAGTCAGGAACTGTGGTCAGAGTGTGGTCAGAGAGACTGCTCATCATCCAACAAAATGGTCAATGTGTCAATGATGAGGACAGTGAGCATGAGCACAATCATGAGCGGTACATATTATATATCAGGGGTCACATACCATCTGAAGCGTACACGTCAAGCTGCTCACCAACTTTCATAATACCTGGGCTCCAATTCTACGCGAAGATTGCTGCTGACTCTCGGGAGACTCGCGGATGATAGACAGGTGACGCTGGCAAGATACTGAAGCATGCGGGACCACCACCCGCGGACGCTGGTGAAGAGTTGGTGATCGACGGCAGACAAAGAGCAAATGCTGGTAATTACTGCTGCCTGCGCTATAGCCATGTATTGAGATAGCACATTCGTGTAGACACATATGCTGACATTCGTACAGCTCCTGCGCAACGATAGAAACAGTCATGGAAGTAATCTCATTCACGCCACGTATTGAATCACACGATTTGTTGATCTGCATGGCATGATTCCTCGGCTGCGTTTGTCCTGTAGTAGTCAGTAGGGCTCAAGGCAAGCGAATGCAGAAGTAGTGTACCGTACGACGTGATGATGCGGTTTCTTGATCGCTGTGGTCGTCTTGCTCCTCGTTTGACGCCGTGTCTTTGGCGTTGCGTCGTGCCTGCCGTGCCTGCTTGTCGTTCTCGTCGTCAGTTCCCTGCCGAGCCTCTGCCAGACGCTTCTTGTGCCTCGACTGTTGTAGTCAGTAGGGAACCGTTGAGGAGATTACTGGGCGTCGTCACGTACGGCGACTTGCATATTCTTGGCACCATGCTGAGAGATGGCCATGGAAATACGGTTCGCTTCTGCCCTGGCAAGCGACGTGAAGTCGCGTTCTAGATGAAGGACTGCCTTTCTTAGCTCGGCAAGGCTTTGCGAACGGATTCGACGGCCTGGATCTCAGTACGCTTGGCACCATCTGTGTCGTCCTGGTGTCCTCATCATGCGTGTATCGTGTATAAGGCGTTCAAAGCGGTCTAGATCATCCTTCTGAATGCGTTAGATACAGCGCAGTGTATCAGGAGAGACGGAGGGGTTGTCAGATGAGCCAAAGGTTCGTTATTGGATGTACCTGCTGCGATGCCACCTGGTGCGTGAACGACGAGGAGAATACGCTTGGATCAAAGGTATCGAGCAAGATTCTAGCACCCTGATCATCTGTTGCAAGACCTGGTAGATGCGCTACTCGTTCTGCTCGGGTAGAGTCAAGGGTGAGGAACCTGGCTGTCCATTTGCTTGGCAGGTTGGACTTTACCGCGCTCCGCAGAACATCATCGATCTGACCTTGCTGGTCAGACCTGTTTGAGAGACATAAACAAAGGAAGAGAGTCCGTAGAGATGCGACTCTAGAGTGGAGCGCTTGCATGTGCAGCGAGCTGTAGCGAGTAGCGCGAGCTTGAGATGTGCAGAGGGGCAAACGGCTATGTTCAGAATCAATCTCGAGCTGCATCGCAGCAAGTACAGCCAAGGACGACGCCATGGCTCATCTGGCAACGTCTCCATCTCTTCTGATACACTGCGCTGTGTCTGGCGCATTCAGGAGGATGATCTAGCCCGCTTTGAACGCATTGCACACGATATACGCATGCTAACGGCACCAGCACGACCACGCGTACGACGCGTGTCAAAGGATGGATCGAAGCGTACTGAGATTCAGACGATTGAATCCATTCGCAAAGCATTGGTCCTGTGGCCATCAAGCGCGGCAACCAACACGCAGTGGAATGCTATACTCAGCGCTGCTCGCCATTACAGGGATGCATACAACTTTCTCAAGGACCAGCGAGGCAATCCCGTCAGCTGGAAACAGCGCGACCATGCCGAGCTGAAGAAGGCAGTCCGTCATCTTGAGCGAGACTTCCCGTCGCTTGCCAGGGCACAAGCGAATTGGATCTCCATGGCCATCTTTCAGCATGGCGCCAAGAACTTGCAAGTAGCCGTACGTGATGACGTCCAACAATCTACGCAACAGCTCCCTACTGACAGCGGCAATCGAGGCACAATAAGCGCCTGGCAGAGTTTGAGTAGCATGGGATCGACGGCGAGAACGACACGCAGGCACGACAAGCACGACGCAACACACAGAACATCGCAACACACAACACACAACACAGCACGAGCAAAAAGACAACATGCAAGCACGACAAGCACGCCGCAACACACGAGACACTGTGCCAAACGATGAGCAAGCCGGCGACAGCGATACAGAATCCGCACAACCACGTCGAACGGTACACTACTTCTGCTCTCGCTTGCCTTGAGTTGAACTGACTGATACTGGGCAAACGCAGCCAACCAATGACGGCCAAAGCTCAGCTGCTCCAGGCTGCGGCAAATGACAGAGACTACCGCATCGCCACTGCCTACGAGCAAAACGACGACACGCAGGCACGACCAGCACGCCGCAACACACTAAACACTGCGCCAAAAAATGAGCAAGACCACGACAGTGACGATAGGAACAGCGTCGTGATGAGCAGACACCATCGCTGATGGAAAGCCTCAGCGCCATTATATGTAGATAGCGAACCTAAGCTCGTACACACGCAGAAGAGAGCGAGGAACGATCAATTCAATGTTTATAGCTGAGTATCTCGCCATCTAGAAAGTAAAGCAAAGTAGAAAAGGCATATCGAGGGAAGACACTTTTGCAATCTGCGATGGAGCTATATGCGAAGGATGGTCTCACTAAGGTACCACCTGATACGCCTCAAAGTTCCAAGAGCCTGTAGACTTGTCGTACGTCCAAAGCGTGGTGTATTTCTCAAGAGCATAAGCAGGTTGTGGTCGATTACCATCATCCTTGTTCGCGCAAAAGATCCCAAAAAGTCCTTCGACATCTTTAACTGTGACCGTAAAGAAGACAGATGGACAGTGTTTGAGGGGACTGATCATATAGCAATACTGCTGCGATGAGTCGTAGGGCTCCGAGTATAGTACACCATTTTGTTCATTGCCAGTGTTGGTGCGGAGTCCACGCTGGCCCTCAAGGTGCAAGGGGCAATTCTCGTCCGCCAATGAACCCTTGTCGTTGAAGACGAGCCAATAGGCGGATTTTCGGGTAATAACAGCATTGTGAGACTTACAAATCCCATGTTTGTCGTGTTCCTTGAGGCTCCAGTACACTTGACGACCAGCTTCCTCGAACACATTTGGAGGGAGCATCCACGATTGCATCAGATATGACTTTGACCCACAAAAGATGCCAAGATTACCGTTGCCCTCAACAGTCTCTTGAAAGTAACTCTTGGGTCCTTTTCCATGAGGGCAGAGGGCGTTACTCGCGACATAGTAGCAGGCGTTGTAGTCTTTGACAGGGGTGATCTTGCCAGTCACGTCAATGGTTGCCGGAATTGTGTCTGAAGAACCAGATTTGAGAGTGTATGGACACCCTTTCGCCGTCGAATAGTCCTGTACTCCATCAGCAAACTCGAGCCAATATGCCGTGCAGCTCGTTGCGGGATCAACTGTGATGCTGGCTGCAGTACTGACGAGTCCAGTGAGAAAGACCGAGTGCAGGAGAAAGGAGGAGATTTGAGCAAGGACCAAGATTGTGCTGATTGATCGTCCAAACATCGGTGCTGAGATGGTTAGGATAGACTGGACAGTACTCGGAGATGATACCTTCTACAGCAGTCAAGCTGACTGAGTGCGCTTGGATAAATGCAGTTCTAGGTGATCAGTGGGCATTGGCGCCCTTTTAGAGACGAGGGATAGAACTTCAGGGGGCAAGATAGTCCACGCGAGGCGAGACTGCATGCGACAGCACATTTTGTGAAGCAAACAAAGGAATGCTACAGCCTGCTGCTTGATCACCTGGCTACCACGCGAGCTGAGACTGCATGCGACAGCTCATTTTGTGAAGCAGACAAAGGAGTCCTGCAGCCTGCTACTTGATCACTTGAAAGCCACCTGATTATGTCTCCTGACAGTGCACGCGATTATACACAATTGCGAGAAGCTTGTCTCTGTAGGTCTGGTAAGGCCCGTTGATCTCAATCTGCTTGAAGTTTACGAGAGCAGTGAGAGATAAAATCATTTGTCTTGCCAACTGCGATGAGTATGATTTGATGTTGTTCAGCTGGCAAGCAACTCAGGGGTCAAGCAACGACGCAAACAGTCATGTCTGCAAGCGCAAGTCAAGGTCTGGGCTAGTATTGTCTCGAGTCTAGACTCGCGAGCGATGCAGCATATGCTCGTCCGCATGCTTATGCTACATATTCTGCACATGGGCCATGAGTTGACGACTTGAGTCAAGAGTTGGGATGCGAAATACTCATTAAACTAACATGTGCATCGATACGACCTTGAATTGCGAGTTGCTAGCGCATCCGTAAATAGCATCTTAGCTCCTCATCAAACCGCATAGAGTTGGCTGCCATCACAAGTGTCCATGTCCTGGACATACTTGCTGCGGTCAATATGAGGTATAAATAATAGTCTCTATTGTGACTGCTAAGACCTCCTCAATCTCATAATCACCGCACATGCAAGCGCTCTGCTATAGAAGCGTATTTCTGCAGTCTTTCTTGCTCTGAGTCTGTCGCTCATGTATGTCTGACAAGCAAGTCAGATCAATACTGTTCTTCGTAGCGGGGCAGAGTCCAATCTGCCAAGCAAGTGAACAGCCAAGATCCTCACCCTCGACTCTACCAGAGCAGAACGAGTAGCGCATCTACCAGCTCTTGCAACAGATGATCAGGGTGGTAGAATTTTGCTCAATGTCTTTGATCAAGCGTCGTCCCTCCGTCGTTCACGGAACCAGCTCAGCTGCTTCGAGCTGGCATCGCAGCAGGTACAGCCAAGGGCGACGCCATGGCTCATCTGAAGACGTCCTCATCTTTCCTGATACACCCCTACGGGGAACTTAGACCGGCAGATTGCCGGCGGGATTTACCGGAAGAATACCGGCTCAAGAGTCAATACCGGCGGGAAATGCTTCATTTTGCAGGCGGAGTCATACCAGCAGACTACCAGCAGACTACCGGCGGAAACAAGCAAGCCTTTACAAGAGGCAACCGGACGACTACCAGAGGATACCACCTGCCAAGAGGTGAAGCTCAATAGATGGCGTAGCGACAGTAGGTGTAGCAACTAGCCCATCTACGACACACTACAGACATGCTGCCGCTTTCTTGGCCTTCTTGGCAGACCTGAGTGCCTTCTTTGCTTGTGATGCTACAATATTGGCCTCGGTCATAGTTGCGCTGCCTTGCTCAGCGTCCTATACTCTGCGTGATAGCTTTGATGTTCTTCCAGACTAGAAATGCATCGTTATTATGTCATGTTACGAGCAGCAGAAGTGCATACCTCGCGAGACGAGGAGGCAGATTGTCCTTTGCTTGAGCTCTGGCCACCGGTTCACTGATCAGTCTTATAACAACAAAGAAAGGACAGACTTGCCTTGGATACACGAGAATCCTTCTTTGCTTGACGCTGAATCTTGTCAGCCAATGTCTCCTCCGCATAATAGGCTCACATTGTGCTGAGACGAAGCTAGCTGCAACTGAATACGTTAGTGAGGTACATCAGGCAGAAGGAGGAACCCACAACCCTCGACTCAGCCTCGTCGATACCATCGTCTTCAGAGAGGACGGAGTCAGGTCTCTCGCGGCGGGTGGTCTCGTCATCGACGCGAGCAGATGAAGCTCCATGAGGATTGTCGAGTGCGTCGCTGAGGTCATTGTCCTGGCAAGCATCGGCAGTGGTAGTCTCTTTGTAGACTCTTGCTTTGCGCTTCTGTGGGCACGTAAGTCACTTCAGGAGCTGACAAGGTACAGAGACACTCTCACCGCTTCATTCACCACCTTCGCGTGGTGCTGACAGATAGTCAAGGCAATCAAATGTCCATGAGCTCGTCTCAGCACAGAAAAAAAGCCTTTTCTAACTTGTGAATGACCGTCTGGAGCTTCCCAACGCTGCAGTGACGCCATGTGACCATCATGCCTTGCGCATCGACCACAATCTGGTGAGTGTCCATCAGATACCTTGCATGTGCGGTGATCTTGTTCCATGTGATGTCGCGCAATGGCGTTCGTGGCCAGAGTCCCATTGCGAGTCGAAGAGTCTTTGTAGAGGGACTGTCGGTTCTAGAGACGCCATTTGTCGTGCGTTTAGATCTCAGGAATATACTGATTCGCTCAACAGACCCTAAGAGCCTATTGTAGTCGTCCAGGCTGTCTGTGTCTGTGGGAGACTCCTCTTCCTATCTAAATCAGTCGAAGGTATCGAGCTTGCAGCGCGCACTGCTCACGCGAGTAGTGGAGGACATGTCTTGAGAAGAATGATCGAGCAGCTTGAGATGCCACATGCTCGAATGTGTAAGCTCAAGGACAGCGAGGTGTTGTCTACAAGCAGCAAGACGGTGCAGAGCAGATGTGTGTGCGGGTCATCCCATCTCGTCCTGAGTGACAAGACAAGACTGAAGCAAAACCCCAAAGTCGACGACATCCAAGATTCGCTAGCGCTACACTTTTGCGGTCTTCAGCCTACAAACGCCAACTTGTGATCGTGGCCAAGATGCGAAGTGGCTAGTCGTCACGGCGCCACAAATATCTTCGTTGTGAAGTGTGCTGCGAATGACCTCCATTCACGAAGCAAGGTCGCGTTCAGTGAGCAGACGCATGAAGCGCCTGAGGTTGACGACAATGCGATAGTGAGCTATGGGGAAGTTCTCTATCTGTTTGAACACGATAGCAGGCATTTTGCGATCATCAAGGTCTTATCAAGGTCTTAAAGACCATATCGTCATGCGGCGCAAAGTCTCTCAGCAAGCAAAGACATGCATTGCACCACAGATGGTGCCAAACGTACTGAGATCCAGGTCATCGAATCCATTCGCAAAGCATTGCCGAGGCACAGCAAGCACGACACAACGCATAAGACACGGCGTCAAACGAGGAGCAAGACGACCACAGCGATACAGAAACCGCACAACCACGTCGTACGGTACACTATTTCTGTGTTTGCTTGCCTTGAACCCTACTGATTTCTACAGGGCAAACGCAGCTGGCTAATGACGGCCAAAGCTCAGCTGCTGCAGGTTGCAGCAGATGACATGAATTACCGTGCCGCCACTGCTGGCGAGATGAAACAAGCATGGAAGCGTAGCAAGCGTGCAAGGTACCATGCACAACAATCGGAGGAAGTACCTAGTAAGCCTTCCTTGCTCTAGAGCTCTTACTAATGCATTCAAAGTCCTGGCTCGCCATATGCAGCCTGCTGCATGCTGGTCATCAGCGATCGCCGGTCATTGATCGCTGATCACCAGTTTACTACGCGTCATCAACGCCTGTTTGTCACGAGCGCCATAATCGATCGTTGTCGCCGGCTCATCTCACCGCGTCGGTCTTCTGTTCAGCACCAGTTTACAAGCCCCGGAATTTTCCCGCAGGGTTGATGAGACACTGAGCTTGAGCATAAGCATGCGCTAAATCAGATGAATATGTTAGGGGTCGCAGGCCATCTGAAGCGTACATGTTAAGCTGCAGAACCTTGAAACTTTCATGACCCTTGAGCTCCCGTAGACCCTAGGTATAATGTAATGTGCACGAGCAGTCTTGAACCAGCCGAGCCCGACTTGTATGTCGATGCGCATATGCATATGGCAGTGCTCCAGTCAGAAGAAAGCCGTGGCCCGCACAGCACAGCTGAAGCAAGATGAACACAGCATCATGATGGGTATACCCCATCGCTGATGAAAAGTCTTAGCGCCTGTACATGTACATGTGGATAGCAAATCTGAGCTCGAAAACACGCAGAAGAGAGTGAGGAATGATCAATTCATTGTCTATAGCTAAGTCTCTCGCAATCTAGAAAGTAAAGCAAAGTAGAAAAGGCATATCGAGGGAAGACATTTTTGCGATCTGCGATGGAGCCATATGCAAAGGAAGGCCTCCTCAGAGAACCGCCTTGAAGTGCCAAGAGCCTGTAGACTTGTCATACGACCAAGTCGGTCTGTATTTCGTGTTAGCGAGGGGGGGGGGGGGTTGTACCCTATCATCATTCTTTTGCTCGCAATAAACCCCAAAAACCCCTTTGGCATCTTTAAGTGTAACCTGAAAATAGTTATTATCAGGCTTGTCAGAGTGTGGACACTTTTTGTAAGGCCGGATGAAGCGACAACCCAGGTACTGTGAAAGACAGAAGGGCCACGAGTCAAGCTGGGCATTTTCAATGCCACAGGGGTTCTGTCCCTTCAAGGTATTAAGGTAGAGGGGGCAGTCGTCGCTCGTACCCATATAAGGCTCCTCAATCGATAGCCAATAGGCGGGTTCTTGACGAATATCAGCATACTGAGGCCGACAAATCCCATGTTTGTGTTTGTCGAGGCTCCAGTACACTTGACGACCTTCTTCCTGGAACAGATTTTCAGGGAGCTTCCAGGATTGCGTTCGCAATGACTTTGGCGCACAAAAAATGCCAACCCCAGTCATTGCAGTCGTAGTGTCGGTTCTTTTAAACTTCTCTTTAAAGTAGCTCTCGTCTCCTTCATGAGGACATTGGTCGTTGTGCGGGACATAGTAACAGACAGTGTCATTGTCATTTGCAGGGGCACTGGTAGCTGGAAACACCGTGTCTGAATGTTTGAGAGTGTATGGACACTCTGTCGCCGTCGAATAGTCCTGTACTCCATCTTTAAACTCGAGCCAATATGCCGTGCAGGGCTTTGCGGAAACAAGTGCGATGCCGAAATTGACAAGACCGGTGAGGAAGACCGAGTGCAGGAGAAAGGAGGCGATCTGAGCAGGGACCAAGATTGTGCTAATTGATCGCCCAAACATCGGTGCTGAGATGGTTAGAACAGACTGGACAGCACTCTGAGATGATACCTTCTACTGCAGCCAAGCTGACTGAGTGTGCTTGGAGAAAAGCAGATCTAAGCGATCAGTGGGCATTGACGCCTTTTTAGAGACGGGGGATGGAACTTCAAGGGGAAAACAAACCACGCGAGGCGAGACTGCATACGACAGCACATTTTGTGAAGCAAACAAAGGAGTCCTACAGCCTGCTGCTTAATCACCTGGGTACCACGCGAGCTGAGACTATATGCGACAGCTCATATTTTGAAGCACCCAAAGGAGTCCTGCCTAAAAGCCCCCTACTTGTGTGGCCTGACCGTGGACGCGATTTCACACAACTGCGAGAAGCTTGTGTCTGTAAGTCTGATAAGGCTCTCTGTTCTCGGTCTGCTTGAAGCTTGCGAGGACAGTGAGAACTTGAATTATCTGTCTATGCCAATTGCGATGACTATAATTTAATGTTGTCTGGACACAGCTGGCAAGCACATCAGGGGTCAAGCGACGACGCAAACAGTCATGTCTGCAAGCGCAAGTCAATGTTCGGCTAGTAATGTCTGGACTCGCAAGATGCAGCATATCCTCTTTCGCATGCATTGACGACTTGAGTCAGGAGTCGGGATGCGAAATACTCATTAAACTAACATGTGCATCAATACGACCTATCATTGCGAGTTGATAGCGCATCAGTAAATACCATCTTCGCTTCTCATCACACCGCAAAGAGCTGGGTGTCATCACAAGTGTCCAAAGCCCTCGAATATTTGCTGCTTCCAATATGAAGTCGGACAGCTGTCTAGTAGAGAGTCGGACTTGTGACTGCTAATTCTCTCCTTTCCTTTGTTGCGATTATATTGTTTCTAGTTTCTGTGCTGCTTACGATCAATGGAGATTTGGCCGAGCGGTTAAGGCGCCACTTTCGAAAGGTGGTTCATTCGTGAGCGTAGGTTCGAGTCCTGCAGTCTTCGACATTTTTTTATTTCTTCTCTTCTCATGTTTCGACCTCCCTTTGATGACCAGGATACAATCATATGCTTCTTGGTCTATCTGAGCACGTTCTAGCATTCTACTCAATGTCTGATCGATGACATTTTGACACATACTCTTACTATTTCTGATTCATATTTGCCCGGGCCCAGATGCCGGCTAAGTAGCTGCTAGATTGGAAGTGTGCGATTGGGCCAAAGTATCCGCAGCCCCCATACAAATTGATAAAAGACCCAGGGCCTTCCTTCCTTTAAGCTTATCCTCTGCCACGCCCCCTCTTCTCGATGTTTGCTATCCAGCAGTAGGCATCCAGTCCAGCAGATTCCTCTGTGTGTCAAGGCAGCAAAGAAGGCCTGCGATGGGCTTCCTCGAGTTTCTAAGTCGCAAGACGCAGCATCGGGCTTCAGCGACCATAACCGCCTCAGGTCGTCGACGAGGACGATCAGGTCATGAGACGGGCGCACTGCAGCGACAAGGAACAGCAGAGTCAGAAACGGAGACGGCGACTCGGGACGGGTTGAGTGAGTACTTTGATGCGTTTGAGGCAGATCTCGCTGCTACTGCTGCTGCTGTACCGCCTATGACTCGTACAACCGAGCAGCAGCAGCAGCAGCGTCACGCTATTGGGCGTGTTGGTCGAGAGGATACGGCGAGTACTGATTCTGCACGTTCACAAGAAACGTGCATGACCTTGAACGGGTCGATGCTACGACGTGCCGGTCGAGCGGATGGAGAGCAGATCTTACTGGCTTGGTTGAGTTGTCAGGTGTATCTGACACGACAGGAGTATGCTGCTCGACAAACGGTGCATCGGGAACAAGCACGGTTTGTGCGGCCTATGGATGGACAGGGGCATGCTTGTGTGTCTCGGGGCATCTTAGAAGGCGAGGAAGATAAGAGAGTGACGGGTATACGGTATGAGACGTGCTCTGCGGTTGCGATGGCGCGACCGATGGGTCTGTTGCTGTGTCAAGAGGAGGATGAGGGTGGTTGGACACGGACACAGCCTGGGTGTGACCCTGAGCTGGACTGGGCCGAGCTGCAGCGTGGATATAGACGCAGCTTGCAGTCGAGGGCCAAGCGACGGAGGTGATGGATGCCTAGATATAGGTGGATGTGCGTCGATATACCTTGGTCCATAGTGCATGATCCTGTCAACATCAATATTGACAGATACCCAACAAGGCCTACGCAGCCTGGACCCTGCTAGACACAGACCAAGACATGCGGATACTCATCATCAACCCAAATTCAACCAAGGACATCACCCGCACCCTTGTTGCGGCCCTCCCGCGCTACGAAGGCGTCCTCCTGCACACCCTCGACGCGCCCGTCCCTGCACCTGCAGCGATTCAGTCGGCCGTGACCTCTATTGCGAGTGCCTTCTACTCCTTCAAGGCCATCCTACCGACCCTCGCAGAGTATGATGGGTTTCTGGTCTGTTGCTATAGCGCGCACCCGCTCGTTGAGATGCTGAGGGAATCGACCACTGCGCCCGTTGTTGGCATCATGCAAGCAAGTCTCGTCACTGGTCTGCAGCTGGGCAATAAAGTCGGTATCGTCACCACGGCAGAACGCGTAAGTACTCACAGACTTCATCCGTCACGGCAGGTCAAGGACTTACACGCTATCTAGTGGCAACCACTCCTGACCAATGCCGTCGCAAGTCTAGGATTTGACACGGCACGCGTACAAGTCAGCACAACAGGTCTCGGTGTTTTGGATCTCCATGCGAAACCACAGACAGAAGTGCATGCGCTCGTTGCAGCGCGTGCTTTGGAACTCGTACGGGATGGGTGTGAGGTGATTGCATTGGGTTGTGCAGGAATGACGGGGCTGGAGCGAGCCGTGACGGAGGCAGTTGGGCCGGGGGTGCCTGTGGTGGATGGTGTTGCTGCTGGGTATGAACAGCTGCTTGCGCTGTGTCGGATGAAGCTGCAGACGAGCAAGGCCTTGTTGTATGCTTGATCTACCTACTCAGCAGCTACCTGGCCCAGCCAGTACCTGCTACTCAGCTGCTCCCCTGCTCCATCTGTGTTGTATGAGATCTTGAAGTAGATTTGCCCCAGATTTCGAGACCACACAGCAACACACCAGCCAAGTGCACAAGGGCAGTATCCACTCATCCACTCATCTACACAGCACGGCCAGGTCACAGCACGCAGCCAGAGACACGCGCATCCACCAGGCAACGTATCCCGGACGGGCGATGGGCAGGCGCAAGATTGAAATCAAAGTAAGTCATTCTCCATCCTGCGCCTCTTGTGCTCTTTCTCTACGTGTATGATATGTGCAGGACTAACAGCATCGACAGTATATCAGCGATGATCGGAACCGCAGCGTCACCTTCATCAAGCGCAAAAACGGACTCTTCAAAAAAGCCCATGAACTGAGTATCCTGACGGGCGCAAAAGTCACTGTCCATGTGGAAGACATTAAGGAACGGCATTTCGACTACAAGTCTGCCAATGCCGGTGGAGCAGTTGCGGATGAAGCGTTTGACTCGGATGAGGAGGATGAAGAGGAGGAGGGCGAGGATGTGGCCATGGGACAGCAACAGACACAGCAACAGATGGGACAACATCAGTTCATGGCCGTCATGCAGGCTGTAAGCATGGATGCGGATACACCGCCTCAGCAGCAGCAGCAGCAGCAGCAGCAGCAGATACAAGGGCGGCCTCTTCAGGCCATCACTGCGCAACCTGCGAGACCAGGACACCGCCGCACGCAAAGCAGTACACTGCATCTCAGTCCCAATCAGCCCAACTCGGCCATATCCAAGGCAAGGCCCAATGGCCATCCGTACCCGCGGTCTCCGAAAGTACCCTCAACGCCTACCATGACGGCGTCATCCTCTTCAACGCAACAGCAAACGGCGCATCGGCCGCAAAGTTTGGATTTTACGGCGTATACAGGCATGCACACTGTGCCTGCAGCGTTGTCGACACCAACCAGTGCAGCGACACCAGGCAATCATGCGCATCATGCGCATCGACTCTCCTCTGCCTCGACCGTCTCACAAATTGATTTGGCGCACGCAATGGGCACGCCTCAAACTGCTCCTCAAGCTACATTCAACTCAAATGGACAACAAGTGTATTTTGGCAGATCACCGGGTCTCTCTGATTTCGATACAGTCTTCCCACAAGATCCGCCAAGACCACCGATACAGCAGCCGCGATTTCCACAAGGTTATCAACAGCAGCAACAAGGAAATGGACATAATGCCAAGCTGGAAGATTTCGAAGGATTTGAGTATATGGAGGAAGATGCAGACCCGTCCATGACGCAAGCATCGACGCCGGCGTTATACGACTACTCTGCAAATCCTTCCCTCACCAATCTACATGCAACGCCAACAGGGAGTGGTGCGAATGCACCAGGTCTGGGAATTGTATTAGAGGCTGGATTTGATGGGTACTCACCAACGACTAGTGAACAGCAGTTTCACGCCAACCGGCATCAACAGCAGCAACTCACCATGCAACAACAAGCACAGATGCAAGGACGTGCCATGCATTCTGCGCAACTGCAACAGCCATACCAAGGTTATCGGCCATCACCAGGTTTTGATCCGCATCAACAAGGGTCATTTTATGGCAATGCTAGTGGAGCCATGTCGACACCCAACTTGAGCTGGTTTGGCTCAGCTCGTTAGTTCTTGTTTCATTTCATCTTTTTGGTTCATGGCACAATGACCGCTCATAGCATGATGCATGGCATTCTACTTCATATTACTTAATCCAGATATTGGCATCAATACTGTACTACTTGTAATATCGCGTTGGTACAAATGGCATCTTGGCAATCGTCGCAGCACCCACATTCTTGCGTACCTTGACACCCAATGCCGTACCCACTTTGCTAAACGCACTCTCCACATAGCCCATTGCGATATTCGTGCCGAGACTAGGTGAAGGACAACCACTCGTGACCGTACCCACCTGCTGGCCTGTTTCCGGGTGAATAATGAGTGCCCCGGCACGGGCAGGAGCACCACCAGCACCAATCAATAATCCAACACGCTTCCGAGCCGGTCCACCAGTCGCTTTATCCAACTGTTGCAATACAACCGATGCGCCTGGGAAGTTGGCTTCCTGTCGCCTTCGCTTAGGAATGGTCCAGAGAAGACCTGCTTCATTGGGTGTAGTGGTGTCATCCAGATCACTACCATACAAGCACATTCCAGCTTCCAAGCGAAGCGAATCACGAGCACCGAGACCAGCTAGTGCAACGCGCGCTTGACCACCATCGGCGAGGAGAGAGGCGGTGATTTGAGCAGCATACGTGTTGGGAATGCTGATTTCAAAACCATCTTCACCGGTGTATCCGCCACGACTGATATGGCATGGGACACCATCAATGGAAACGTTGCCGCTATTGCCAAACTTGAGAGAAGCGAGAGAAGTATCGGTGTGATCTTGCAGCGCTTCAGCTGCTTGTGGACCTTGCAATGCAACAAGCGCGTGATTGTCCATCAAATCAATACTGACGTGCTGATCATGCTGCTTATTCCAAGCACGCAAAGCATCATTGAGATATGTCAAGTCCTTCTCCCTGCACGCAGCATTTGTAACGACGTAGAAATCCTCATCAGTGTGTTTCGTGATGATCAAGTCATCGCGAATACCACCTTGTTCATTCGTCATCACCGTCAACGTACCACTGAAACCTTGCAACTCTTGCAAGCCAGCAGGCACAACAGACTCGAGAAAGCCAACGGCACCTTTACCGCGGACGTGGAATTGAACCATATGGGACACATCGAAAAATCCAGCTTTCGTGCGTGTCCAAAGATGCGAATCGGTGAGGGACTGCGCGGCGTACAAGACAGGCATGCTGAACCCTGCAAATGGCACCATCTTACCACCATGCTCGAGGTGTAAGTCATAGAGCGGAGTGCGTTTCAATGGAGCTGTTGGCGTTGTAGCAAGCAGGCGTGCCTTTGAGAAGATTGGCTTGAGCCTGGGCAATGTACGGCGAGCGAGCATGATGACTGGTCTTTGGGGAGAGTCTACGATTCAGCAAGAGTGCTTATCAGACAAGAGTATGTGAAAGCCTCCTGTAGTCTGTAGATAAGAGCAGACGGCAAAGTGTGCAGGAGATGAGGTGACGGTTGTTTCAGGCGCGAGTTGCATTTCTGACATCGGCCATTTCTGCCAGACCGCGACGAAAAAGAGGCTAGGGGAAGAAAGGACACGTAAAGTAAAGATGTTTTCAAGACTATAGAATTGTTGGATCTCCTTGTAGATGCTTGCTGGCCCGAGCCGTCCTGCCCATGTCATCTGGACAACGCTGGTTCTGAACAGGACGATACGCATGTGGGCATCTCCTACGTTGATGGATTGGCGTACCAAGCGCAGTCATAATAAATGACACCCCAAGGATTGTGGTTCCAAAAGAGATGGCAATCGTGTTTAGCATTAGCAAAGGCGCTTTGAGGTCGCCAAGGCTTCTGAGGATCCCGGTCATGGAAGTTAGGGAAGCCCTCCTTCTTGCCCTCCGTTTTGTCCAAACAGAAAAGACCCTTTTCCTTGCTGAGATGAGGGTTGCGTTTGTCGGGGATGTGGATCTCAGCTGTGAACCATGTCTTGTCGCATTTTTCATCCGGTTGAATGGCATAACAAACCCCGGCATCCCCGAGCTTTCGATCTAACGAAGGTACATTCTTAAGCGAGCCAGGAGGAACACACTGAATGGTGTATGGACACCCGACTGGCTCCACGTCAGCCTTCATGTTAAGATCGAGCAATTTTAGCCAACAGGCTTGGTTGTTGGGAGCTCGCTGACCTGCGGCTGTTCCAGGGACATTTCCAGCAAGCAGACCAATACTACTGAAAGCTGCAGTCACGGTGACGTCGCGAACCCAAGATGACGAGCGCATGCCAGACTGCCGATTGTTGTGAGCTGACTTGTGTTTGGGTGACTGACTCTGAATATGCTGTCAGTATAAGGGACAAATGTGGGACACGAGCGCCCTTTTATGCACTCACAGGCAGATGTCGCCATGCTGGATCAACTCAGGAGACTTGAAAAGAGCGGCATGTAAGCTACATGAGCTGCATGAAAAGCTACACTCGTGGTGCCTTATTGATGTGTCCGCGAAATGAGGTGGTATCATATGGACTGGGTACGTAACCCCTGAGTCCCTGAGCTTCGCTCCTGCGGCTGACTCATCTCTCTGCCGCCGCGGCACACTTGCTGGCACACATCTTGTCCAATTGATCACAGAGAGCAGAGTCCTTCCAGAGTCTTTCTGAGACAGGTTGCAGTCACGAATGACAAGCTGCACATCTAAGCAATATGCCTGTGCAACGTAACATCGAAGCCTCAGTTGGATACTTTGCCAAACGCAATCAAATATGGCGATACTTAGTATAGCGACACTTGCTCTGTCTTCAAGCAAGTCTAGACCGCATCTGAAAGAAGGGAACATGAGGTTGCCTCCAAGCGAATCTTGCGAAGATATCAGGTCAAAGACTCACCCCTGAGCCTTGCTCTTGCAGTTTTTACTGTCGCATTGTCGGCCACTCATGCGCATTTGATCCTCATTCCATAAGAGAGATCCCATACGTGACTGTGAGGAACTTCAGATGAGTGAACTCAGTACAGCGCTGTGTGGTCTGCGCTCAGAGGCCAAGTAGCCTTGCAGCTAGCGTCTCACTGAAATTGATGGTGTGATGTAGAGAGCTTGCTTGCACAACAACATGAATGCCGTTGCCAATTGCAATCAAGACCATAGAATCGCAGAGTGACAAGCAAGCTGGCCCGTAAAAGAGTCGACCTTTGCTAGGAGCGGCTCATAATGCAGCTGGCACTTTGACGCGCATAAGTCAGACTTCAGCGGGAGTTGTTGCCAGATACTTCCCTGCAACGAGTCTCAGCGACAGCTGCCCAGCTACAACGTGCCTACTTTGTGACCTGGGAGCTCTGCAACCAAGCATCCTCGCGGCGAGATGATCAGGAATATTGCAGACCATGGGCATTAAGACAACTCTGGGCGCCAGGGTCTCAACAAACACCAGTACTAGACAATCATGCGTCAATGGTGCAATAGCTTGCTCAAAACAAGATTCAGACGCTGCAGAGCTGCAGTCAATCAGTGATGGGGCAGGGGAGAGTTGTCGAAACTCGGCTTGCCTTGACACGAGCATGACCGCACGAGCAGCGATACACAGAAGCCATGCGAGTGACTTGAAGCTGCTGTGATATTCCCTTTTTGATGCAAGCTAAGTCATCGGACTCACAGCTGTATGTTGGTGTAGTTCGAATTTGGTGGTTGTCGGTCATCAACTGGGAAGTTCGAGTGACGCCCAGCCGGACAACGACTCCAATTGCAACGCGACCACAGCAGTCCCGACAGTTTATAGCTACCCCTTGCAGACATTGCAAGCTCTCATTAAGCAGCTGAAAGACTCTTGACATGAAGCTCAAAGCTTGGCTAGCGGCAATCACTGCTTTCACAAGCTGGACATGTCGTGCTGAATCAATGACGCTGCCGCTCGTCCATTCTACATCGCTGAACCTCCCGTATGTTTTGGAGGCGCACGGGCATACTACGCTGGATACCGCAACGCTCCAATTGCAGTCAGAATCGCAGGATTATAACGTGAATGATGCGCTGAAGTCTGGTGCCGAAGTATACCGACTTGGCGTTGAAGTCGGCGATAAGGCATTGCTGGGAATTGTGAGGCTAGAAGGACTTGACGCTATGCAGACATATGCAGAGAAGTTGACACTACATTTGGATTCGAAGGGCCAAGTGTATCATGTGAGCTTGCTTGTTTTACCGGTTGAGAAGGCACAAGAGGCATCACTACACATCCAAGTCGTTGCTCGACCGAAGCCTGACCCTGAGCTTGGACCGCATCTCAAGCACGTCGTCAAGAAGGCTGTAGAACAAGCAGCTACAACAGACTCACCAGAAGTTGCTGAGGATCTAAAAGTGGAAGAGGTGGAGGAGGAAGTGGTGCCAAAGCGCTTTTTGCAAAAGTATTGGATCTACATCATTCCATTCTTGCTCGTTCTCGTCCTGGCGCCTGCGCAAGATGACAAGGAGAAGGAGAAGTAGCGTTAAATGAGCCATCTCTCAAAAATTACGAAAGAAATGGTTTACAAAAGAAAGGATAAGTACAGCACGGGTCCTTCTTACCTGCAAAACATCCTGTAGAGCTTCTTGAAGATGCCCATGGCCATCTTTTGATTTTGAGGAGTATTGTACTGGCTCCAGCCGCCAGCTGCACCAGCACCGCCTTGCTGGCCCTGTTGGCCTTGCTGCTGATATGCTTGCTGAGGTTGCTGGTAGGTTGGCTGAGGCTGCTGCGGGTAGTTGGGCACACCTCCTGGAGCAGGGAAGCCACCGTCGACTGAAAACTTGACGAAGATGCGACCCTCATTTTGCTCAGTCGAGTACTCAAACCCATAACGTTGACAGAGCTCCTCAATCGCAGGCTTCAACTTTTGGATGTGGTTGACAGAGTGGTTGCCTCTGCCGACAATAATGTGCAAGTGATCCTCCCGACGCTGCTTGCATGCCATGACGCGCTGCTCCGTGTAAAGCTTGGCTTCATCAACATGGAGTCCATGCAGATCCAGCTCATCTGGCTGGCACGAAGCGTTATTGGCGCGAAAGACATACAACGCAGCCTGTTCGTTGAATTGCTCCATCTTCTTACCATGCTCCTTGGCCTCTTCTGATTTCT
Source organism: Protomyces inouyei (assembly GCA_003717155.1). Taxonomy (NCBI): domain Eukaryota; kingdom Fungi; phylum Ascomycota; class Taphrinomycetes; order Taphrinales; family Protomycetaceae; genus Protomyces; species Protomyces inouyei. The sequence goes on from QXDQ01000174.1 coordinate 144,450, forward strand.
CATGAGCAAGTGCACCATTGCCCTCGTTGTAAGCCTTTTTAGAGGCTTCGAAGCAACGGCCGCGCAGATCTGCTTCGTGGAAAGCAGCGTCGCGGAGGCGATCGTATTCTGCATCATCTGCGTGGTTCTGCGATTGACGGTGCGGATTGAAGGCTGGGATCGAGCGGGGAGCCCCGACATTGGCAAATGCGGACATACTGCTAGGAATACTGGTGAAGAGAGTGTAGCTCGGGCTGCTCAGCTGATGGGAAGTCGCTTCACTTCTTGATTGTCGCTTCGAGTTTGCGGAGAATTTAGATCAGAAACACGTGCAGGGCCAGGCCTCAGGCCTGCGACAAGTACTACTACTACTACTACATATACTACATATACTTTCGCATAGACACAGCTCTTAGACTTCAGCTATGGTACACTAGACGGGGCGAAGCCTCGTATGCCGTCTTGAGTACCTCTTCAGTCAATGACCAACGGTGATGCAGGCGTGTTTGACGCCAGAATAGCAGACCAATTCGTCTTCCCGGATGATGTTGCAGTCCCAGTCCTAGTGCAGGCTGTCGGATCGACTCGCTACCTCGTCTTCGCTTCTTGCCGAACGTTGTCGAGTGCTGCCGGGATTCACAACATCCGTTCCGATGTGTCATCATCTTAACGCGCAGGATGCTACACTCTCCACAGCGCAAGCACATGGAGTTCCCTGCGACTTTGTCCGTCACTCGCCATGTATAAAGACCCTTCATTGCGCCATCATCTTGAGCTCTGTAATTATTCTGCAACTTACTGGAGACCGAACAACATCCGGACTAAATGACGCCTCAGAGTTCTTGGCAGAAACCTAGCCATGTGAAAGCAATTTTCTGTTTGGTCTTTCTAGCTCTTGAGCCATTGCATAACGCTGGATTCCAGGTTTCAGCGCAGTCCCTAGCTACGACTCATGGCTCAATCTCGTGGCTTACACTCATTCACCCCTACTCCGCCACGCAGCCAACGGGATGTCCATTCACAATCATCTCAAAGTCATTCAAGCAAGGAGACGATCTGGACACCATAATTCCGTCTACCCTTGACAAACAGGGAAACTGTATGTTCATCAACAACAAAGGCAAAAACGGCGCACCAAGGTATCCCGGTTGCGACAGCAGCTGGTTCACGACAAAGTTTACGATATTTATCACAGCTCTCGAAGATGATGGTGTGTTGTGTCTGCCCGATCCTGTCCATCAACCTATTCCAAAGCAGTTCTGGCGACCTACAAACGACCTTCTTTGGTGCAAAATATACTGGGACGACAAGGGACAATTGAGCTGCGGGTTGTAAACATGAGCTTTGCTCGAATTTAATCGGTATTCTTATCAGTCCATACCTAAGTAGCTATATCCTCCAAGTTGCACTGTAACTTCTGTTTTGCGCTGAGATATTACAACCATCTGAATATTCATCCCCTGAAAGACACCCGAATATTGACTTTTCGCTGTTGCAAGGAAATCTAGGAGCTGTAGAGACTCGGCAGATCTGACTTGTGCTGAATGTTTATCTTTCGATATGAAGTTACGAAGAAAAGAAGCATAGCTGAGCGGTGTCATATTTGCATGACGATCGTGTATCGTGGCCTAGCGTCTTTGCAAAAGAACAGTCTTTCACAATCAATGTATGCGGCCTATCGGCATCGTCGTGCGCATCATGATCATCAATTCAGTGTTACTCAAGCTGCACGAGCGTTTCAGATACAGACGTGCTCAGCCGCAGTTGATCGGGATTGCCAAATTGTAGACGATGAGAGACACTTCGGGTGGTGCAAACCTTCTGGATCGTCGGTTTGCTTGTTCAGGGCCTCAACACGTTGATACGTCTAAGTGAAATGACTGTAGATCAAGAGCCCCTTCGTAGATGTAATGAAGGGCCTCCCGCAGTACATCAGGTCCAGCACGACACTTTCAGCAGCTGTAGCCAGCAATAGGTGACGCAATCATGCTACCGTACAATCACCCAGTAGTAAGGGACGACAATCATGTTGATGCGCACAAACAGATCTCGCTTGATACTTGCCGACCCACCACAATTTGAAACGTTTCAATGCACGAGGTCTACCGCATGGTCCGACGAGCTTGGACCGCCCTCGCAAGCAAACAAAACTGGGTCGTTTGCCGTTTGATGTTGATGGCCTAACGTCATGTCCACCGCAGATAGAGCGTCTCGTTCTATCGCTTCATTGGTATATGAGAGAGACATGGAAGCGACAAGATTGAGGAGATCCAGGTTTCGACAGGGCATCGCTGCGATGTTTGGCAATAATTTGGCAGTAGCGCTTAGAGATGTGCTAGATGGATACAATAGCGGCTCTCTGCGCAGTAGCTCGCGAACAAGTATGCGCAGTACAAGTAGTAGCGTGGTCTCCGAGTCGAACGGAGCGTCACCAGCGCATCACCTCGCAACAACTTTCAGGAGTCTGACTTTGACCAGCCGTCCGACGCCAGCGACACGTCTCTTTCGGCGGCGAGCGGAACGCACATCTCCGATAGAAGTCCCTCCACCTGCATACTCAGCGATTGATGAGACGCCTGAGACATCCTTTCAACCATCAGCCGAAATCCTTGCCCAATCTCGCCGCAACTTTCTCGAATCATCCGGAATTCGCGTACTCGATACAGATACCGTCGAAGCATTTGGCTTACATCGCCTAGAAGCCCAGCAACAGCGTCGAGAACACCAGCAACAACTCTTGACTGGTCGCAGTACAGTGGATACCCCGCACTATGAGGCTGATCGTCGCGAAACGCGTCGTGGTGGCAAATACCTTTTCGCGCCACACGACACGGTTGCCTTGGCGGAGATCAATCAGCATACTGCCTCTGTGCGCGCAGGCTGTTCGCCGCACGCTTTGGCCGTTTCGTCGCGTGCTGAGGGATTTGTGTCAGTGGTTGAGGAGTTTCATGGGTTCGTGCACCAGTCGCCTCTTGTTGTACGGATTTCAACGGTGCCGGTTGTAGATGAGCCTGAAGTGCGCCAGGTATCAACAACAGTCATCAAGCAGACTAAGCATAAGAAGAATGTCAAAGAGCAATGGAGCGCCTTTGTCGTTCAGTCAAAGGGTAATTTTGTTGGTATGCCACCACTGCCACTCGAACGTCTCTTGCGCATAAAACAACCCGACTTGTTTGCCAGTGCAGAATCTGGCGATATTTTGCTCGAGGGAAGTTACAACAAGGCACGCTCATTGTACGTACAGGACATGAGTGGGAGTTTATCGAGCCATGTGTCGGTCGTGTACCGTGAACCCATCACACGCGCGCTGTACTTGCTGACCTCGCGTACCTGGTCGAAACGCTTTCGCAATGCTTCTGAAAAGAGGAAGCAGCAGCATGATCTTGCTTCATTGGATTTTAAAACCTTGCAGTGCACAGATGGTGTCACACTGCATCCATTGGAAGCTTATGTGGCGCAAGCAAGACAAGCTGGTAGTTACTTCTTGCTGCGGAAGTTGATGAAGGGTAAGAAAGCACCCAGTGCAATCCATCGGCATCGTCTTGGACAAAAGCTCTTCGAGTGGTTCTTGGCAAATCAAGGAACACGCCCGCCTCCTGTTTCCGAAGAAATACTCCGCTTGAAAGGCGCATGCAAGGTGGATGCGAAATTGTCAGAAGTCCTAGGTCTCGAAGGTCTCGCCACTGGCCAAGAAAAGCTTGTCTTGCCACGAAACGTCGCTCAAGTCACACAGCGGCTAGCATTCCACCAACGCGGCAAGTATGCCGCTTTGTTGAATAAAACGACGGACCTCAGCATGAGTAGCAGTGAGGCTGTCCTTGCTGCGCTCGAACACGCGGATGTCTTTGATCTCGGCGCCAAGAGCGATGCAGAAGCCGCTCGTGTCCGTCGTGTGATGAGTAGCAGCAATATGTTTGAGCTGCGTCGATTGCCACTCCGTCCAACACGCCATGCGAATGGATTTGGAGGTTGGGGTTATGAGATTTTGACACTTGTGACAGGTGAGAAGCAGCAGACGGGTGTACGTGGGTACGTGACGAGTGTCTCGTCACATGGACGGGTGGAAATGAGCATCGGTGGGCAGCCGTTGAATTTTGAGGAAGGCGCAGTGTAGTGCTTATAGACTGGCATAGTATTGAGACTGTCCTACAAGGTCTGCATAACGAGCTGTTGTTTGTTGGAGTTCCTTACGTGCACGGCCGTTTCCGGTGTAACTTGTGATTGTGCTGATATAGCCAACAATCATGGCGGCCATTTCCTTGTCCTCTAGATCCTGCAATGTCTTTGGAGCAAGCTCTTGCAGTGCTTCAAGGTTTCGACGACATGTGACGAGCAATGTCGTCCAGGTGTCTTCTTCAGAGACGTAGCGCTTGCGAATGGCAGCCACTGCGGGCGGTTCCTTCGCAAGTTGCAATGACAGTGATTGCATTTGGGAAGCAGCAATTTGCAGGACTCCTGCCTCTTTGCTCCGCCAAGCCAGTGGAGAGGTCTGATCCATATAATCTGCGAGAACCAGAGAATCCTCCAAAGCAGCAAACAACGCGAGACCTGCGCTTTTGAGGCGAGGGGCAGGAGGTTCTTCTTCGGCGAGTTGTAACAGTCGCTCATGGAGAGGCTCACCCGCCAAGATGCGGTTCCCCACAAGTAAGTAGGGATGTGAAGTGTGACTATGCTTGTTTGTCTGTCTTACATCCAAGTCAAGACCAAGCAGCTTGATGAAAGCGACAACAGCGCAAGATTTTGCATGGTCATTTAGCATAAAAAGTGTTGGCCGAGTAGAAGGAGCAGGTCCTGCAAAAAGCGGAGGAAGTTGCTGTAGCGGGAATTGATCAAAGACTTGCTTGACGATGCGAGGAGCAGTTGTAGCCATGATGAGCTGAGCTTGAGCTTGGGCGTTTATCTGCGAGGTGTTGGTCTAGAGTAAGAAACCAAATTTGAAGCTTGAGGAGAGAAAGTCGTTACGGTGTATGGCAACTAGCTAGGTATCTAGGCTCACTGGCGATAGCCAGCTGCTACACAAAGCAGCCTACTGCTGTCCGAGGTTGAGAAGCATATTGCTGCCACCGCCCGGCACAAAGGTGACATTCCGGCTTCCTGCCAATGTTGCTGCAATTTCCCTTGATGCTTCAATCCTTCGAATCTCCAAGAGACCATTTCCTGCCTTGTCAAGCGCCTTGGACATCATATCTGCTGCCTCTGCTTCTCCCTCTGCACGAATAACGGAAGCTTGCCGTTCTTGCTCTGCCTTCTCGACTGTAAATCGAGCACGCTCTGCTTCTTGCTGTGCAATCTGTTTTTGCTCGACAGCCTTGGTGAATTCGCGGCCGAACGTCATGTGCGTGATAGAGACATCCTCGAGGTGGATGTTGAACTCTGTTGCACGCTTCACGAGGTCTTCACGAATGCGTGAGGACACCACTTCTCGCTGTGTAATGAGTTCAGCGGCGTCGAACTGCGCAACGATCGATTTGAGGACCTCATTACCAATGGATGGCAAGACACGCTCATCGTAGTCTGGCCCGAGGTTCTGATAGATTTTCGGCAGATTCTTGACATCGGGGCGGTGAAGGACACGCAGCGTCAACGAGACCATTTGCAAATCCTTGGAGCCCGTCGTGGTTGAGATGTTGCGGGGCTTTGTACGGACATCGTAGATGATGGCGCGTTGAAGCCATGGAACGAGGAAATGTGTGCCTTCTTCGCGGGTATCGGGGAGGACTCCCTGGAGGCGATCAAAAATGACGGCGCGATTTCCACCCTTGACGTCGTAGAGCGAGGACTGAAGGAGTCCTGCGCCGATCGCAAGAGGGATGGCGAGGCGCGAGAGACCGTCGAGGACACGGGCCATGCTGTATATATGGAGTTGGTCTAAGTGGTCTGGTTGATTACGTTTTTCAAATTTCAAAATGGAGCAAGTTCGTCAAAGGAAGCAACCAGCGCATCAATGTTCTGCAGGTGTTCGCCCAGCAGCCGCTTCTTCTCGAGGCGGGTCCGTAGCTGCGTGTCAGGCTGCTGTTGCTGCTGAGCAGGCTTTCCGGCCCTCACTGTGCCTTCTTCGTCATCAATCGTGACACCCACCAAATCCCTCGGAATCGGCCAGTGTCCCATCGATTCCTTCTGCTTCAGCTCATTCATCTTGACCGTCTTGATCTCCCCATCATCCTCTTGCTGCTCCCGGATCAGATAGAAGTAGAAAAATTCCAGCATCTTGATCTTGACCTTGTGCGGTGTCTTTTCTGCTTTAAAGGCATCACAGAGACTAGCCAGCCCACCGCATCCCTCAAAGGCACGCAGAGATGCTGGCCGATCGACAAGACAGCAGACAAGGGTTGTCAATACTGCAATAGTCGTCTCTACCGAAGTAGACTCGAGTGTTACCAGATTCAGCAAGAGACGCAGGTTCGCAGGCCGAGCAAAGAGGGCCTGGCTCGGCGGATGGAGCAAGACGCTGCCTTGTAGTAAGATGAGCACCTGCCGCGTCATATCATCAATCAGGGTCGCATCCTTACGAGATGCCCGCTCTCCTTGCAAGAGTCGTCTCAGTAAATGACATAGATGCCCAGCGACATTGCCCTGGAAGCCATCTTGTACTGCAGTGAATGAGCAATACGCTTCATCTGTAGGATCTGGGAAGGTATGCGGAACACCCGCCCTGAGCGTCACCAAAGCAAACAGCCGTTCTATCGCATCGAGACCTTGTTTGGCATCAGCAAGACTTGGGGATGCGAGCAAATCGAGAGCTGGGAGCAAGGATGACTCTATAGACATAGAGCTGCATTCGGCCGCAGCTATGAGATGTCCTTAATGAGCTAGATACTCGTTCCAAGCTGATGCTCCTCCTGTAATGAGTGTGTGGTCTCGGTTGCACGGACGAGGACAATGCACATTCACCGCAACAACGAGCTCAGTGCAACACAGCAACCGTATGGGACCGAGGCCATGAGCTAGTAGCCACTCGGAACGAAGCACGAGAGACGAGAAGTATACGCGCAGCTAGTATCAGCATTGGCGGTGTATTTGAATGGACGAGCGAACACTGTATGCCCTCCGCGACAGCTACAAACAAGGCGCCGCGTCGACCTGGACATCACATCACGAACAAGCCATCACAGAGCCATACACTTACCTGCTACATAATCGCGGCAAAGACATCCGTTCAACCTTACTACAGGCCTTCAATAAATGGCTGCAGATATCAACAGAAGACTTGCAAGTCATTCTCGATGTTGTTGAGATGCTGCATACGGCATCACTCCTCATTGATGATGTTGAAGATGGGTCCGAATTGCGAAGAGGTCAACAGGCAGCGCATCTGAGGTATGGCGCTGCACGCACCATCAATGCTGCCAATTACATCTACTTTTCCGCGTTACAGCGGTTGCGCACCTTGAAGCAAGATGCCCTCATTGTGCCCATCTACGAGGAGGAACTGCTCAATCTACACCGAGGGCAAGGGCTCGAACTCTTTTGGAGAGATGGCACAGACTTATCGTCAATGTGTCCGACCGAGGAAGAGTACATTGCTATGGTCAATGACAAGACGGGTGGTCTGCTACGTCTCGCTATCCGGCTCATGCAAGCCCTATCACATAACAAGACAGACTATGTCCCGCTTGCCAATTTGATCGGTATTCTCTTTCAGATACGAGACGACTATATGAACCTCGCGTCTTTGCAGTACGCAAGCGAAAAGGGATTCTGCGAAGATTTGACGGAAGGCAAGTTTAGCTTCCCAGTCATCTGTGGGATTCGGCAAGAAGTTCAACAATGCAACGTATCGCGTATACGTGATATTCTTGCTGCAAAAACAACGTCTGTGTCGCTCAAGCTGGAAGCATGTCGGTTACTTCAACAGACAGGTGCAATGCAACATACAATCCAGGTCCTTGCGCAATTTGACGCATTTTGTCGCATGACAATACAAGAGTCTGGCGGCAATGGCATGCTGGAACGCATTCTCGACCAGCTGAGCGTACAGAGCGACGGTCTGAGCGATCTCCAATCAGTCATTGACTTGTTTGATGGTAAAGCAGGTACGATCGAATCTATACTACCTTGAAACTCTTAATTACTTGCTCATGTCAACCACGCAACGCAGGCAATTGCCATCCTTCATTGCTTCGAAGCCCTCATTGATACTCGTCAGCGTCTTGCGATGCGTCACGTACGTCTCAATGTCAATCTCGCCACGAAGCGCTTGATCCACAAGACCAGGCAGCTCGGTACGGCCCTTGACACCACCGAATGCAGATCCAGTAATTTGACGACCCGTGACGCACAGGAATGGACGAACTTTGAGTTCGGCACCAGCAGCAGCAACACCAATAATAATCAACTTTCCCCACCCCTTGTGGCAAGACTTGAGACCTTGTAGCATGACTGCCGTATTGCCTGTACAATCAAATACATAGTCGAATCCACCATCCATGATTTCAACGAGATGCTCATCTACCGGCTTGTCGAGTTCCTTGGGGTTGACGAATTGCGTGGCACCCATTTGCTCAGACCATGCTTTCTTGCCTGGATTGGTATCGACTGCGCAAATCTCGGAGGCACCTTGAGCTTTTGCGCCTTGAATGACGCTCAAGCCAACACATCCGACGCCAAACACACACACGGTACTGCCCTTTTCGACTTTTGCGGTACGTGTTGCAGCGCCATAACCGGTTGTGATGCCACATCCCAATAAACAAGCCTTCTCCAATGGTGCAGACTTGGCAATTGTAACGACACTGACATCGGCAACCACTGTATACTGCGAGAATGTCGACGTTCCCATAAAGTGTAGCAAATCCTTGCCCTTGCATGTAAAACGAGACGACCCATCGGGCATGACACCTTTACCTTGCGTGGTCCGTACTTTACCACAGAGATTGGTCTTGCCGGACTTGCACATCTTGCATTCTTTGCATTCTGCAGTATACAACGGAATCACATGGTCTCCAACTTGAACGTTCGTCACGCCCTCGCCAATCGACTCAACCACGCCACCACCCTCGTGTCCAAGGATACATGGGAAGTTACCCTCTGGATCTTTGCCGGAGAGGGTATAGGCATCTGTGTGGCAGAGGGCAGACCATTCAATCCTGATGCGGACTTCATTGGCTTTGGGAGCAGCAACCTCGATCTCTTCAATCACAAGGTCTTTGCCGGCTTCCCAGGCGACAGCTGCCTAAAGTAGTGTTAGCAAGGCGGAGCGCAAAGATTGGAGGGCCTGTGGGTACCTTGCAGGTGATAGGCTTTCCTCCAGTGGACATGATGGTTTTCGTGGAGTCTGGCTGTCGCTTCCTTCTTTCGTTTCGTGACGTCGCGGCAACTCAAGAATCACGTGCAGTCAGATTTTGGTTCAGGGGTAATTATTGAAAGTATAAAGCATTTTGAAGCTCAACACGAACTCATACCTTGTAGCATAGTCTCTGACAATAAGCCTGGATATAGTTGGTCTCTGTTCCGCCTGGCCTGCGAAAGATGCAATGGTCAAAAACGCGCTCAGTGGTCAACCCTGTGATCTTGCGTCCAAAACTTATCGCGCCAATAGCAAGCTTCGTCTCACGAGGAGGCTTTCGTGTCGGAACTTTGCTGTCGAGGTTGTTGAGTGAACAGACGTGGATTGCTCGAATACCATCAAATGGGGTGATAGCGTTGGATTGCTCTGCAGCTTGGATCAAGTCGGTCCAACCAGTTGCATCAACATCCACAATCCAGCAATTGACGTCTACCCAGAAGGTACATTTCTCCAGCTGCCATACTTTTTGATCAGGCTTGAAGATCATGACATAGCAAGCGTCTTCTGCAACCTTTGACCAACCGTCTCTTGCAAAGTTTGAATTGTCGACACCATTGAAACGATAGGGTATTGTGTCATTTCGACACGATTGTGGCACTCCTGATGTATGAGTCGCCCTTGAGACGCTAGATAAGACTGAAAGGACCACGAAAGAGACAAAATTCCAGACGACACATCTCAGCATGTTGCCTGCAGATATGGTATCGGTAGAGCGAAAGGCCATTCATTTCCTCCTTACAAGTCGGAGTGCACAAAGGAGCTTCTTGTTTGTCAAATTGCACCATCCAAGTGTTGGGATGATCGGCCCGTGGTTGTGAGATAGCAGACTCGTATCTACTCATTCTCCAGGGTCGTAATGCGGGCCACTTTTGATTTTCGAAACGACAAACTGAGGACTTGTGAAGTGCCGAGCAGACTGCAGGCTTCCATGAACTACACTCTCTTCATCAGTGGTGTCCATACACATGACAGAGGAAAGGTAAAGTTATTGAAGTCTGGCCTTCGAATGATACCATCTAGGAGCAAATCTCAGGGGGTTCGCGTATCTTGGCGGTGGGTATCCATTTTGGCAATCTCAAACAGATGCTACCCATATGTCCATCAAAATTCCACAGAAAACTTCAAGACGTGGTTGTCTGCCCTTTAAACCCAATTGTACACGTCTCTCACGCATACTCAGCAATGCACTGCCCGATGTGTCCAGTCTTTGTCTTCATAACAGTCATCATGTTGAAGATCTTACCAGTTCAAGCCGACAAGAGCTGCGTCAAAGCCGATTTCTACCTACAGCGAATCGAATCAGACGACGATAATGACTGCGCAGCGAGGTGCAGGACCAGACTCGAAGAATTTGCGGCAGCCTATAAGAAAGATCCTGATCCGTGTCAGCACGGGAAAGGCGCATATCAAAGCTTGATGACCATGATGATGAACCCTTTCACGACAGAGTGTGTCTGCCAAGCGACAATCCGAGTCATGCGCTTCTCAAAGCCAACAGATTACTCGGGTATTCTTGACGATGCTGGGAATCCAACCATTTTCATGGCGAAGCTCAATCATACCTGCTCGACACGCAATGTCCTTAATCGGATGTCCACGAAGCATGGATGGGGACCAACTGGACTGCCTCCTGTGTTCGGTAAGAAGCAAGTCAAGTGTACGGATCCGATTCCAGCCATCAAGACTCCTTCTTCTGGTTCTCCATCAGATGAGTGACATTCATGAGCGGTAATGGCACAAGAGGCAATGTGGAAGTTCAGTGCTTGGTGCAGCGGCCGCAATATGACTACTTGAATATCCTTATCTCATCAGCAACAGAGAACTCTGGAGATCAAAGTCGACTAGTAGACAAACAGTGCTTTGAAGGCTTGACATTGATATCGGTATTACTTGACCCCATGAGGGGCGACAAACAGAACGAATGCCGCGGCCGGGGCCCTGCAACAAGAGTCAAATGTATGCACGATGTATTTCCAGCAGCTGCCATCGGGTATGCATTTCTGCATTGTCCCTTCATGGGTGACATGTCCGCCGGCCTTGTTCTGACCTAGATGTTGATTTTGCGATGTATAGCGACATCCTTGTTGTCTATTGCGAAACATGCGGTCATTCCATATTTCTATTGGTGGAGTCGCTTACCCCTGAAAAAGTCCTCGCAAAATACGACATCGCAATGCCTTGAGTCTGGAGTTCTGGAACTTAACCGAATACGAGCATGGTCAGCAGACTAAAACTACCAAGATGCTGAATCATTCTGATAAGGAGAGGGCTCATATAAAATACCCACCACCGTGTCCAAAGCCTACTTGCTCGAGCACCATTCACAAATGCGTATAATCTTACTGTCAGTCTTGGTTCTCCTGACTTGCGTCAGGTCAAGAAATTTCAAGGGTTCTGGGTGGAGTGTCGATAGTCACGACAAAGACTGCAGAAGGGCAGACTTCTATGTTCAATGGACGGAAGCGGACGATGACAACAATTGTGCATCACTGTGCCAGAAGCGACTCCACAATCTCACAAAGACCATCAACAAAAAGCCAGACGAGTGTCAAGGTGGCTCTGGAGTCTGCTTGAGCCCGATTGCCATGAATATGAATCCATTTACGACTGAATGCGTCTGTCAGACTGTGGTGCACTTCATGCGTTTTTACCATCCCCTTAAGACATACCCACAGGCGATTTCGAATGACGACGAAGGTCTTGATGAAGACCACGCATGTAGCCCATCAAATGTCTTGCAGAGAATTCACAGCAAGTCTGGATGGGGCACAACTGGTGTGCCGCCATATGTTGATGGGAAGGAAGTTTCTTGTGACAACCAGCCTGGCAATGGCTGGTGCGACCATGACGGGGTGTATCATAAAGGAGACCATTGAGTCTTAATGGCTTATCGGACAGAAGTACAAGTATGAGTATTAGTAATTTTGTGAGCTTATTGAACAGAAGTATTTGTACAAGTATTAGTATTAGTATTAGTATTAGTATTAGTGTTAGTATTGGTATTGGTGTTAGTTAGTTTTCGTTGGCGATGAGGACGTCCAGGTTACTCCCAGGTCTGATCCCAGAGACCAAGAGAGCCATAGAACTTGTGCAAGAAGCTCAACTTGTTGACATCGATAATCTTGACCTGCTGTGCTTTGCTCTTGGTCCACATGGTCTTGTTGATGGTCTTGCCGGCAGCATCAAAGTCGCAAACCTTGTGGAAGGCAATAAACAGCAAGCGTCGCACTTCGAAGTAGACTTGTGGTCGCACACGCATGTACATGCAGAGAATGACTTCATCGCGCGTCAACAAGCCAAAATCAGGCTCGCTCTGGATGTGCAGGATGTTGTGAAGGCTGCAGACACCGGTGGTAGTGTCGGGACCTGTGAGCATATCAAAGGCTGTGCCGTCGCAGAAGCGCTCGCGGGGTGGCATGCCGAAGCCCGGGGGTGTCGTTTGCCAGGCGTTGCCAACAACCAAATTCTCTGGTAGCACGGCGCCTTGTTGTAGTGGAGGCTTGCTCAAACGACTTGCTGCAGGTTGACGTGGACCTTGTCGTTGACGCTTGCGAGGGGGCGTGGAAGAGGGAGCCGACGGTGCAGATCGTGTTGCGGCAGCCCTGGAGTAGGAAGCCGAAGGTCGTGAAGAAGCAGCCTTGAAGTAAGGAGTCGAGGCCACAGGTCGTGCAGTAGTCGTGGTGATAAAAGTCGTCACTGCACGAGACTTGCTGGGCCCAATGTCTGGAAGGATGGGCAGGGGCAAGATGGGCTCTGGCAAGCTGGCGTCATCATAAACTCCGGTCATCATCTTTGCAGGAGGGTCAGCTTCAGAAGAGTCAAGAGGACGCTTGTGAGTCTGCGTACCTGTTTGCTCTCCGTCACTTGTCAAGAGCTGCCAAGCTGCTTGTAGACGACGCTTCCTCTCGGTCTCGTGCTCTTCTTCCACAAAGGCCTGGCGGGAGTACTTCTGCAAGAGAACAGCGGCTTCAACCACTTCGGGAGAATTGCACTTCAAGGCATCATCCACTTGCTTGGTGGACGGCCAGTTTGGCCATGTTGCGACCTTCTTTGAAGCTTGAGAACCTAGCTTGCGCTCACTGGCACAAGGACCAAAGTTGTAGGCGCTCATCCATTTGTACCTGTCTGCGGGATAGCCTGCTGGCAAAGGAGGAGTTTTAGGAGATGGCGATGTGGCAGAGGTGTCGGTGACGGTGTGCTCTGGAGCCGCCACATCATCAGTGCTGTTGTGCGATGTGTAGTCAATGGCGTCTCGAGTAGCAGCAGTGGAGCCCGCAGTAGTAAGAGCGCCGTCACGGAGTGCAGCGACATGAGGACCAGGAGGTGGGAAGACGCGCGCGCGCTCGTGAAGCTCAAACAAGCCAAGGACAGCGTATTGGTGAGCGATGTCGAGATGGGCAGGCAGTGGGTCGTCGCGCACACTGGAAATGGGTCGTGAGTCATGAACAGTCAGAGGGTTGGCGTTGGCCGTCTCTGAGTAGCGGTGGCAGGCCTCTGCGAGTGTGAGTGGCGCTGCGGTGGTGCCTGAGGCTGGCGAGGGTGCATCCTGCTCCGTGGTGATGACTGGATGCGAGTTCAGGCCTGGGAAATGCGAAGATGGGGGGAGTGACATGCTGATGCTGAATGCGAAAGTAGAGAACGTGGATCTGAGGGTGTCTTGAGTGTGAAGAGGGAATGACCGAGCAGGGAACTCTTATACAAGAGAGCGAGACTGTACAAGAGACGGCCTGGCTGCTTCTGGGGTAGACTTGAATCTGAGGTAATGAATGACCTTGAATGAGCGATGAGCAGCAAAAGACAAGCAGCACACAGGCGCTTTGAGGCAGGGATGCAGCGCGAATGAGTCAAAAGGAAGTAGATGAGTCTGCTGTTGTCGCCGTGGCGGTGTCTCAGCCAGTGACGCACAGTGACCAGGATGTCAAGGGCGGCGCAGTTGAGTAGAAGCGAGCAATAGCAGCAGTAGACAGTACAAGCAGCAGCAGAAGTTCAAGCAGCAGTAGACAGTACAAGCAGTAGCTGGTTGAGTTGGTCGCGTTCTCTTGCGCGTTGAGTGCTAAAGACGCAGCAGGCAACGCGCAACGACACAGCGACCAGGCTCAAGCACACAGTTGCGCCCAAGCTTCTCCTCTCGCCTGCTGCCACTGGCAATGATGAGTCAGACAAGTCCAGTGCGCTCGTGCGGATCTTGTCCTGCTTTCTGCACTCACGAAGCCAGTGCCGTGGTTGAGGGCGCGGCAACACCGCTCTCGTCCCCTGTGCGACAGTCTTCGCACCAGTCTTCGCCTCGTAAGCGACTGCCTGGTTTCAAAAAAGGTACCACATGGTCCACGTTGCCTGCTCTAGACACTGATTGCGGACAGACACGCCGCTTGAGCGTCGTTTGCGTCAAAACTTGACCTGGCCAGCAGAGGACGTCACACATCCTGTCCAGCTCATCATTGGCCACACAAAGAAGATCGTCACAATCCAGGCGCAACCAGTACCAGTGCGGCGACGAGCACTACCGAGTCCATCGAGAATGTTGCCACCTGTTGCAACGAGTCCAGTGCCTATGCCGTCACCGACTTGGGCATCGTTTGAGTCACCACCGCCAGCAAGACCAACCTTTCATATGCCTACGCCGCCTGCAACAGAGTCTCATGTTGCGTCACCTAGTGGACAGAGCTTCCAGGTTGCTTCGCCAAGTGTACAGAGCTTTCATGTCGCATCGCCTATGAGGCAAGACTTCCATGTGCCTTCTCCTACTGTACAAGGTTTTTGTACCGACATACGTCCTCCACCAGGCTTCCACATCGATGCCACTCTTGGACGAAACTTCTTGAATGATACGCCGCCAGGCTTCCAGCATAGCACACCTGCTCATGGATTCCATCCTCCTCCATTAGAGTATCGACATGACTCTCCTTCTGCTCACAATTTTGTCAATACGCCACCACCAAACATGCGCTTCCCATACAATCAACCCGATTTGCCAGCCATCCCAGGTTTGAGTATGGAAGAGATGCAACGCAACATGACTCAACTACCAGGTGTGAGTGTTGAGGATGTTCAGCGCCAAATGAGTGCTTTGCAAATGCAAATGAGTCATCGCTACTTACGCGTGAGGGCCGCGGAAGAAGCAGCCATTTCATGGCAGATGAATCAGCAACTGCAACGACAAGGTCGGCAGTGGCAACAGCAAGCGCAGTGGTTTCATCAGCAACAGCAAACGCAGCGTATGCTTGAGCAGCAGATGCGACAACAACGACAGCGTCGTCGGCAACCTGTACCACTACCACAAGCAATGGTGGAAGGACCGTATGTCCAGAGTGAGCACTCGAGTCGTTCTATCTCAGCGGTGGGTGATGCTGGTCAAGTACCAACACAAGCGACATTGGCAGACTTTTGGCTCAAGTGAGAGAGAGAATGCTTTTTCTTTTTCGTCAGACTACTGACTTTCCTTTGCTCATTCAATGTCCTTTCGCCAACCCCAACTCCACTGTGACAAGACAAAGCCAGTCTCTCGCTTGCCGATACCTTCACTGTTCAGGCGCTCCTTCTGCCTTGTTGTCAATCCATCAAACTTGAGTGCCGTTGCTTGTCGTTCCCGTTGTGCTGTTGTCAAACGCTTCGCCTTGTCTGTTCCTTGCTGTTCGAGCTTTCTCAATTCATCCACTTCAATAGCCGCGCGTGTCAATGACACACAAACAGGCAAAAACTCTGCATGCCAAGCATGTGATGGGCTACTGATGAACCAATGCAATGGATCAAGCACCACTTGACGATTCTTGAACTCCTTTGCCAGTTTAGGAACCATTACGGAGACATCTTGCTTGGTAGCCGACAAGGCACCCGTCCAAGATTCATACAAGGGGCCTGTTGTGATGAGTGATTGCAATAGTGGTTGCTGGGTGAGGGGATGCGAAACTGTTAAGAGTGGTGCAAACCCCTCGCCCACAACAGCAATGACTTTTGCACCGAGTTGACGATCCAAAAACAATGCTTGCTTTGTTAAAAGCGCTTGGAGTGCTGTATCGCCTTGCAATTGTGATCGCTGTGCAGCGCCGCCGGGGATGAATATCAAATCGTATGATTCAAGTGACCACGTCGTCGTTGGTGCACCGTCACGCGTCGCCCAAGCATGCGGCTGTTTCCACTCTTCAAGGGAAGTCAAGTCTTGCCAGCGAGCGTGTGCACTTGCCTTGACTCCCCACAGCGCATGATTGAGGAGTGCTTCATCAGCACTCGCCATATTTCCATCCCATGTAGCAAATTCAACAAAGAAGCCATGCCGTGTGAGATAGTCCCAGGGCTCAAGTATGTCTGGCGGTGACAGCTTTGTAGAAGCAAGCAAAATGCAGCATCGTGGGCTGCGTGGTTTGGTTTTTTCTCGGGATGGCGGAATATTGGAGAGTACGTATGATTTTTGAGCTTGATGCGGTGCTGTGTACATGATGAATAGCAGTAGAAGCAGGTGCAGCTGCGGAAGCAGGGCCAACTGGAGAGAGAGAAAGCTTAGATAGGGATTGCAGGGTGACGCGGCTCTCGTGTTGTGGTCGCGCGAAAAGTTCAAACCGGTCAAAGCCCATCCACAATCGTGCTCCTTCTCTTATTTATGAACGCGGCATCTCTGCTTCCAGTCGATAGATCCTGGTGCGCTCTAGCTATGGGCCTAGCAAGGATGCCTGCTGCGATGCCTGTCTTTTTTGCTGCGACAGTGCGCTTCAGACTTGCTGGCCGACGGCTGTCTGGCCTCAAGGACTCTACGAACACTGTAGTCTGCTAGTCTAGTAAGTCTACCGTCTACAGCTACCAAGTGACTGGTGACTGGTCCCACCCGGAATCAACATCTGGATCAAGATGCGAGATCTAGATTCTAGATGCAGCGTCATGCTGCGTCAATGAGCGAAAATGCGGGCTCAGATCCCTTTGACGTCATCTACGCGCGAAAAAGCGAAGAAGAAGCGCATCCGGTGACGGTGATGACTTGTAGCCTCCAGGTTGACTCGGAAGTCGTATAGTAAGACACGCGCAGAGGGGCCTTGTATAAAACTATGCAAGAGTAATCTAGAAGGACATGCCCAAATTTGACAGGCCTGTTGGTCATGATCAGAGCACATGTGCGACAAAGTGTCTATGTCATGACAATGCAAAAAGTCAAAGACAGGGACGATATCATCCACTGCAGCTGGTCTCTCATGCCAGCCTTGATACAGCAGAGACCACGACTGTCAAGTTGCAGCTTGATCCCTGCCTTTACATCCGCATCTCGCAAGCAGTAGTAGAAGAAGTAGCTGTGCACGGCCCAAGACCAGTCATCGGCCTGGGCCCCTTTTGCACGATGGTCTTCCGCCCTGGATATTGATAATCTCGCTGCGGCCTGTCCGTCGCTCCGCTGCCGCCGTTTTGCAGCAGCGACAGTCTACAGAGCAGCCTGAGCAGTAAGCAGGGCAAGGCAAGGGCGGGCTGCGTGTGATCTCGCATGATGAGAGAGAGATCTCTGCAGATTCGAGCAGATTGACACCTCGAGTGCGGGTCCAATGTCGCCCGCGATGAAAAGCATCCTTCCCTCCTCCTGACCACCACACTGACCACCAAACAAACGAGGCACCCAGCTGCGACATTGTGCGCATTGGCTACCTCTTACAGCAATCAGGGAGCTCACTTTGCTTCTTCACCTTGTGCAATTTGCCAGTCTCGACAGGCAGCGCATCAGCAGCAAGAAAAAAGACTTGTCACAAGGTAGCATTGCGACAGAAGTATCCACATCTTCTGCCACCCCCTTTCTTTGTCTTGCGCGGAAGACTCCCTTCTTCTCCAGGCTCCGTTCTGCTTCTTTCGCCCCGAAAAGAACCACGGAAATAGGAGTACGTGCAGGTCGTGTGCACCCTTTTTCATCCTGACAAAGCACTGCACGAGCCCAACATCGATCGATCGGAGCAGATTGACAAGGCGGCCAGAGCGAAAGTGCGGTCATCATCTTGACGAGGCGATACGCTTATCTGGTTCCTGTTGCCCTCAACAACCTGCGATTTAGTTGACCGCAACGACTCTCTAGCATCGACGACACCAAGCTTCCACTTGCGGCCTTGCAGATCACAAAGGACGGCACATCTAGAGCCCGTCAAGATCTCTCCTTTCCCCATAGGGGCTTCTCGCTAGACTTGTCTACCTTGAGCAGAGACCGACGTTCCGCATCTTCCAGAAGGGCCAGACACGCTCAGTGGAATGTACACGAGTGACCACGCTGGCAAAGCAGCAGCTGTAGTAGGAGGAGGCGGTTCCATCGACCACGCACGAAGCCTAGATCAACTCGCTGATATTGCAATACAAGCACAACGCAGCATGAAGCCAGGCCCATATGTCACGGGCGCAAGCGGCTTGATTCACCAAACACCCGCTAAACGTGACTACAAGGGCCAGCGTATCAGTGGGACAAGTGACCAGCTAGATGAAGCACCTGTTCGTCTACCGCCCATTACAACACTGACAAGAGCAACATCGCCTCTTGCCACAACGAAGCAACCTTCACCGACATCCTGGCAAGCGCGTTCACCGCATTATGAAGTCACGGAGTCAACACATCGACCAGCACGGCCTGATCGATTCACCCATACAGACAGTCTTTTACGAGCGCCGCCACGGATGGAAGATCCAACCATCGCCGATGCCCTGCGTGCGAATGCGTTTCGTAGAGACATGGAACGACTCGAGGATCTAAGTTCGCGCCTCTACTATTTCGCTGTGCATTCAGCGCCCGGTACTGGTACCGATGCACCGAGTATGCCCACTGCGCCGAAACCTGTCCGGATGCCGAGTATGTTTGGTTTTGATGAGGCTGTTGCACACGCACAAGAAATGGCGCATCTTTTGACGCATTGGCGAGAAGCTGAGTTTCCCGGTCGTGCAGCGGCTGTTAAGCTACAGAGTGAGAAGCGGAGAGGGTCGTCGTTGGATAGAGAAATGATTGGACCACCTCATGTTGCTGGCTATACCCGTGGACCACCGAGTTTTTATACGCAGGATTCTGGCGTGCACAGTGATTACTCACGGAATGGATCCATTGCTCTGGGTCATGCAGATTCATTTTCGTCTGTCGAGGGTGCATCTGTGATGAGCAGTAACAACACTTCAAAAGAACGTCGGCGGACAAGTAGTCATGGTGCACTACGGCCGGGTAGTCTGCCTGAATCTTTTGCATCTTACAATATAACTGAAGCGACGCATGCAAGAGCGGCACTCGGAAGACCTGTTGTGGGTGCTGGGCATACGACTGCTGCTAGTGCTGCCGCTGCTGCTGCTGCTGTGACCAGTCAAGCATCGACGGGGAGAGTTGCACCACCTGGGAGATGTCATTCTTGCAACATATCAGAGACACCAGAGTGGCGACGTGGGCCGGATGGCGCACGAACATTGTGTAATGCTTGTGGGCTGCATTATGCGAAATTGACCAAGAAGAAGGCTGCTGCTGCTGCTGCTGCTGCGGCGGCGGCGGCTGCTGCTGCTGCTCAAGCACAGGCACAGGCACAAGCACAAACTCAGGCGAGTGCTGAGAGTGATGCGCGAGCCCTGTCGAATGCGAGTAGTGCGACGACTGCTCCGAGTACGTCGATGAGTCCTGATTCATTGACACCAACAACGGTCACTCCGAATTCTGTGGTTGCTGCAGCGCCATGGACGCAGGTGAGGCCTTGATTGCACACAGCAATGCAGGCTCTAGCAATGTCCCGGCCGCCTTCTGATCACCACCGCTGCAGGCAGTCTTTTTGATCTTCCCCCTCATGTGCACGGGCGCTTGGCTTTCTTGGTTCTTTTCTTTTGTTGGATTTCACCCGCTGTCTGGGCAATGCATCTCTCTGCCACCTTGTCTGTCCCTCTCTTCATACTCTGCATCCATCATGACCTCTGCTCTCTCTCTCTCTCTCTCTCTCTCTCTCTCTCTCTCTCTCTCTCTCTCTCTCTCTTGTCTCCTGATTTTCTCTTTTCTCATAAATTTCATCGCCTTCCATCCGTCACCGCGACCAAGTCCCGCTCCTTCCACCAGCTTCCCCTCCTAAGCGCAAGAGCCGTCTCCTACCAGCTGGACTGAAGGGAAGCGCACTTGAGAAACAAGCATAGACACTGCGTATCGTGTCTATTGCGCTTGTCGTGCACATACAACGCACAATACACGCGTCGTCACGACCTGTTCCATTTTGCGTCAATGCAACAGGCAAGCGCGGACTATACATCCAATGGACACGGCAGCCACGGCAGATATGCACAGCGTTATACACAAGCCAGACAACACGCGTTAGATCCAATGCATTACGCGCAACAAGAAGCAGCGTATCCACAACAACCATACCCGCAGCAACAGCAACAGCAACAGCTTGTCTATGAACAAGATCTGTATGCTGCTCAACGACAGCAGCAGCAGCAACAGCAACACTATGCAGCTGGGATGAATAGTCCACGTTCGCAGCTCTTGGATCGGTTGAGAACGCATGCGCGTCATGCATCCGTGCCGGCCATGCAAACGAGCTACATGCAACCCATGTTCAGTCCTGAGCCCACTCACTATCCTGGACTACAAGATGCGTCGCTGTACTTGCCAACGAATGGCATGACTGATCCGCGCATGGTGCAGGAAGCTAGAGGACAATTGAGCTACGATGACTTGTACCTACAAGAGGAACGACGTCGCTATATGCTTCAACAGCAGCAAAAACTTGCTCTCATCCAGCAAATGCGGCAGCAGGAACAATTGGAGGAGATGCAGCAGCGGGAACAATGGATGTTGTTGCAGCAGCAGATGAATGGATTGTCTGTGGGTGGTGGGTATGGTTCGCCACCGGGGACACCGCAGGTCGTCGGGCCTAGTGTACAGCAGGTCTCTCCATTGACTGCGATTGTGCAGCAGCAGCAGCGTCATGCATCACCTACGACACCTCCAACGAGCGCACGCAAGCATACTCGCCAAGAAGCAGGACAACCCCGCCGACAACCCGCTGGTCCACTTGAACTAGATGTGCTCACCGCACAACCACATCTAAACTTTGCAAAACGCGCACGTCGGGGCGCGACCAAGTTTCTGGAAGCTGGCACAGCACGGCGTCATGGAGCCAGTGCGGGACTGTCTGCTAGACAGGCTGGGGTTGTGGCTTCCGGATGGGTCCCTGGTGCGCGTGCCCTTGCATGAGCTCATGTCTTTTCTTTCATCCTCCATGATCCTCTCTTCACACCAAACTTTGTCGTTTACAGGTCTCATTTTGCACACTTTCACTCTTTCACATTCACTCATGGCATCCTCACGCAGCATTCATCGCTTCTCTTTTTTAGCACACACGATTCGGACATCCAGTTCATAGCGTCTATGCAGATTATGTTTGATTGTACTGAACCTGCTCACTCACTGCTCACTTACTGCTCACTGTCTCGGGTGTTTGCCACTCTTTGGCTGTGAAAAAAGGATCGCGACGACGAAATTGCGTGGGATGACACAACACCGCATCTTATTCATCTACATGCGTTTTTCCATCTAGTAATCTAGCTCAAGAGTGTGAGAGAGAGAGAGTGAGAGTGGGAGTATCAAGCCATGTCTGCTGGTCCGTCGCGCGAAGGAAGTACCACGGACTTGAGTACAGCAGGTGGTGCCAAGAATACGCGTAAAAATGTCCATTTCCATGGACCTAGAGGAACTGAGGATGGAGCTGGTGCCGTGATGACACAGACGGAAGGATCGCCCTCAAAGGATGCATCGACGCCTACTGGCAGAAAGGGCGCTTTGAAGCAGCCGTACTCCAACGAAAGTATTAATGCGGCATTGGCAAAATCACTTGGTCAAGCGGCGCCCATCTCCAACAAGGGCCTCTTCTTCCTGCAAGAAGAGTCGGAAGACGATGAAGCAGACAATGCTGGCAAAGGCAAAGAAACGCCAAAAGTACCCTTCAAGAAGACGGGCATCAAAATGGGATTGTCGCGGAGTGCGCCTGTTTCGCCTGTGCTGAGACCTCAAGCGGATGAAATGGCTACGATGCAGGATGTGGATCTGGATGCGCCCAAGACGCCGTCGAATGGAAGTAGCAGGGTGCGTCTCGCAGATCGAAGACAAGGCGGACCTGACATGCCGCGGATTGAGCTACCTGATGGAGGTACTTCTGACCGTCAAACACCAGGCGCCTACTCCCTGTACAGCACACCTGGCGCAGGCGACAACACCATGATGGGTAGCAGTTACTTCAAAAACAAGTCGGACGCTGACTTGCTTGGTGACAAGGAACAAGTTTTTCTCATGTCGGATTTGTCACGGCCTACTTCAGCGCCACCCACTGAACCCACAGAGACGACGGCGCCTGCAGCAAGTGCTACTGCAGAAGATGAAGCACATCGCAAACTCAACTTGGAAGCGTATAAGCTTGTTCGAGAACACACCATCCTCGCAAAACGCGACGAGCCGGGCCCTTCTTCGCGACGCAGCTCGTTTCAATCCACCAATAATTCAGGCACAACAACACCGTATGATATCGAAGAAGGCTATATCCCTGCTCCGAAACGTGTACGAGGTGGCGTCTTGTCCAATCTCATGCAATTGTACAATAGTACCGTGTATCAGCAGCCTACAGGTTCGCGTGATCCCGGCAAGAGTGCCTTGCCATCCGGTGCTCAAACGCCCAAATGGCATCAAAAACACTCTCAATCACAGACATCCATTGCTGCATTGCTAGGAGCAGGTCATGCACTGGGTAGTCTAGCAGCAAATCAACACCTTTCACTTGCTCATTCACGCAACGGTAGCATGACGAGCTTACCCGATGCAGTGTCTGATGCGGCACATGCTGTCAGACCTCCAACACCGAAACGGAAGCACTCTGGCGGTCTTGCCTTTGCCGTCAAGTCTCACTTGGGAAACACACGCGGTCATGCTGCTCGGCTGGATGCAGAGCTGCGCGTCACAATGGCTATTGCTGATGTTTTGCATCGTCAGCAATTTGTCGTCAAGTTGTGTAAAGCGCTCATGCTGTTTGGTGCACCGACGCATCGGCTGGAAGCATATCTCAAGATGACGGCGCGTGCACTTGAGATTGATGCGCAATTTCTGTATATCCCTGGATGTATGGTCGTTGCCTTTGAAGACAGGGCAACGCATACGAGTGATGTCAAAATCATCCGTGTGGATCAGGGAATTGATATTGGCAAGCTGGAGCGTGTGCACCTCGTGTACAAGAATGTGGTGCATGGGATTGTTGATGTCGAGCACGGTATCGCTCAACTTGATACGCAAATGGAATGCCCACAGCTCTACAAGCTTGGTTTTGTTTTGTTTGCTTATGGACTAGCTGCCGTCTGCGTTGGACCCTTTGGATTCGGTTCAAGTTTTATTGATTTGCCTATACAATTTCTGCTCGGGCTCATTGTTGGTGTACTTCAAATGGTGGTTGCACCACGCTCACCCCTGTATGCCAATGTCTTTGAGATTCTCGCCACCGTCGTGGTGAGTTTCCTTGGACGAGGCTTTGGTTCCATCCCAAAACCAGGCCATCCCGGCGAAACGCTCTTTTGTTTTGCAGCACTGGCCCAGAGCTCTATTGCACTCATCTTGCCGGGATACATGGTGTTGTGTGGTGCACTTGAGTTGCAGTCAAAAAGCATCGTTGCTGGCTCAACGCGTTTGTTTTACGCCATCGTCTACTCTCTTTTTCTATCCTTTGGAGTTACAATTGGCAGTGTCCTCTATGGCTGGTTCGACAGCGGTGCAACAACCTCAACCACTTGTAGCAGCAACATTTCTCCATGGTGGCGATTCCTATTTGTACCAGGCTTCACGCTTTGTTTACTGATTGTCAACCAAGCTCGACCAAAACAAATGCCCATTGCTATTTTCATTGCTGGTATTGGTTACTTGACCAATTACTTTACACTACAGAAGTTTGGTGCTGCACAAGTCAGCAATGCACTTGCAGCTTTTGCCATTGGAACACTGGGCAATCTCTACTCGCGCATTGGGCATGGTTTGTCGTTTACGGCGGTATTGCCGTCTATTTTCGTGCAGGTGCCCTCTGGTCTCGCTAGTTCATCCTCACTCGTCAGCGGCCTCGAATTGGCCAACTCCATCTTGAATAACACGGCTAATAGTACCTACGGTGGGGATACTATTGGGGCGAGCGGTGCAGGTGCATTGCAGTTTGGTTATGCCATGATCCAGATTGCTGTGGGCTTGTGTGTGGGTCTTGCTGCATCGGCACTCGTTGTTTACGTGCCTGTTTGTTGGGGGAACAATAAGCGTACTGGCATGATGACTTTTTGACGACTTCGTTTGTACAGTACTTTGCTATAGACTTTTACATACGATGATGATATACACACACGGCAGTCGTCTGCACTGACCACTGACCAGATGCCTATTTGCCGCTTCGAGCTTGGTTCGCGAGGTAAGCGGTCGGCACTTAAAATGAGCGCGGTGTGTGTTGTATGTGGCTGCTGTGATTGGCTGTCTGCGCGCTGTCCGTTGGGCTGTCAGATCTCTGTCGCACGTTTCTCGCCGGCAGATTGTGGAGCCGGACCGACGACAAGACCCAAGACAACTTAAAAGCTCCCTCTCGCGGACCAGGGCAGGCCAATGAACGCTTGCATGCGGCGTACACAAGTCTCATTCGCTACATCCGAAGCTGGCAATTCAGCCAGGTACGAGGCCGTGCGTCGAGACATACGGATCGTCATGATGGCCATGGAGGTCAATGGAAGCTCACCTTGCCTATTTAAGTGCAGGCATCGCCATTCAGAGCACCGTATCAGATCATGAAGTTCGCTCTCTTGGCTGGTACTGCCGTTGCAGTCAGCCTGCTGGACAACCTTGCGTTCCATTCGCCATCATTGCTCCATCCTGGTCTTGGCCATGATGTCGAAGCCCTTCACGAGCGTCTGGTCAAGCGCACCTTGGACGAGAATGGTGACAGCTACTTGCCAACTTTGTTGAATGGCAACGTCAATTACACAGGTGCCGTCAACTTTACCCATGGCGTCGCTTCAGGTGATCCCGACAGCAACTCAATCATCCTTTGGACTCGTATTGCACCAAGCGTCAATGATACCGATGCTCCAATCGCCTTGCGGTATGAAGTCTCAACGAGCCCAAATTTCACATCGATTGCTACAAACGGAAGCATCTACACAACACGGGAGGTCGACTACACTGCAAAAGTCCTTGCGAAAAGCTTGAAGCCTTGGACATGGTACTACTACCGTTTCAAATCTGGTAATGCCACATCGCCCATCGGTCGCTCCAAGACTCTGCCTGCAGCCAATTGGACTGGTGAGGGAGATTCTTTGAAATTGAATGTCTTCTCCTGCTCAAATTACCCGTTCGGCCACTTCAACGCCTACGGCAATGCAGCAAAGAAGGACGTCGACTTTTCTGTTCACCTTGGAGATTACCTTTACGAGTACCCACCTGGCGAGTATGACCTTGGCAACACTACCGATACCATTGGACGCACAGACAAGCCCGCAAAAGCAATCACTTCTCTGAACGACTACCGCACGCGTTACAAGCATTATCGCGCCGACCCTGACCTCGCAGAGAACCACCGTCTATTTGGTTGGTTCTTGACTTGGGATGACCACGAGGTGGCCGACAACAGCTGGAGGGAGAGCTCGGCAGAGTCTTCCAACACCAATGTCACAGTGGATGGTGTCTCTTTCGATGCAAGAAAGGCAGCAGCTGTTCGAGCGTACTACGAATACATGCCGATTCGTCCTCACCTTCTCACCAACAACCTTCGTTTGTACCGTTCGTTCCAAATTGGTCAGTTGGCAGATTTATCTATTCTCGATACGCGTCAGCGCGACCGTGACTTGACTGACTTGTACACCAATACTGCATATGTCACCAGTATCAAGGATGATGAGAAGCGTTCCATGATGGGTCTCGAGCAAGAGAATTGGTTCAATGACCACATGCGATCAGCCAGTGTTCGCAATGCCACTTGGCGAGTCATTGGCCAGCAAGTCGTCTTCTCTCATCTCAACTATTCTGCAAACAACCAGAATGTGGATGCGTGGGATGGCTACACTAGCAACCGAAACAGAATGCTCTCGACTCTTGCATCGCTCAACACCAGCAACAACATCATCCTTGCTGGCGACTCTCATGTCAATTGGGCCTTTGACCTAAAATTCGAAAAGGGTGCCTCGAAGGACGGCAACTTCAACGCCACATACAGCGACCTCGGTGTTGAAATTGCAGGAACGGCCATCTCATCACCAACACCATTCGGCCGTACAGCGTCACAGGGTGCCCTCCGAAACATCAGCGAAGGTCTTGTCGGTCTCAACCGACGTCTCGTGTATGCCGACACGGGTTACCGTGGCTACTTCTCCATGCAACTGACCCGCTCAAACATGACGGTGCAATTCTTTGCTGCACCAGATTTGATGTCTCGCAACGCAAAGGAAATTGCTGGACCTGTCTTGGCATTCCAGAAGGATGGCAATGCATTGCAGCGTGTCTTGCCAAGTAACAACAATGCTACATTGCCTTATGGTGCCATCAAGAACACAACAGCTGTTGCTGCCAATCGGGCTTCGCCATTCCAAAACAGGAACTCAACTGCCATCTAGACTCTAGGTGTTATATGGATGCTTGTACTCTAATTCTATAATTCCCTCTTTCTCTTTTGGCTGTTTGAAACGTACGTGGTTGTTTGAAGGTGTATTCAATTTCAGGCGTAAACGCAGCTCCTGATATAGACATCAAATGAGCCACCCTTATCATCATCTAGCTAGTGCAATGGAGACCGGAGCAGGGCTTGATGCAAGCAAGAAGCTTAAGCCGGCAAGCACAGCATTCAGCGGCGCGACCAAAGATGGCATCTGAATGTGGTGTCTGGATGCCTACCTCAGCCCATGTGGCTGGAGACGCAAAGTCACAACGTGAAAAGGCCCTTCATGACCTATCTAGCTGAAGATGATTGAGCGGATACAGGGTACAGACCTTGCAAAGCTCGAGCAGCATATTATAACTAGACAGCCCTGTATTCTAAAGCAGCTGCCAGGAGAACTTGCTTGCCTGCATGAGCTGACCAACTTTGAAAGGCTGAATGAGCTTGCTGGAAATGTCAAAATCGCTGTAGAACCCATGTCGGCAGATGGACGATTTGGCACTGGAGCAAGCAAGAAGAAGATGGAATTCGCTTCGCTCTTACAAGATCTACAGCGCGGCGAGCAACTCTACTTGACTGCACAATACAAAGACCATGATGAAGACTCCATTCTAGCCGAACCTCTGGAAACAATCCAGCACAAAATCGGCTTTCCTGTACAACCAGTTGCTGCAGGTGATCTTATGATTGCCAAGGTCAATCTATGGCTCGGTGCGTCAAGAGAAGAACGCAGTAGCGGCTGCCACCATGACTTTCACGACAACTTCTACTGCCTGCTCACCGGTAGCAAGACATTTCGACTCTTTGCACCTACAAAGGAGAACACTGAGCGCCTTCAACTCCATGGTCAGGTCGTGCGACGATTTGACAATGGCTTGGTGGCATACGATGAACTGCTGGGCAGTGATGGCTTGACTGAGCTAGCCAAGGCAACCATTCGGCTTAAGCTATGCGAGCAGAACATGAGTACACTTACGGATATGACTGGAAAAGCGTTTGAGGACGCTCGAGAAGCTTTGGAAGCAGCAGAAGACGATATGCTCAATTGCCAACTCGAAGCGGGCGTGTCGGCAGAGGAAGATGACTATGAGGACGATGGGTCCATTCAAGAGCGATCGTCCAACGAGGACACGTCTGAGAACGAACAAGGTGATCTGACGGATGACGATTGTCCGCCACCATCATTTTCTACGCTGAGCTCCGACCAAGTGCAAAAGCTAGTGGACGAGTACGGCGAGACAATCTCGCTGGAGCGTGGCGAGATGCTCTACCTACCGGCGTCTTGGTTTCACGAAGTCATTTCTCATTCGGGCAAAGAAGACTTTCACATGGCGCTCAATTACTGGTTTTACCCTCCAGACAATGACAAAGGTGGCTATCTCGACACACAAGTCTTTGACGAGCTACGTCGGCGCATGAAACAGAACTCAATATCAGGTGACCTAGATGGACTTGATGACCTGGAGGGATCCAAGAAGAGACAGAAGACTGAAGGCAAATCATAGTTGCCGGCGATTTGCTTTACACGACTGAGTCACTTGAAGGCTTATGGCCCAGAAGGCACTAACTACTGCTTCAGCCTCAGACAATCGGAAAAGAGTTTACCACGAGACAAGCAAGATGTGCACTGGTTCATCGACACTTCAGCAATTCATGTATGTGCGGCAATTTTGATAATATGTTTGCAATTCACCCGGCCCAATTTGGCAAGAAAGCAAACAAACAGACAACGCGCTCGTTTGGTCAGCCGCTATTATTGGAGATGAGCTTCTTGAGCTTCATCGCTTTCTGGCCCATTTGTGTTCACTTAGCCGGGCTTGTTCAATGTATTCAATGTCAGGTACTTGAAGACGAAGCTCTGGCCGTGACGCTGTGCGCATGCGTGACGTTCCGGTGAACAACATCCACTGACGACTGATGGCTACATGACTTTGGCAATGCACAGCCCGCTTGGAATGAATGAGCATGCACTCGCATATGCCTCGCGGATAGGGAGTCACAGCACACACAACTAGATGCAAACCAAATATTTGCGAGTACGACTATATCGAGGTTTGCAGGCGTGAAAAATAGCCATGCAAGCAGATACGTTGTCTTTCATCACTTCCGACCGCCAATATATAAGGCGAAGTGCTTGTCTTCTCCAAAGTACGGCGCATTCTCATTCTCATGCTCTTCTCTGTCGCTCTTTTCGGGCTCGCCACTTCGGCGATAGCGAAAGAGAAACGCGACTCCAGCGGTGGACCCATTGTCGAACTCGACACGGCCACCGTAACTGGTTCTGAACTGCTCGGTATTGACACTTTCAACGGCATTCCTTACGGTATGAATCTCGTGAAGTATGCACATTACTGATAGCAGCTCAACCTCCTGTCGGCAACCTTCGCCTTCGTCCACCACAGCCAGTAACCAGTAACTTGGGCGCTGTGTCGGCTGTCGGCATCGCCAAGTCATGCCCTCAAGTGCTCTTGAGCAGTAATCTCAATATCATGCCTCCTGGCATTCTTCAGACATTGCTCAATACACCATTGATCAACAAGGCTACGCAGCAATCTGAAGATTGTCTCACTCTGAACATTCAACGACCTTCCGGTACCAAGCCAGGTGACAAACTTCCGGTCTTTTTCTGGCTTTTCGGCGGAGGATTTACACTGGGCGGTAAGATCAAACCTGGGACAGCTTGACGAGCGCCAACAGCTGCATTCCTATGTCTGTTTGTGTTCATCAAGGATAACGCTTGTTCATCTGCAGAAATGCTAACTCACGACCAGGCACAAACACCTACGATGCGTCCAGCATCATCAGGGCATCTATGCCAGCAGGCCCAGTGATTTTCGTTGCTGCGAACCACAGGAACAGTGCTTGGGGCTTTTTGGCAGGCAAGGAAGTACTTAATGATGGTGCTGCCAATCTGGGTCTGCTTGACCAGCGTCTTGCCCTTGAATGGGTCGCAGACAATATCGCCAAATTTGGTGGTGATCCATCAAAGGTGACGATTGGAGGCGTGTCTTCTGGCGCCATTAGTTGTTTTGACCAAATGGCTCTATACGGCGGAGATAACACATACAAGGGCAATCCCTTGTTTCGTGGCGCCATCATGGATTCTGGATCAGTCATCCCAGCAGATCCTATCGACGGCTCCAAGGGCCAAGACATTTACAATCGAGTCGTGAACGCAGCTGGGTGTGCCGATGCTTCAGATACGCTACAGTGCTTGCGCGAAGTCCCGTATGACACCTTCCTGCATGCGGCGTCGTCGGTGCATAGTATCTTCGACTACTCGTCTGTGGCACTCAGTTTCCTTCCTAGACCTGATGGTAAGGTCTTGCCGGATTCGCCTGACAAGCTTCTCCAGCAAGGACAGTATGCAAAAGTCCCACTCATCATCGGCGATCAGGAAGATGAAGGCACGCTCTTCTCCCTTATGCAGCAAAACCTCACTACAACGGAGGAATTGTCAGACTACCTTCAAAAGTACTTCTTCATCAATGCTCGTCGCGAAACAATCGATGCCCTTGTTGTCACTTACCCAGATGACCCTACTGCCGGTTCGCCATTCCGCACGGGATACTTCAACAACTTTTATCCTCAGTTCAAACGACTTGCGGCATTGCTTGGGGACATTGTGTTCACGCTCACTCGTCGCGTCTTTTTGGAGAATTACTCAAAGGAGGTGCCCGAAACTTGGAGCTTCCTGTCTTCTTACTTTTATGGCATTCCAATCCTGGGCACCTTCCATGTGAGTGACAGCATTGCACTCTTTTACACGCCTGGCTACGCACAATCAACGCTTCAACGCTACTACATCAACTTCATTAACAATCTTGACCCGAATGTTGGTTCTTCACCTGGCATGCAGTGGCCAGCTTGGACCCAAACCCAGCAATTGCTCAATATCGAAGCCTTCTCGAGCAAGCTAATCCCAGACACCTTTAGATCCGACAGTGCCGCTGTGCTGCGCAATAATATCGAGTCTTTCAAGATCTAGACTGAAAGTGATTCGATTAGCGTTTCATTTGTACGTACGTTGTATGATGTTGTGGCAATCAGACTCGAACAAAGAGAGATACTTGACCATGATGATGGAATCAGGGACATATCCTTTTTCTCATCCATGTGTGAGCAATGAGCA
Source organism: Protomyces inouyei (assembly GCA_003717155.1). Lineage (NCBI taxonomy): Eukaryota > Fungi > Ascomycota > Taphrinomycetes > Taphrinales > Protomycetaceae > Protomyces > Protomyces inouyei. Next base: position 175,465 of record QXDQ01000174.1, read on the forward strand.
GCTCTGCTCCGCGGGCTTGGATTTCGAAGAGTGATTGTACCAACAAAGTGACTGCTGCCGATGAGATGACTGGGCTCGTGCCGCTCGTCTCTTTGACAGTGCGGTCATGGCGACGCGCTTACGATCTGAGCCTCTCTATTGAGTCTCCAAATGCTTGCACTGCGCATTGACCGATCAGCTCCCAACTTCCACAGCCTGGGATCCGTGGTCCTATGCTTGATGCAAATAGGGCCCGAGCGCTTGACTTTAAAGCTGATCGCGCAGCTAGCATTACACGTAGATCTAGCTTACAGCGTATAGGCACTCGCTTGACAGGTTGCATACGTGACCGTGCGGCAACACACGCACAATGGCACGATTCGGGGACGACAATTTGCTAGGCTGTACCCGTCTGCTCAAATTCACATGGTCCCTATCACGCTTACACAATGTCTGTGGGCATTGCATCTTGCAGCGTAGCAGTGAGTGGATGAAGCGTTCGGGTCAATCGAACATCGTCTAAAGATGCTCTCAGTCTCATTTAAGACTTCAAAATCTGGGGAGAAATGTCAGGAGAACGGGACAAGTCAATCGGTGCTTTGACAAATGCCACACTGCCCACACTGAACTCACATATATGATCATACCTTCGGGGCCTCATCGTCGCAATAGCGGCTCCGCGATGAGGGGCGACTGGCACGGACTGCAAGAACCAGTTACGAAAGACAGTCCTTTCTCATTGCATCGCTTCCAAAAATACTACAAAAGATTTGTCTTCGCCAAAGCAGATTGGTTGCCTCATCCTGCCATTTATGCTCCTCACAGTCGCCCTCCTGGGGCTCCTTACTTCGGCGGCAGCTGTCGATGAAAAGCGTTGGCTCTTTGGGGCCCGTGTCGTTAAGCTAGATACAGCGACCGTGACTGGACATTCGTTTCTCGGCGTAGACTCATTCAATGGCATTCCTTTCGGTTTGTTCTTACCAGGCCAGGGAAATCACTGACGATAGCTCAACCTCCTGTTGGCGATCTCCGCCTGCGCCCGCCACAGCCGATTACTTCTTACCTAGGCGCCGTGTCGGCTGTCGGCATCGCCAAGTCTTGCCCTCAAGTGCTGTTGAGCAGCAATCTCGATAATCTGCCCTCTGGCATCCTTCAGACATTGCTCAATGCGCCACTGATCAACAAGGCTACGCAGCAATCTGAAGATTGTCTGACCTTAAATATTCAGAGACCTTCCGGTACTAAGGCAGGCGACAAACTCCCGGTCTTCTTCTTCATCTACGGTGGCGGCTTTGGCTTCGGAGGTAAGCTCAAACACAAGCTAGTCGAACGAGCAGCAGCTACGGCTGTCTTCTTGAATCTGCTGCTTGCACAAGCTAGTCGGACGAGCAGCAGCTACGGCTGTCTTCTTGAATCTGCTGCTAGTTCATCAACAATATGGAAGGACTAACAATTCAACCAGCTACGAACACATATGATGCAGCTGGAATTATCAGAGCCTCCTTGCCGTCAGGTCCTATAATCTTCGTCGCTGCCAATTACAGACTTGACGCTTGGGGCTTTCTGGCAGGCAAAGAAGTACTGCAGGATGGTGCTTCCAACTTGGGTCTGCTCGATCAGCGTCTAGCCCTTGAGTGGGTCGCAGACAACATTGCCAAGTTTGGTGGCGACCCTTCAAAGGTCACCATTGGAGGTGAATCTGCCGGTGCCATCAGTGTGTTTGATCAGATGGCTCTCTATGATGGAGACAACACGTACAAAGGTAAGCCTCTCTTCCGTGGAGCTATCATGGACTCTGGCTCTGTGGTTCCGACGGATCCTGTCGATGGTGTCAAGGGTCAAGCCATCTACTCTCAAGTTGTCAACGCGGCTGGCTGCGCAGGTGCTTACAACACCTTGCAATGTTTGCGCGAGGTACCCTATGAGACGTTCTTGCGTGCGGCGTCCTCAGTGCCTGGTGTCTTCGACTATTCATCCGTGGCACTCAGCTACCTGCCCCGGCCTGATGGCGCTATTCTGACCGCTTCGCCAGCTATTCTTCTTGCATTGGGGCGTTACGCCAAGGTGCCACTCATTATCGGGGACCAGGAGGATGAAGGTACACTCTTCTCTCTCGTGCAAAAAAACATCACGACATCGGAGCAAATTACGGACTATCTGCAAACGTACTTCTTTCTTGATGCTCCTCGCGCAACGATCGATGCTCTCGTGGCTTCCTACCCAGACGACCCTTCTGCTGGCTCGCCCTTCCGCACTGGATCTCGAAACAACTTCTATCCGCAGTACAAGCGACTGGCTGCTTTGCTTGGTGATACAGTTTTTACGCTCACTCGACGCGTCTTTCTAGAGTACGCTTCGAAAAATGTGCCCAACACCTGGAGTTACCTATCTTCCTACTTTCATGGCACTCCTTACTTGGGCACATTCCACATAAGTGATGTTATAACCTTGTTCTACGCGCCTGGTTACCCACAAGCGACGATTCGGCGCTACTACATCAATTTCATCAACAATCTCGACCCTAATGTCGGTGCAACGCCCTCAATGCAGTGGCCATCATGGACCAAGACCCAGAAATTGCTCAACATTGAAGGCTTCTCGAGCAAGCTTATCCCGGATACCTTCAGATCTGCTAGCGCTGCTGTGCTACGCAATAATCCTCTTTCGTTCAATATCTAGACGATATGTTACCTTTTACAAAGTTTGTACTTCTTTCTCACAAGCTGCAGCTGGTCTGTAATTCATCGACACGCATAGTTTTGTCCACATGGCTGCCAGCTTAGTTTGCATATTCTAGCTAGACAAAATGTGTGGCGTCAGGGTCAGCACGGCAGCTTGATCTGGTGGACAACACGGATCAATGTTGCTGTGCCGTACTTCTGTGAGGTCTGATGTAGACATTGGGTCACCTTATATCGGCTGCCTGGCCCAGGGCCGCTCGATCAAATGTATTTGTGTCTGATGCGGGTATAACTCTCTGGATCTTGCATCTCGCATCCACTTATCAGCTCACACAGGTGACACAGGTGTCACAGCCTGTCAGAGGGACGCTTTCCACAAATTCTAATGTGTAGCTCGCATGCTTCGACTCTGTAAGGCCCGCAGCTTTTGAATCAGGCTGAATGTGTCGCCAATTGCAGAAGAACGCACAAATTCAGAGCCTAAGAGCTTAAGGATCTAAGAGCGTCCAGTGTATGGACCTGAGACTCGCTCACTTGTGCAGTCCTCTATGCTCTTCAACACCCAATTTTCTTATTGACTGATGGCAGTCGCACTGAGTCGCAGTCACAGCCGATGTCACAAGATGGGTGCCAACACCGGCACAGCAGTACTGTGTCATACCCTTGTGACCTTATCGCTGTATCTTGATGTACTACGCTAGAAATGCACGTTGAAAAGCCATGGGATATCTCGCACAGTATCTGTGCCATGCAAGTGCGCTGGTAGCTTGTCTACTGTAGCCGAGCTTTTGAAGCTATCAGCAGTTTGCAGCAGCATAGCTGTCGATGAGTTATCTCAGATGCTCTTCAGTGATGTCCCAGGCTTTTTCACGGAATGCTTTAGCTTCGAAGCCTCTTTCTCTCCGGGCAGTCCCCGAACGATGTTGGAACTGGCTTTGCTTTGGCAAGCGTCTTCTTCCGTATCTTGCACCTCAGTATTCCCTTCACATGGCCACCAGACATACGACCGATATAGCAGCCAAGTAAACTTGGTCCGATTGGTTCGCACTGAGACTTGCATTGTCAGCACAAAGGTCGGGATCTTGAAGGCGTCTTCTGTCTTGCTCCGAGACATGGTACGACAGATCAAGCTTGTTTGACTGGATGTGTTTGGACCCTTCGCGCACCTCCAGGCGGATGAGCAGCGCGCGAGCGACACTCAAGACCGAGTACGCAGCATGTTGAGGTTTTCGAGCTCATGCTATCCCTCCGCCACTGACAATAATGCGTTCGATCCGGCGGATTCTACATTGGGACAAGGACGAAGTTCTCGCGAAGGTCTGACGCTGTCAGCTATCCGAGTGTCTGAAACCTCACACATTGCGCTGCACAATCACTTGGTTGGTAAGTGATTTCTGCATCTCAGCATATGCGACTATATCAGGTCCCACCTCTTTTGATCTACTATCTGAAGCTTGTTGACCGTGCAGCTAGAGCGAGCAAATGCAGGGATGTGCACAGGGCCTCGGACTGGATGGTGCACTGATAAGCTGCTGATTACGCTCAGAGAGCACGATGCGGTTGAATTTCACCGGCTGATACAATTCGGAGTGATCAGTGACTGCTCTTGTTCCATCGCATATACTGCGAACTGTCCGTGAACATGAGCCGTGCTTCAATTGATGGAGCGTCCATTTCTCTTCGCCACACGGAAGCGATATTCCAAGCATCTGCGAATCTAGACTGTGGACCAGTGACGAGTATCAACTACAATTGTCTACTCGAGCGAGCAACAACTGCCATCAAAGGTCTCCTTGATCTCACAACGGAGAGGACTGTAGAGTCACAGAAATTTCGGTGCTCGGACCTCTCAGAATAAGATGGCATGTTCCACCTGTTGGTATCACGAATTTGCGGAACAGGACTGTGCACACGACAGGTTCAACGTAGGCGATGGACCCTCGCAAATGCTCGCAAGCCGGTAGCTCCGAGAGTGATGGACATTTTTGCCGGTCAACGCTTGGTTCTTCCTTTCGAGAAATTGGTCGATATATAAACAGGCTGAGTCTGCCTGCTTGAACGTACAATAAGCTTGCTTTTCATGCTCTTCATTACCAATCTATTTGGGCTGGCTGCTTCTGCGGCAGTCAATGAGAAGCGCCAGCTCATTGGCGCCCCTATTGTTCAGCTCGACATGGCAACCGTGACTGGGTCGACGCTTCTCGGCATTGACTCATTCAATGGCATTCCGTTCGGTATGTTTTCTGTGGACCATCATGGACATCACTGACCATAGCTCAACCTCCTGTTGGCAACCTCCGCCTGCGCCCACCTCAGCCCATTGCCAGCAATTTGGACGCCGTCGCAGCCGTTGGCATTGCTAAGTCTTGCCCTCAAGTGTTCCAGAGTAGCGATCTGAACAAGCTGCCTCCTGGTGTTGTCCAAACGCTGCTCAATACGCCACTTGTGAATGCGGTCACGCAGCAATCTGAAGATTGTTTGACTCTGAATATCCAAAGGCCTTCTGGTACCAAAGCAGGCGACAAGCTCCCGGTCTTCTTCTTCATCTACGGTGGTGGCTTCGGATTCGGAGGTAAGATCAAGACAGCTTGGCAACAAGCGGCCGCAGCGGCAGGGATAGCAACAGCATCTCTATGCCTGTTGCTATCTATTGACGATGAAGCTTGTCCATCTGAAAGATGCTAACACACGATCAGGCACAAACACATACGACGCGTCCGGCATCATCAGGGCCTCCTTGTCATCAGGTCCAGTGATTGTTGTGGCTGCTAATTACAGAATTGACGCTTGGGGCTTTCTGGCAGGCAAAGAGGTACTCAGGGACGGTGCTTCCAACTTGGGTCTGCTTGACCAGCGGCTTGCGCTTCAATGGGTTGCAGACAACATTGCCGAATTTGGTGGCGATCCTTCAAAGGTCACTATCGGAGGTGAATCTGCTGGTGCTATCAGTGTGTTCGACCAGATGGCTCTGTATGGTGGCAACATTACGTACAAGGGTAAGGCTCTTTTCCGCGGAGCGATCATGGACTCCGGCTCTGTTGTTCCGACGGATCCCGTCGATGGTGTCAAGGGTCAATCTATCTACTCCCAAGTTGTCAACGCAGCTGGCTGCGCTCGTGCTTCCAACACCTTGCAATGTTTGCGCGAGGTGCCCTATGATACATTCTTGCGTGCGGCTTCGTCAGTGCCTGGTATATTCGACTACTCGTCTGTGGCACTCAGCTACCTTCCCAGGCCTGATGGCGTCGTTTTGCCAGATTCACCTGTCAAACTCGTACAACAGGGACGTTACGCTAAGGTGTCACTGATCATTGGCGACCAGGAGGATGAAGGCACACTCTTCTCGCTCGTGCAGTACAACATCACTACTTCCAAGGACATTTCAGACTACCTTCAGAAATACTTCTTCATCAACGCTCCCCGAACTACCATCGATGCTCTTGTGGCTTCCTATCCGAATGATCCTACTGCTGGTTCGCCATTTCGCACGGGACTTCTCAACATTATCTACCCACAATACAAACGACTCGCTGCTTTGCTTGGTGATGCCGTCTTTACGCTCACTCGACGCGTATTCTTGGAGTACGTCTCAAAGGATGTGCCAAACACCTGGAGCTACTTAGCTTCTTACCTTTACGGTACGCCTGTTCTAGGCACGTTCCATGCAAGCGACATTCTTCCCTTGTTCTACACGCCTGGCTACCCACAAGCGACCATCCAAAGCTACTACATCAACTTCATCAACAACCTCGACCCCAATGTTGGTGCTACGCCTGCGTTGCAATGGCCTTCGTGGACCAAGACCCAGCAGCTGCTCAACATCGAAGCCTTCTCGAGCAAGCTCATCCCAGACACTCTCCGATCTGCAAGCGCTGCTATCCTGCGCAACAACGTCAACTCCTTCAACATTTAGACGGCATGTTATATTAGCATTCATATCTATATGTTCTTTTTCTCAGGCTGCAGCTGGTCTGAATACTTGCCGATAGTCTTGCCAAATTGACCCTTGAAGTTTCAAGCAATCAGGCGAAGCATGCGCGCTTCTGGCAGCTAGGTTACGGTAGAAGAATGGATATGGACGACTGACAGCTTGCGCTCGCATCAGCTGATGCGTCGGCGTGATTCAGTCGATTGAGCAGCCTAGACCAATCCGATGCCAATGCATGCAAAGATATGTAGTTTTCGTTCTGTCGCGTCTTTAACTCTTTGGACTCTTTGGAACCTGGACCTGAATTTCCAAAATTGGCCCACGCGAATTGAACGCGACAGCTGCAGGCGACGGCGCAGGTGTACGTTTCCAATCACTTGTCCTTGTCGATATGCTATAATCAACTATGCTAGCTCTTGTTCCGTCCTAGGGCGAGGTCTACCTCATGCAATGGCATCTCTACTCAATCATACTACTAGCTAGTCGTCAGCAAGCTAACTTCCAGCTAGTCTGGCGCTTCGTTTTTCCATTGCTTGTGCAGTCTAGCTGTTTGATCGAGCCTTTCGATCAGTACAAAGCTCCATTTCTTGTTTCTGAGCGACCGCTCAGGACTCTGAGGATCTTGAGCTTTGTCAGTCGTCTGTTGTCTGCAAATCTTCACATCGGCGTTTCTATTGTTCATACGATAGCTTTACAGCAGACAATGCATCCAGTAAGAGCCATCACGACTTGCTTCTCTTTGTTTAGCACTGACTCTGAGTCCCTTTGTACTACTTCGTCACTTTGAGAGCAGGGCTCGTCTCAGCACACAATGCGACCTTTGTCGTGGTCGACTCATGTTCGGCGCTGTCACAGCGTGCAAGCTTCGGCTACATCTTCTCTTCTCATTGCATAAGAATGCTCGAAGACTGCATGGGCAGCATTACTGCAAGGCCAATAAGCATGCAGCTGGACCCACGTCTATGCTCTCCGTGCTCTCCGTGCACGACCATGGACCTCAATTGCTCGTCTCCCACTAGTCAATGACTTTCCTCCTTCCCCTCGACTCTTGGATGGACCAAGTCATTCAGAGCATCTGCTCGCTCTGGTGATTCAAGAATCGGCACAAGATCCAAGCCTTGCCTTTCGAATTGATGGCACAACAGACCCGGCACATGATAATGTATTGCGGAACTATCGCGTGCGTCGTCCGTGTGCGAACGATAAGTCTGAGAGGATCTCGAGACATGCTTTGCGGGCTCTCTCATGCAGTCTGAGTCAACGGTCTGGCTGCTGTCGATCAGGTGACCGGCCAACCATCTTCGACGGCGAAGTCATGTCAAGGTGCTTGTTATCTGACCATGCCGATGTCTCTCTATATGCTTGCAGCCCTGGAGATTGCAGTGCGCAATCACTGACCAGCTCCTACGGTAGTGGAGGACATGTAGCCCTTTGCTAGCTGCTCGTAAGGCCTGCAACCTTGTTCAAAAGTGGACTGTGCAATTGTAAAGTACGCACAGATCTACTGTAGACTTCAAGAGTTTACAGCAGATTGGATGGCTACGTGCGCACTACACATAGCGGCAAACGAGTCGGGTTCCGGAACTTGACAAGTCTGCTCAAGTTCACATGTTACCTGTCACACAGACTGTGTGACACAGTTGCTATCTATTATGACTTTCGGAAAAGTTCCGTCGTGGCACTGTGGCAGACTGGCAGACTGTGTGCCTATGGCAGACTGGCAGTAGAAAATTTGCCGATCATCGAACTTTAAATGGTGTGATCATCGTGCAGCTTGCAATGCCTTGCACAAGTTGCACGGTTGCACAACTTGCACCCGAGCAATGCCGCCAATGCGAGCATCGTCCAAAGTTGCCCATCGTCTGATTCGTGGATTCTAGATCTGGGGAGAATTGTGGGGAAGGCCGGACGTGCTAGAATTTTGACAGGTGCCGCACTGTCGCACATGCAGGTTTTGTCTTGTCGGTGTCGTCACTCTCGCCGTAGCGGTTCCGCGGAACGGCTGGGGACTGCAAGAATCACGACAGTTCCATTTCTTCCGAGGCCAATACAAAAGATGCGTCCCCGTTGCAGCAGTCTGTCTCTTTCACCTTGCCAGACTGTCACCTATGCTCTTCACCGTCACTCTCCTTGGGCTTGCTGCTTCTGCGGCAGTGAATGAAAAGCGCCAGCTCATTGGCGCCCCTGTCGTCCAGCTCGACACAGCAACCGTGACTGGGTCGACGCTTCTCGGCATTGACTCATTCAATGGCATTCCGTTTGGTATGTTTCCTGTGTTCCATGGACATCACTGACCGCAGCTCAACCTCCTGTTGGCAACCTCCGCCTGCGCCCACCGCAGCCCATTGTCCGCAATTTGGGCGCCGTCGCAGCCGTTGGCATTGCTAAGTCTTGCCCTCAAGTCTTCCAGAGTAGCGATTTGAACAAGCTGCCTCCTGGTGTTGTTCAGACGCTGATCAATACGCCACTTGTGAACGCCGCTTCTCAACAGTCTGAAGATTGTTTGACATTAAATATCCAAAGGCCTTCTGGTACCAAAGCAGGCGACAAACTCCCGGTCTTTTTTTTCATCTACGGGGGTGGCTTCGGATTCGGAGGTAAGATCAAGACAGCTTGGCAACGAGCAGCAGCAGCGTCAGCGGCAGCAACAGCGTCTCTATGGCTGTTGCTATCCATTGACGATGAAGCTTGTCCATCTGAAAGATGCTAACACACAATCAGGCACAAACACCTACGACGCGTCCGGCATCATCAGGGCCTCATTGCCATCAGGTCCAGTAATTTTTGTCGCTGCCAACTATAGGCTTGACGCTTGGGGCTTTTTGGCAGGCAAAGAGGTACTCAGGGACGGTGCTTCCAACTTGGGTCTGCTCGACCAGCGGCTTGCACTTCAATGGGTTGCAGACAACATCGCCAAGTTTGGTGGTGATCCCTCAAAGGTCACTATCGGAGGTGAGTCTGCTGGTGCTATCAGTGTGTTTGACCAGATGGCTCTGTATGGTGGCAACAACACCTACAAGGGCAAGGCTCTTTTCCGTGGAGCGATCATGGATTCTGGCTCTGTAATTCCGACGGATCCCGTCGATGGGGTCAAGGGTCAATCCATCTACTCTCAAGTTGTCAATGCAGCTGGCTGCGCTGGGGCGTCAAACACCTTGCAGTGCTTGCGCGAGGTGCCCTATGATACGTTCTTGCGTGCGGCGTCATCAGTGCCTGGTATATTCGATTACCAATCTGTGGCACTCAGCTACCTTCCCAGGCCTGATGGCGTTGTACTGCCAGATTCACCTGCCAAGCTTGCTCAACAAGGACGATACGCCAAGGTGCCACTCATTGTCGGGGACCAAGAGGATGAAGGTACACTCTTCTCTCTTGTGCAAAACAACATCACGACATCGGAGCAAATCTCGGATTACCTGCAAAAGTACTTCTTCCTCGATGCTCCTCGCTCGACGATCGATGCACTTGTGGCTTCCTACCCAGATGACCCTTCCGCTGGCTCGCCCTTCCGCACTGGGCCTCTCAACAACTTCTACCCACAGTACAAGCGGCTCGCTGCTTTGCTTGGTGATGCTGTCTTTACGCTCACTCGACGAGTATTCTTAGAGTACACCTCGAAGACTGTGCCCAACACTTGGAGTTATCTTTCTTCTTACTTCTATGGCACTCCTCTCTTGGGCACATTCCACGCAAGTGACATCCTTGCCTTGTTCTACGCGCCTGGCTACCCACAAGCGACCATTCAACGCTACTACATCAACTTCATCAACAACCTCGACCCCAATGTTGGTGCTACGCCTGCGTTGCAATGGCCTTCGTGGACCAAGACCCAGCAGCTGCTCAATATCGAAGCCTTCTCGAGCAAGCTCATCCCAGACACCTTCCGACCTGCAAGCGCTGCTGTCCTGCGCAACAACGTCAACTCCTTCAACATCTAGGCCCCTGTCACCTTTGTATGTACATTGTCTTTCGTCAGCTCTTCCAAGTTTAAAAAGTTTATTGTCTATACACATAGCTCTAAGAAGCTGGTCCAACTACACGAATCATGCGACTGCTGCCTTGTCCCTGAACGCGAACGCCTCCTTCCGCTTCGAGGGCACGCAAGCACTCGTTGATCTCATGTGCTTCGACCGTAGCGTTAGACTGGTCATTGACGCTCTTGAGCAAGTCTGAAAAGCGAACCTCACGCGCCACTCCAATAAGACGCTTCACTTCACGCTGCAAGTCGACCTTTGCACGACGTTGCGCAGCAGAGGTACCGACATTGATCAAATCGAGGTCGATGCGGCCCGTTGCCTTGTCTGTTGCGTATTCCTTGATGGCGGCCTTGATGAGTCGCGTGGCTTCTTGAACATCAGCCAATACGACTTCACTGGACAACCGCATCTTTGCGTGTGCCTCAGACAATCGAATCATACTCTCGAGTTGACGCGTCGTGGCAGTGATACGCTTCTCTGCTGCACGCACATCTTGACCAAGCTTGCGCATCTCGACATAGGCGCGTACAAGCTCATCACCTGCTTCAGCAGTCATTTGTGGCTTAATCTCATTGCGAGCATAGGAAATGTAGCTGGTAAGAAGGTCCACTGGGATAGTGAAGCCTGTCGCTGCAGATTGTGTACGGTCGGCGAGGTACATGCCCACCAGATGCTTGGCAAGCCTTCGATCTGCTGTCTCGTCAATTTTATCGAGCACGAGGTAGACCAAATCGAACCGCGAGAGGAGTGTCGGTGGCAAGTCAATGTTTTGTGGGACTGGCAAGTTTGGGTTGTATTTGCTGCCAATTGGATTGGCAGAGGCCAAGATACTCGTACGGGCATTGAGTGTTGTGATGATACCAGCTTTCGCCACTGAGACAGTCTGCTGTTCCATCACTTCATGCAGCACTGAACGCGTCGATTCAGACATCTTGTCAAACTCGTCGATGCAGCAGACACCGCCATCAGAAAGGACGAGTGCACCAGATTCAAGCACGAGCTGTTTTGTGTCTGCGTCGCGCGTGACATAGGCAGTGAGACCCACGGCAGAAGATCCCTTGCCAGAGGTATAGACACCACGCGGTGCAATCTTGTGTACATATTGTAGGATTTGCGACTTTGAGGTACTAGGGTCGCCACATAGCAAGACATTGATGTCGCCTCTGTACCGTGGAGCAGCGCCACGGGTAAAGACCTTGTTGGTGCCGCCGAACATCTGCAGCAGAATACCTTTCTTGACGTCTTCCATTTCCCAAATGCTAGGCGCTAATGAACGAGCCAGCACTCCATAGCAGTCGTCGCGCTCAGCAATCTCCTTGATTTTCTCAATTTCATCTGCTGAAATCTTGCGAATCTGCTCAGTTGTGTCTTCTTGCATCAGCTCGTCCGTCAGTGTAGAGATATCCTGGCCGAGTCGCTTACGGTCCGTCTTGGAGATGTGCACAACGTCGACATACGTCTTGAAGAGGGTCTTGACGGCACGCAGACGTGGATTGAGTCGTACTGGCACAGACCTAAAGATGCCCGTCACCTCAACACGATCACCCGCTTTGCAAACATCAACAATTTCATCATACGCACACAAGCTAACGGCATGGGGTGTTTGACCATCGGGGATAGCATCGGGAGTTTCTTGCAGCTTGACGAGTTGCTTGTCGCTAAATTCGCTGCGATTGTGAATCAAGACCATGCACTCGGATTGACCACATTGACGACGTGGACAGACGGTGGGTTCCATGATGCGACCGCGATCAATCTCGACGTTGGTGGTATGGTTGCAGATGTCACACTTGAAAAAGGCGACCTTCATATCCGGGATGATGGGTGTTGAGCGAATGACAAGACCCTTGACACAAACAAGCTTATCAATATCTCCGGGGTTGAGTTCACGCATGTTCAGACTCGTACCGAGATTGAATGGCCGAATCTTGTAGATCTGACGTTCCACATCGCCAATTTCTTCGGCAGAGGCATTCTCTTCCACGAGGATCTCGAGAATTACGTCCTTGAGCGTCTGATCAAAGATGGGTATGATCTCTTGAGGATAATTTTTGAGTTGGTTGGCGAGCTTTTTGGTGATTGGGTACGCAGCCAGGTCTTGAACATCGAGGTTGAGATTTGCCAAGCCCAGTTGACGCATCTGATTGACCTTGTCGAAGTAAATGGTCTCATCGCCTTCTCCAGCTTCAGGAACTTCCCCTTGCGCGATCATGCGATACTTTGGCTTGAAGGAGGTCAGGAATGTGCGGAAACTCTGAATACTTTCTGCAATGGAAACATTCGTTCCCCAAATAACGCGCACGCCTTCTTCAGGTTCAGCTTGGTCAGACTGCTGCATGGCAGACAAGACTGAGCGACGCGATGGTGTTTGTGCAGCATTGATGTCACCGCGACGTGAACGCGGTGTACCGGCCGTCACAGCCGTCAAATCACTGCGCAAAGCAGCGGAACCATAGCGAAGAGGCGATGAACCCCGGGCGCGCGCTGAGCTGGGTGCTGGCCGCGGTGTTGCGGCATCACTACCGAGAATACGCTGCGAAACAGCAGAAGAAGGGAAGAAGAGAGGTGAGCTGTTGCCATTTCGTGCAGAGCGAGCAGGTGTGCCATTTGCTGCAGGTGCTCGCTCTTGCGGCTCTGAAGCAGCTGGAGAGCTCATGTGTAGCGTGTCGATGGAGCTCTTGGTCGCGTCTTTAACCTTCACAACGCGAATTTACAGCTGAGACACGTGAGGGGAAGTTCGCGACAGGACAATATACTGTAGTTTACACTGCAGTTACCAGCTTCAAGAAGGAAACTAGAGCATTGAGGGTCTCAGAATGACGCATAGGCAGACCTAATGTCACTAGTAGTGTCAAGCTATTTGTACAGGTGCCTTAGTTGACAAGAAGTATATATTGCAGAAATAAAAAAAATGAGCCCTGCGGGACTTGAACCCGCACTTCTTTCGAAAGCTGAGGACGTCAAAACTTAAATCAGCCGCGTATACCGATTCCGCCAAAGGCTCGCCGAGATGATGAACTCGCTAGGTGCACTATAACAGCAAACGCAAGTTGAAATTCGCTTACCGAACCAACACATCATAAAACGGACATAACGTTCTGCATCGATGCTACAAACCTTCTGCGGCTATGACGCTGCGCAGATAGGGGCCAGGTCTACGGCGTCAACTTCAAGGCGGCCTCCAGAGGTCAT
>QXDQ01000181.1:0-183538 GCA_003717155.1 Protomyces inouyei
GTACCAGCACACTGAAAGCACTATTGGAGTCCTTGTAGAGTACGCTGCTTCTGCAGATGGGCAATGAGTAGCTGATGAAAGCAGACAGTAAGCTTAAGCATCCTGCAAAGATCTCGGCTGATGTCGCTGTCCCTCTAGCATGCATATGCATACGAATACGACAACCATGCAGTTGTGACCATGCGCAATGATCTGCAGCAGCTGCAGGCAGTAGCTACGACAACTAGCATATGACAAATGCGTTGAAATGTGCCGTCGCGTTCACGTGGCAAGTCATTGACCCCTGACTTTAGAATGGACAAAATTTGCAAAAGAGTCGCTGCAACAACACCTTCTTCCCATACGACTCTCACTCCCACAATGCTTGCGGCATTTGCTCTATTGCTAGTGCAGATCTCCATCTGGCAGTTGCAAGTTTCAGCAAAAAGGTGTCAAGAAGTCACTGTCGTCAAGTGGCTCAACGTCTCTGAAAGCTATGTGAAGACGCTCTTGAGAAAGCCAAGCGCTTCGATTTTCGAGGGAAAGAAAAATCATTGCCGCGTGCTCTGTCGCGACTACATTCACGCTCTATACAACGTGCCAAAATTTGCAAGCGCACCGACAGGCCACGCAGGTCTCGATGATCTCATTGCTATGGGGCTCGACTTCGTCAATGCTCAAAAGAATTATCTCTATGAACCAGACCACTGCGATTTCGCCCCTGCCACAGCTTGCTTAAGTTTCTGGGGATGGGCTCAGAATGCACATAAAGCAGACGCATCTTGCTCTTGTGGCGCCATCATCCGGGCATTACGAATCAAGAAAGAGGCGATAAGCTATAACTGCTCCCGGACAATGGTGGAGCAACGTTTTGAAGATCGGTTCAAACCGTATGGGTTTTATCTCTTTCCTGCTGCCAACAATGATGACGTCGATTGTCTTGAAAATGGATATGATGATGATGGTCAGAAGTGTGCCTTGCCCGATACTTGGCAGCGTAACGACCTTTGCAAGGATAATGGAGGAGATAAACAGCTACAACCAAAGTAAGACTGTTTCTTTCCAATTATACCTAGCAACAGCTATACGTTAGTAGAATTACGTTTTCGAGCTCCTACAGCTGGAGTTATTCTTGTCAGACCTATTTGGATTTCACATCGCATTCTCGTTGAGCCAAAAGTGAACAGTCCCTAGAGGACACAGCTGCAGCTCTTTAGACCCCGAATCTAAGGCCTCTTCCAGGAGTCAGTGCTCATCAGGAGATACCCCCTGGACCCAACTTCGAATCCCGCAGGATCTCGAAGCTCATATGTAACAATTTTCAACCACATGATGCCGACTTCAGCTGCAGCTGCAGATCATGACAAATTACAAAAGAACTGTACATGAGCGCGATGAACAGCTGAAATATGTTTTGCTTGTCATGTAATCTGGATCTTGTGCCAGCTGCAGAGCGCAGGCCACGCGTATGCAGTGCGAGTTATCCAATCAAGCAGAGGACCCTCGACTACTGCTGTAACGACTGGACTGAGGGTTGACTAGGCAGAGCAGGGCGAGTCCACATCGAATACAATAGACAATATAATAGGTAGATAGAGATGATGCTACCAAAGTACAGAGTTGGTGATAAAGAACAAGGCAGCAGAAGGCTCTCCTCTTATCTCCAACGACTAGAGGTAGAACCCATAAAACAGGAAGACACAATACAAGGCCAAAGTCCCAGAGAATGTGGGCGACGTCTAGCCAGACACGCCAAGAGACAAAGAGATGTCTCAGATTGGTCAGGCGATAATAAGAAGAGACTTGAGCCAGAAGAAAGCAAGCAAGTGTTGAAGATGCTGAACGAGGTGTTCTATGAGCTAGATGACGAGGTCTAGATCGATCGCTGTGGTTGTGCACAGAAGAATAGCCGCGAGATGTAACTAGGTGTTTCAGGTGATGAGGCATCTGAAACTGCGAGTAGGACTTGCCTCATTCGGTTCGTGACAACTGCAACAGCGCACATAGACTTTGCCATCAGCCGCATTTCTGATGCATGCATAGTTAAGAGGAAGCCCAACTTCCATTATAAGCTTCTAGTCTTTGTGTCTTGTCTATCTTGGGGAACCATTGCAAAGCACCATCATGCGTATACAAGAGCTGATATTTATAAAGTCTGATGGTGGTCTGCCGGAAATACGGCTGACAGATAGATTGGAATCATGTTACACGCATCGATTGAATCCAAGCTTGAGCCGTATGCGAGTATCATGTGAAGGTCTGAGAATAGTTTGCACCAGCTAAATCTCGCCCTGCATATGTGCATATAGGAAGCACACCTTTGAGATGTTGTTCAGCTGCACAGTGCAAGTCCATTTGGACGAGTTTGCACAAAATCCACTGACAGACTGAATTGATGTTGCCATGAAGCACGTGGTCTATTTGTTTGCGAATGCAAAGGTCACAGTGAGAGGTGTGTGGATCATCAGCTGATCAAGACTTTTTCCGTACGAAACAGAATCCTAATACTGGTCCAACTCCTGCAAAAGTCATAAGCCTACGGCACCAGCAAACGATGTCCTCGCATCTGCGCATCATTGTTGTGTGTTTTTGCTGGATCATCTCACTTCTGACATTCGAAACAGAAGCGGCGCCGCGCTTCACCAAGGATCACTTGGGGTGCCGACAATATGCCATGGCTAGGTCAATCGCCAATTTCACCCTACTTCATCAATACAATAAATCATCACAGAGCTACTGGCCTCCAGGTGCAACATTGGCTTCAAAAGGCTCGGAAGAAGGTGAATGTGCTCTGAGGTGTCGGGATATGGTCGATGCTGTAGCTCTCATTTCGGCAATTGCAGGTGACAGTTTCCTTGGTGCTGAGGCCATCTACTTGCTTCAAGCACAAAAAGCCTACCTTTCCAGCCCAGACCCGTGCGCCGGGGATAGTGGAGCCTGTCTTGACTATTATTACGAAGAGTTCAATGATCACGGTGTTGCAACCTGCAACTGCTTTGCTGTAATTCTCATCATGCGAGTACACAAGCACTTGAAGGAGGAAATATGTGACACAGGTGATGTTGTAAAGCGACTCAATGCCGGCTTCGCACCCTATGGATTCCAGTTCAACAAGGACGCTATCAAGGATGACGTTCACTGCGGCGCTCGTGGGGCCAATGAGTGCACACTAAGCGACCTAGTGGGTTTCAGGAAAACGGATGTTTGCCATCCAACACGCGACTATACTGAAGCCACGGGCTTATGAGCAGCATCCGTGAGAGCAGAATCAAGCCGCTCGGAAGTTGCCCCGGGTGGCTACATAGACTATGAGGCAAGACGTATCTTTAGCTGTCCTTCGCCCCCCTTTGAATGATGATGTGCAGATGTCACTAATTTGATGCTTAGCTCCAGCATTCAACGTCAACCATATTTGAAATGAATCAGATTATGCATTTAGTCGAAGAGGAGAATTTCAAATGTTCTACCCAAATCACATTTGCCAAGCGCTAAAGTCATATGCCAATTCCCCTCGTCACCGAGACGCCATCGAGTCTGTGTCTGAATGCTGCAAGCCAGAGAGTGCGACTGCCTCCATCGACTGGGCGCCCGCCCAGCGTGGCCCATGTGTCTCGACACCTCGTGTCTGATGGCTACTCTGAAGAGAAGCTGTTGTACGGGAACTCGCCCGAGACATGAAACTCTCCCTACCATCGTCCTCTCGCGCCTGCACTGTTTCTGGATACGCAGGCGCTTTCCCCTCATACTGCGGCAAATCTTCCTTGACCACCTGTGATACCGTGCCAATCCCCGCATGTCGTAGTAGCGGTATCCGCCACCTGCCTAATTCAACATCTCTGCGCAGTGCTGTGACAGACCGACGTTCTCTAGCCGTTTTGCTGGCCTTTCTGCGACGTCTGCGTAGAAGCAAGCAGAGAAAGACGACAGCTGCAATGGCAATCACAATGAGTGCAATGAATCGGAGTGCTGTACTGCCTGCAGAACTCATACCATCTCCATCATCTTGATCCAATGATTGTGATGCTTTCGGAAGCGCTGCGAGCCCAAGCGATGCGCTCGGGGAAGCTGGTGTGAATGTGCTCGTAGCATTGAATGGTTTTGCAGAACTGAGCCTGACACTCACGCGAGGACTGCTATATGGCCATTTAGTTGTGCGTGTGCCGGAGTACGATGCGTCTGCAGCAGGCGTCGCTGAAGAGTATGCCGCGTCAGAATGCAAGCTTAAGGTGCGCGTGCCAGAAGAGCGTTGTGGCGTGGGTGTCTCCTTTGCTGCTGCTTGTTGGTCGGGGACTTGCCAGAGTAGACTGTTGAGGCTGCTGAGGTCTGCCATGCGGCAGTCTGGCTGGATGGCAGCGATAGGAGCAAGTCAAGTGAGTCCCGGGGTGCGTGTCTGTAGCAGTCTGCACTTGTCGTCGCCTCTGCTCTTGCGCGACTTTGCCCCCGGACCACCAAGATGCCGAGAGCGCAGGCAGGCGTGCTCATCGAGTGGTATGTCAGCATGCGGAGCAGTCAAGATGCTGACAGAGCAGCGATCCGACCGTCAAGCAGCTCATCCTCAAGCTGGACGAACAGGCAGGCCACACCATCTTGCTGGAAGACCTCGATGCCTACCGCATCCTCGTCACGAAAAATCAGGTTGATCACGTCCGCAGAGAGCTTGATCGCCTGCTAGAGGAGAATACCTATACATCAGGTATGATTGAAGAAGTTCTATCTCAAAAGACTAACCTGAGCCATGGATATGAAAAAGTAGTCTCCCACCAGACTCAAGCCCAAGCGAGTCGAGGGTCGCGTCATCCTGCAGAGTACTGGAAGGACGTACACCGCAGATGTGCTTCACCAAGTTGCGCATCTGCAAGACTGTCTGTGACTTGAGAACGCGCACCTCAACCATGTCCTCCTCCCAGGCGAGTGTTAAATTCAAGACATCATGCGCCAACAGCATGGCATCGCGTTTCGGTGCAGCAACGGCGAGTGCATCTTGTCTTTCTTGTGCCGTGATGCGTGTCTTGTTAAGTACTTGCAGGCTTGGCAAGTGTTTGAGGATATCGAGCCGCCGAGCCAGGTCAGCATCTGGATCAGCCAATTGCGTCATGGACAGCTCTATGAGCTGATATGGCAATGGACTGAGCGCATCGACAGGGAGTGGATTATCTTGGAGGGCGAGTCGTCTTAGTGGGTGCGACAGTGTCACGGAGGAGATGGCAGCGACCTGATTGCCAGTCAGAGACAAGGACTCTAGAGAAGGAAAGACGCGCGTGATGCTGTGCACGTCTGTGATGGAGTTGCCTGTCAGTTCAACAGACTGCACCTCTGGCGCCGTCTTGAGGTTTGCTGCAGGATCCTGGAGCTCATTGTGCTCGAGGAATAGATGCTGAACGTGCCAGCGTGTACAGAGTATGAGAATGTCATTCCAGGACAGCATTGTATCACCGAGATGCAGCGTCTCTACTGTCACTTCTCTCGTTTCGAGCTGGTGAAAGCGATTCCCACTAGATAGTCAGTCAGTGTCCAATCCAGAAAGAACCTACGCAAGCCTGAGGCACTTCAGACGCGGCAGGGACAGGCAGAGACGCGCTACGCAATCGAGGTCGTCAATCAAGTTGCACGAGAGATCCAAGTCCTCGCAGCATGGCAAGTCCACCTCATCCAGTGTATCAATGCAACGTGCCTCAAGCGAGACGAGCTTCAGCGCTTGGACATCGCTATACCGTTCCTGAGCACGCCTGAAACCAACTTGTTGAGCAGCACGGTCGATACCAGCAACAGACATCTCTGCAAGTAGATTCCCTGCCTCTTGATACTTCTCCCTAAGTGCTCTTGATAAACAGACGGTCGGGTCTGGCTTGAACTTGCCTTCTCGCAAGAAGGAGCCCGTACCAGGTCGACAGGTGAAGAGCTGTGCGCCTTGATAGACACCATCATGCTTGCCTCTGCGAGGATCATCCCATGCGATCCCGAGCCATGCAGCTCCCTCGATACTGCCGCGCCATTGCACTGTCCCGCGTTCGCCGCGTAGGGAGAAGCGTGTGTGCATCCAGGACGAAAAAGGACAAAGGCGACAATCACCAAAGCCCATACAACTCGCAAGGAAGAGATGTCTGTGAGAATAGGCAACACGAGGCTAGCATACGCGCGGCTCTGGTGAGCTTGTATTATCTTATAGCAAGGACTAACAGCGACAGGCACCACGTCGACGTCCGCGACAGGACACTCGGTCGTCTTGCAACCTCAATAGCAACGACCCTCATGGGCAAGCATAAACCCATCTATCATCCAGCGACAGACTGTGGTGACTATGTCGTTGCTACAAACTGTGCGGCGCTGCATACCACAGGCAACAAGCTGGACCAGCACTTGTACTACAGACATTCAACGAAACCCGGACACCTCAAGACTGCTACAATGCGGGAGGTGATGGAGAAGAAGGGAGGCGGTGAAGTACTCAGGCGGGCGGTGAGCGCCATGCTGCCGAAAAACAGGCTCAGAGATGTTAGGCTGGAGCGTCTCAAGGTGTTTGAGGGCGAGGGTCACGCATACAAGCGCAACATCATTAAACGATATTGATGCAAATCTATGCGTCTATGCTAGGGAAGGTCAGATTTACGAGTGGCGCCAAAGGCCGAGGGTATACCCAAGACGCATTAGAACAAGATCCATTGCCATGCTGAGGGAGTCTTGGACGAGGTGCATCTTGCTGCCATCGACTTCGTGCCAGGTGATGGCCACTTCCTCGACAGGCACACGTAGGTAGCCAGCCAGCACAAAGAGCTCGACGTCAAATGCATAGCGTTCAATATGCATGTTTGGAAAGAGCAGTGCACATGTACGCCTCGTGAAGAGCTTGAAACCGCATTGTGTGTCCTTGATGTGCGGAACACCCAGTAGTCGGATGAATGTGTGGAAGCCGTGCATGAGCAGGTTACGGAGTGGTGAGCGTTTCACCACAGCGTCCGTCGAGACCATATGCGCACGACTGCCACTCGCCATACCAAGCCCATTCTCCTCCTTCAAGTGAGAGAAGAGCAGCGCGACATCGCTGAACTTGGACGCGCCATCTGCATCAGCAAAGATGCCATATCGACCAGCGATATGCTTCATGCCATGCGCGACAGCACCGCCCTTACCCCGGTTCTGTAGTAGCCTGCACACCTTGAGCGTGCCATGCTTCAATTTGTTGTCTGCGGCCCAGGCCAATGCTGTCTCTGCTGTATTGTCAGAGCTGCCATCATCGACAATCAGCAACTCGTAGTCCTCGTCTTGTGCTTCCAGATGCTCTGCTGCTTCTTGAAGCATGGCAGGAAGCCTTTTTGATTCATTGTACGCAGGAATGACGACGCTGAGATGGACAGTAGGCGCGTCACTCAGTGTAGGCAGCGCGCATTCGACGCGTTGACCATGGTCATTTGTCGTACAGCTGCGTTCTTGCGCGAACGCAGGACGTGGCCTTAGAGAGAGCCTATAGAGAACGAGGGTCTGCCTGTTAGTAAGTCGTCACTCGTAGCGATGCCCATACGATGCAGGCTAGAACAAGGCCAGCTGCGGCCAGGAGTAGGAGCATGGCAGGACCGCGACTGAAACGTCAAACTCAACGCAACCCGCGACCTCTTCAGCTTATTCGCCTGGGCTGCTCGTGCTACACTGCATACTTGCAAGATGAGTGCATACAACAATGCAGCAAGGGGCGGCGACACAGACTTTCGCAAGAAATGGGACAGAGCAGAGTATGCAGAGCTCGGCAGGGAGCGTGAAGAGCGAGAACGTGAAGAAGCCAAAGCGCGGTATGAAGCAAAGATGGGCATCAAGCCGAAACAGGAGGCAGCCTCAGAGGAGACGACACGCGCCATCACGGCACGCAAGAAGCAGGATTGGTCAGAGGTAAGGGGCAAGTCGTACCTCGTACCGTTAGGTGCATCAGTCGGGCGAAAAGGCAGAGGCGCTGGATTCTACTGCGAGGCTTGCAATGAGACGTACAAGGACAATAATGCGTGGATCGATCACATCAACAGCAAGCAGCATCTTCAAAAGACGGGTCAAAGCTATCACCAAGAAAGAGCCACGCTTGAAGAATGTCTGGCGCACTTGGAAAAGCTCAAACAGCGTCAAGCGGCAAGTGCAGAGAGGCAGGCATATGATATTGAGGCAGAGCTCAAGAAACGTCGGCAAGACGAGCTTGCGAGCAAGGAGGCAGCGCGAAGTGCGAAGCGAGCAAAACGGAATGCAGTCAAGGCAGAAGAGCAGATGGAAGAGTCTGACATGTCGCGGATGATGGGCTTTGGAGGATTTGGTACGACAAAAGTCTGATCTACAATTTGGCTTGAATCTCGCGCTTTGCTTGATCGCGCAGCTCGCGTCGAAGTAGCTTGCCACTTGGCGAGGTTGGGATTGCCTCGATGAAGACAATGCCGCCACGCAGTTGCTTGAATTTGGCAACTTGCGTGTTGAACCATGCATCGAGCACCTCTTCAGTCAGTGAACTGTCGCTTCGGACGACATATGCCCGTGGCGCCTCGTCGTCGCGATATGGCACGCCAACCACACACGCATTCACAACCTTGGGATGCGCCAACAGTAGCGACTCGAGCTCCGCCGGGGCGACTTGTAGGCCCTGGCACTTGATGAGCTCCTTCTTGCGATCCACGATCCAGAACCACTTGCCGTCCGTCACTGCAATGTCACCCGTCTTGAGCCAGTCGCCCTCCATGGTATCAGCCGTTGCTTGAGGATTCCGCAAGTAGCCCTTCATAATTTGTGGTCCACGCACCCACAACTCGCCACGCGCCATCTTTTCAGTCACTTCCTTGCCATCATCATCCACCAGTCTCGCTTCAGTCTGAGGCAACAAGTACCCACACGAGCCAGTCGTATCATCGTCGGCAGGCGTCATCATGATACCACCGCAGCATACCTCAGACATGCCCCAACCTTGCTGGAGCTTGATGTTTGGTGCTCGTTTTCGCAATGCATTCTGAGCATCCACGCCAAGCGGCGCAGCGCCAGAGGTGATGGCACGGACTGATGATATATCATACTTGAGCGTCAATGGCGATTTGGCCAATGCAACAATGATGGGTGGCACAGTTGAGAGATACTGGACCTTGTGTTTTTGAATTAGCTTGAGCATGAGCTCCAGGTCAAACTTGCGCATGACCAAGTGTGGCTGGCCCGTGACGATGGCATGGATGCCGTAGGCGACATTGCTGTAGGCGTGATAGTAAGGCAAGTGTGCAATAGTGGGTGCAGAGATGGGTGGACTGACCTTGCTGCGAAAGTATAAGGTTTGGGCTGCATTGGCCACGACGTTACGATGCGTCTGCTCGACTCCTTTGGCGACACCCGTGGTGCCGGATGAGTACATGATGTTGCATGTCGTTTCTTCGAGCGTGTTGAGGTCCGTGATGCGATGCCATTGCAGTTCGCGGTCGGCCAATAGCACGGTCACGCATCGGAATCCATCCACGGGTGTAATGGTGAAAATGTCGCTAAGTGGCTTCCTGGCTAGTGCAGCAGCCTGCTTTGCAGTATCAATCAGTGCACTATCAACAAACAAGTATGCGCATTGCGAATGTGTAATCTGGTGAGCCAGCTCTCTCGCAGTGTACGTGGGATTGGCGCCAGTAAACAGTCCGCCAGCGCAAATGATACCATGGACCATCCACGGGTATGCAATCTGGTTTGGAGAAAAGATGAGGACAGGCTGTTGAGGCTTCAGGCCTAGTTGTCGCAGACCTTGGCCAAGCTTGCCGACGTTTTGCTTGAATTGGCCATACGTGATGAAGTTGGATTCGTCTTCAGCTTCAATGAAGAGCGGACTATCATTTGGCACCGGTTGGTCATCAAGCATGTACTACAGTTAGAACAAAGTAACAGCATCATTAACATACCGATAGCAGGTCCTTTTCAGGAATCACAAAGTCCGGATAGAGCATCTTGTCGCGTGTGTAATGTGGTACGTGGCTTGAAGATAGAGTGTCTTCCAAGTGTGGGGTCACTGCGCGCGGGATCCGGAACTTCCGGCGCTTGAAAGTCACCGACAATTGTACCGACGTTGAGTTTCTTTGCTTTAGCGAAAATGGTTTGTGCAAGGGCTGCGTCCATTAAGCTCGTACCAACAGATTTATAGACGGTGATGCCTATCGAGATTTTATCTGCCTCGCCGAGCTGTGTGAGATCTGCTGCCGAACAAACCCTTGCCTCGATGGCCGCCATAAGATCGCCCGCTTCGTGCAGACAATCCTTCAATGAATCGACGAAAACTTGATGCTTAAATAGATTGATGTCGCCTTCTCGCATGTTGGGCTTGTATGCTCCGATCAGCGTTACATGCGCGGTGGGCTTCAAATCGGCAGAGTCAAAGAGTGGTTGAACAGATGGCGTGCAGCAGCAGATGATGTCTGCTTCTTGGACGGCTTTTCGACAATGACCATTCTCTGCTAGAAGAAAGGTAGCTTGAGACCAGATAGTCTTCATCTTGAGGCAATGTGTTGAAGTCAGATCGCGAACAATGACAGTGATGTTGCTCAGACTGGAATCGAACAATCTACAATGCAGGGAAATGTGCATTTGTGCTTGATCTCCAGACCCAAAGACGACAAGATTTGTCGGCTCACGTTTGGCCTTGAAAGCCATGTGACTTGACACAAGTGAGCAACCAGCTGTTCGCAGTGCCGTCAGCCATTTAGCGTTCATCAGAGCTTGGATTGCGCCCGTCTCGGCGTTCAGCAGAGTCAAATAAGCGGATAGACCAGCTTTGGAGATACCAACCACCTTTTCTGAGACTGTGCCTTTGTAGGCGCATGGCATATGCAAAGATGTGTACTTATCAGTCTCAACGACGAGTCTGCTAGGGCAGGTTTTGTGGTCGGCATAGGGTATAGCTTGTAGTGATTCTGTACATAGCTGCGTGATTTCGTCAATGGAGAGATTTTCTATCAAGAGGTCTACATCAGCGCTCTTCAGAAGCAGCATTGGTGTGACTTGGCAATGCAAGCTTAGTTAGTCTGGGTAGTGTTGAGCAGCTGCTCTCAGTTCCAAGCTTGAGGCGTCCTCGGTCGACTGGATCTTCAGAAGGATCTATGGTTGCACGCAACACTTAGAATCACTCCGAGTATGATGCTGGCAGAGACGACATCATCAGCTCATTAGCAAGCCTATGGAGCATACAGACTTGAGTTGATTACACTGTTTGGCAAAGCTCAGGGGTTTTAGGAAGTCAGGCAAATCATGGTTGAGAAGTCTATGCCAGTACGTAACCCACAAGGCAACCCACAAGACAACCCAATGCGAGTCCGACGCAGAAGTAAATCTCGGACCTATGATGCAAGCAGATGTCGACAACCGTGCGGCCAAGCAAGACCATTAGAGTCTCGGCCGAGCGCAAGAAGCGTGTCGATAGAGCTTGCATACCAATGCCATGATCCATGTACTTTCGCATCACCCTATCAAGAGCCTGACAGCATAGATCCGCAAGAGACTTCAGCTGCTGATCTGAGAGCCAGATGTCCCCTGGCACTGGGCTGCTTTCTCGTTGATTTGCACTTGGGACAAGACTAAAGTGATGAAGACACCAGACTTTTACGAGTTGACATTGCTTGGACCAAAGATGCCAGATCAATGACCGAGATGAAGCCAGAATGCTCGTTACTTGGTCCAAGCTTGTACGCAATTGACTTGGCTCGTCATTCTTGGAAGATAATCCGTCGCAACGACGACGATATTCGCGGCTTGCCAGCACTTCAAATTGATTGACATCAAAGAACGCTTGATGGGTCTCATCATTGGCATTACACTCGAGGTGGTCCAGTGCTGGCTGGACGTCTTCTGCCGGGTCCAGTCCATCTTCCTCTGGCGACAAGATTTCCAGAGACTCTGACAGCTTGCGCTTACGTGTTGAAGGTGGCGGAGACGAATGCTTCGATAGCGGCCTTTGTGCTTCGTCAAAATCCGACCACACAACCATTGATTCATCTGCCTCTGCATTGCCTGAGTGCTCATCGCTTGCACCGCTGACAGAGCTATTGTACTCGAGACTCGGCAAGCTGTCAAGCATGGACGACTCGGACAAGGGGTCTTTCACTGCATCATCGCTCAGTAACGCTGTAGGATAGAGCTGTAGGAATGCCGACGAGAAGGTCCATGTTACAGGCCCACTGATACTCCTGGTATATCCTGCACGTCAGTCGAGTTCATGCATCGCTGCAACATACCACCACTCGTCGCTGATCGTTGCGGGCCCAAGGACAATGTATCACCGAGACGAAGTCGTACTGCGTTTGATTCGACGCGCTTGCCATTGACAAAGGTCTGTCGCAGTGGCGACAAGTTCTTGATTGTGAGTTGCCCGTCGCGCAAGGAGATGAGGGCATGCAGAATGGCCAAGTCCGGGTTGTTGAAGTGGAACCCAGCGGCTTTGCTCGTCTCATTTTGTGCGTATCCGATGAGTGCGGATGCACCATCTTCAAGTGCGACTGTCTGGCCTTGAAAGCAGACAATGACTGACATGTGAGGATGGATGAAGGTGAGAAAGGGGTCAAAGTCGTCGTTGTGCTTGCGATGTTGTATTCTTGCAAGAGGTTGAGATGGATTCAAGATCTATGAAACAGCCAGATCCTCAGTATCCCTTTCATGAGCATGAACTGTCAAGAGCAGCATCAATCAGACATAGTGAGTAGCCACAGCTCCACCCAGACAAAGTCGGCCTCGACCTTCTCTGCAAGCATAGACGTGCAAGCGACATGTTGCATTCTCGCCACCTTGAATCCACAAGCTTCTTCAAATGTACGCCACAAGCCGGCCTTTTCAGCTGGAGTAAGGCCTCGCTGCTTGTAGCCGATGATGATGGTGGTTGGACATTGCGACATTGTTGCAATATCCTTGAGTGTACTGGCAAGAACGGGAAGCAGTTCAGCCTCGTAGATCAGGTCGCATGCAATGACCATATCAATTGCGGTAACGTCCCTTGTCGTGCAAATTGCTTCGAGTTGCTGTAGGTCTGCTTTGTTTCCCCAACAGAGAGACAAGGCTTCGACATCGAGAGAACTTGCTGATTGAGCAATGTTGGCTTGAATGACGGGTAGAGCTTCTGTAAGATCACTGAGAATGATCTTTGCGCGACGCTTCTGGGTGTCGAGAGCGGCTGCGAGCCACAGACCACATACGCCCGTGCCGCAAGAAAGGTCCAGAATGTTGCAAGTCTGGTCTGTTGGATGGCGAAGCGTGAGTTCTAGTGCCAGCTCAGACGCAAACAAGGCTGAGTCCCAAATCTTGCCTGGGATGGCCAGTTCCGGTTGTTCTCGAATCAGAAGTGGTTTGTTTGAGCAAGGGAGCCCGAGCGGTCGATAAAACTCAAGCAACTCGTCCCCAGAAGGCACTCGATCACTTTGGGTGAGCGTCAATGGGCCAAATACGAGAGGCATGACATGAACTGGCGAAGGATTGACTTCAGCATTTGACACGGCAATGCAGATAAGGATTTGCACAGTCCTGTGCTTTGACGATGTGAACGTGACTGAGCAGCTGCCTCGCCCACCAACAAGACCCGCAAAGCCTCCATCTACACCAGACATACTCACTTGCACATCGTCAGCAGGCGTTCCATCCGCAAGCATGATCGTCACGCGACAGGGCGTGCGGAGATCCGTAGGCAGAGCACCTCTAGGATACAGTGACATTTCATTGATCAAGCCAAAATACAAGACTTGAGCTTCGCCGTAGCGCCATATGCAGCTGGGATAGTCTGAGCGAAGAAAGACTCTGTACAGCATGCGCTGTGCCCATCCTGCCTCGTCATCTGGCAGGTTTTCTTTATGGTAGAATATTGAGCTGGTGCCATCTTCTTTCATGGAGCCTCCTGTGAGAGAGCATGAGCCCAGCACTAGCCCAGTCAGTACCAGCTCAGTCTCGCTGGTGGTGAGTGAAACTTCGCTCGGCTAAAAAGAAATCGAAAAAGACAAAGAAGCAGCAAGAGCACGACGACCAGCTGCAGACAGCATCAGGGCTCCTCTCCTCATACATAGCATCTACTGAGGATGGCCGATATCTCCGCACAGACCATCCCCTCGGCCTCCGTCCCCGTGCCGACACAAGTCACAGCTCCACCTGCTTCTCTCTGGGACCGCATCTCAACCTGGACAGCCGATAACAAGGCCACTGTCTTTGCGATAGCAGGCGGCCTTGTGGTTGTTGCAGGCGGGTCTTACTACCTCTACAGCAAGCGAGATACACCACCACCGCCCTCCACACCCGCATCCGATTCACCCATGCTAGAAGGCGAATCTGCTGCAGAGAAGAAGGAGCGGAAGCGTAAAAAGACGCGCAAGGCTGCCTCTGGACCGGCATCGAGCGCACCTACTACAGACAAGGAGAGCGAGTATGTGATTCCTGCATTCGATGCGGCGAGTGCGAGTGGAGCGGATAAGAAGAAGCATGCGGATCTCATTAAAAAACACGGCAATACGGCATACGCCAAAAAGGATTACAACGAGGCCATTGCGCTCTACAGCAAAGCAATTGAGGTGGTGGCGGACCCCGTGTATTACTCAAACCGCAGTGCGTGTCATGCAGCACTCAAGGATGAAGAAGCAGTGATTCGTGACACAACCGAGGCCTTGCGTTTGGATCCGTCGTATGTCAAGGCGCTCAATCGGCGTGCACAGGCATACGAGCACGCAGAGCGGTACCAGGAAGCGCTACTGGATTACACTGCGGCCAGCATTATGGACAATTTCGCCAATCCTGCTGCTGGACAGGCTATTGAAAGGCTGTTGCGCAATGTGGCAGAGGCAAAGGCAAAAGACATGCTTTCATCGCGAACAGATCGTATGCCCTCTGTCAGTTTCATTTCTGCCTACCTCGATGCATTCAGGCCCAAGGAAATGCCGACTTTCGGAAGCGAGGATGAAGCACAAGGCGATGTGCACTTGAAGCGTGCCATGGAAGCGACTGCTGCGCGAGACTACAAGGCAGCTGTGGCGCATCTGGAAAAAGCTCATGGCAAGCCCTTCTCTACACCTGAACTGGAAGCACTAGCATTGAATGCGAGTGCTACGTACAAATTTGTCCGTGCAGATGTCGAGTCTGCCATGCGGGATGTCAACCGGTCACTTGAGCTACAACCGACCTTGACAAACTCACTTGTGAAGCGCGCGAGTATGCACATGGAGATGGGAGACCGTAACAGGACCTTGGCAGACTTTGACAAGGCTATCGACATCAACCCTGAAGACCCCGATATTTACTACCACCGCGGACAGTGCAATTTCATTCTGCAAGACTATGCCACTGCTGCAAAGGATTATCAAAAGTCAATTGACCTGGACCCCGACTTTGTCTTTTCACATGTTCAACTCGGTGTTTCGCAGTACAAGCTCGGTTCTATCCCATCGAGTATGTCGACCTTCAGACGCTCTCTTGTGAAGTTCCCCGAAAGCGCAGAAGTCTACAACTACTTTGGCGAGCTACTCCTTGACCAAGGCAAATTCGAGGAAGCCGTTGACAAGTTTGACACAGCCATTTCTTTGGAGCGTGCTCAAAACTCACGGGCAGCACCCAATGTCATGCCTCTCATCAATAAGGCGTTGTGCATGTATCAATGGAAGAAGGATATCTTCCAAGCTGAGGAACTTTGTCGCAAAGCACTCATGCTTGACCCTGAATCTGACGTGGCTCTTGCAACACTCTCGCAATTCTTGTTGACGCAAGGGAAGGCAAAAGAGGCATTGCAGTACTTTGAAAGGTCTGCACAGGTCGCACGGACAGAGGCGGAGATCATCAATGCGTTGAGTTATGCAGAGGCAACACGGACGCAGTTGGAGGTGGAACGCAAGTACCCTGATTTGGCGGCCAAGATGGCTGCCATGGCAGGTCCTCGGGCGTAGTGAGATGGTAGCTAGCGGATATATCGTTCGAAACAGGCATCATAAAAACTCCTCTCTTTCTTTCCCCAGGTTCTGTGTCTCCCGTCAAGCGTCAACTCTTTTCTGTGGAGTTGAGGTTTTGGCACAACGACGACCAGCCACACCACACGACAAATAGCAAAAGCGCCCTGTATGCCATGAGCTCCCTCGGTCCCGAGCGGGACGCCGCAGACTTGCATGGCTCGAGCACCAATATCGACACGGCCGTCGATCTCAGCGATGGCAACAAAAAAGATCTCAAGCGTGCCAATCCAGGTGAGGCGCAATGATGATGTTTTATGTTTGCTGACGATAGAATTCCGATATGCGATTGTCAAGACGCTTGGAGAAGGCTCTTTTGGCAAGGTGAAGCTGTATGTGTCTGCGTAATGCACAAGAAGGCTAACCAATCAGGGCTGAACATCTTGTGACGAAGCAGCGCGTTGCGCTCAAGATCATCTCGCGTAAAATGATACAAAACAACGATATCGCTTCACGGGTAGAGCGCGAGATTCAATATCTCAAACTGCTTCGTCATCCGCACATCATCAAGCTCTTTGAGGTCATCAATACGCCAACAGACATCATTATGGTGATTGAATATGCAGGCAATGAGTTATTTGACTACATTGTCAAGCGCGGCAAAATGGGCGAGCAAGAAGGCCGGCGCTTCTTTCAACAAATCATCTCTGCTGTTGAGTACTGTCATCGACACAAGATTGTCCATCGCGACCTCAAGCCAGAGAATTTATTGCTAGACGACCAATTCAACGTCAAGATTGCCGATTTCGGCTTGAGCAATCTCATGACGGACGGAAACTTTCTGAAAACGTCGTGTGGCTCACCCAACTATGCAGCGCCAGAAGTCATCTCGGGTAAACTCTATGCTGGCCCCGAAGTAGATGTGTGGTCATGCGGCGTCATCCTGTACGTCATGCTCTGTGGTCGTCTACCATTTGACGATGAATTCATCCCAACGCTCTTCAAGAAGATTAATGGTGGTATCTACAACTTACCATCCTATCTTTCGTCTGGTGCAAAAAGTCTATTGCAAAAGATGCTGGTGGTCAATCCAATGAATCGCATCACGATTGAAGGAATTCGCGATCATGCCTGGTTCAAAGAAGACCTGCCAGACTATCTGTTGCCCGTTGCTGAGGAAAGTTTTGAGCGTGTCGATGACAAGGTCGTCACACAGCTTGGCAAGGCCATGGGTTACAAACCAGCGGAAATCGAGGAAGCTCTACAACATGACGGCGTCAGTGAAATCAAGGAAGCCTACAAGATTGTTGCGGAAAACAACCTGATGCGGCGGGAACACGCCAAGGTTGGTAAAGAAATGGAATCCTTCCTGGCTCAATCACCTCCAGCATGGACGGCTTCGTCTTCCAAGTCACCAGGTACGCTCCGGCAAACATTCTCACCTGTGGGCAGTCAAATGAATACCCCGGACCAGCCCATGTCACCTGTTCATGAGAGCTTGCACGAACACAGCACCATCAGTATTCTTCCTTCAAGCATACCAGTCTATCACCGCGCACTCATGCACAAGGAGGATGTCGGTAGCATAGCGGAAGAGCCGACACTTGGAGCGCGGCGCTCCTTGCATATCTCCACGCATGCAACGTCTGCTGCACTCAGTGGATCCGCAGGAAAAAAGCCACGCCCGCAACGCTGGCATTTCGGAATTCGATCACGCAGTAGTCCGTTGGACGTCATGTTGGAGATTTATCGAGCACTCAAGCAGATGGGTGCAGAGTGGATTGATCGAGGTCCTGAAGCGGATCCGTTTATGATTACGGCGCGGTGGCTCAAAGCACATGAGGAAGGGTCTGTGATGGTATATTTGGACGTCCAGCTCTATCAGCTCGAACCCAACAACTTCCTGGTGGATTTCAAGTGTGCTGGCTATGAACGTGTCCGGGAAGGCGAGGGAGAAGGTCTTGATCGTTTCGTCAAGGATGAGTCGTATGGTGGGCACAAGGCTGAAAGTGACAAGGAGGCGACTTCTGCGTTTCCCTTTCTGGACGTCGCCTCGAAGCTCATCACCTCGCTGATGTAGTCCTTCGCGATATTTCCTATCTTTCGTACGTATACAGTCAACATTGTCAATACTTCCCGCATTTCGACTTCAATTGCGACAACGACACATCTCCATCTTCACAGCACACGCAGCCAGCTGCAGCGCTTGCAGGCCGTCATGCCGAACCAAGGCCGCAAGACCTTCACCATTCAAGGCCAAGACTTTGTCGTGCAAGACAACTTTGAGATCATCAAAGAGCTAGGTCAAGGCGCCTATGGCATCGTCGTGTATGTCGCGCACTTCGTAAAACAAGCCGCTAATACCCTAGATCTGCCCGCAACATGGTGGGAGACGCAGAGTCTGTTGCCATCAAGAAGGTCACCAATGTGTTTAGCAAGCGCATCCTAGCCAAGCGCTGTCTCCGTGAGGTGAAGCTTCTGCAGCACTTTCGCGACCACAAAAACATCACCTGTCTCTATGATATGGACATTGTCGATCATGCGCGCTACAACGAACTCTACCTGTATGAAGAGCTCATGGAAGCGGATTTGCATGCAATTATCCGCAGTGGTCAACCCTTGACAGATGCGCACTACCAGAGCTTCATCTACCAAATCTTGTGCGGCCTAAAGTACATTCACTCTGCCAATGTGCTGCATCGCGATCTCAAACCGGGAAATATCCTGGTAAATGCAGACTGTGAGCTCAAGATTTGTGATTTCGGGTTGGCTCGTGGGTACTCGGATGTTGCAGAGGAAAATGCCGGCTTCATGACAGAGTACGTTGCTACACGATGGTATCGCGCACCAGAGATTATGCTTTCGTTCCAATCCTACAGCAAAGCCATTGATCTCTGGTCGGTGGGCTGCATCTTGGCTGAATTGCTCGGTGGTCGACCATTCTTCAAGGGACGAGACTATGTTGATCAGCTCAATCAGATTCTGCATGTGCTCGGTACACCTGCCGAACCAACATTGAATCGCATCGGCAGTCAAAGAGCACAAGACTACGTGCGAGGCCTTCCCTTCAAGGCGCCTATTCCTTTTGCTAGCATCTTTCCCAAAGCTTCAGGATTAGCCATTGACTTGCTCACCAGGTTACTCCAATTCGATCCAGCTGATCGCATCAACGTTGAGCAAGCCCTCGCGCATCCGTATCTGGCTGTATGGCATGATCCAGCAGAGGAGCCCGTATGCCCACAAGTATTTGACTTTGGCTTTGAGCAGGTGGATGATATTGATGAGATGAGAAGCATGATTTCTCAAGAAGTCGTGTCGTTTAGGCAGCAAGTTCGGAGTCATGCGATACCTACAGTGAATGCAGCATCGGGTATCCAGATTGCTGCTGCGGGTGCGTCTGCTGCTGCTGCCGCTGGCTCAGGTGTGCTTGAGGAGCCGCCTAAACCGCAGAGTGCAGAGGATGAGCGAATGCAGGAGAATGACCTCGAAGCTGCACTGGCTGGAGGCATGGATTTGCGGCGATAGACGGTTTATAGAGAGGGCATGCCATGAGTACACCACTTTTCCCCTCCTGCCAGCTGTTTGTGACTGTGCCATTTCTCGGCCTCGTCGCCCCACAGTTGAGCCGAGAGCACAACGGAAGACGTACACCACCCAAGAGCTGCTCTAGACATGTCCGGCATCATGGGAGGAGCAGCCTGTGGGCCCTCCAACGCACTCAAGACATTCTCTAAGCATGTCGATCATGATCGCACCTTACAACAAGACCGCCTCAACCAAGCGCGACAACAACCTGGCGGTTTTCGCGAAGGGAGCCAGCAAGCTCGGCAGGATGCAGCACAGATGATGCAGGATTTCTCAGGCGGTAGGGCGAGATCGGAGTCTCCTGTCTTTGCGCAACAGCAACCGGCAGCGGCGATGCATGCACAGCAGCAACATCGTGCTTCGAACGGGTGGCAAAATGAGTTTGGTGCGTTTGCTATGCATGAGCAGCAGCAGCAGCAACAGCAGCAGCAGCAAAAGCAAGGAGGACAGCAACAGGCTCCGGGCTGGCGACAGGATTTCATGGATGGTCAACATCAGCAGCCGATGCAAGATCAGGGATATGCGCAACAGCAAGGGTACGGCATGGGCATGAATATGAATATGGGTTATCGTGGTGGTATGTCCATGATGGGCGGTATGCCAATGCAGATGCAGCCTATGCCCATGCAGCAACCTTCACAAAAAGGCAAGGAGAAGCTTGTTGAGCTCTCCTCTGAAAACTGGGAAGAGCAATTCAAGGCCCTCGATATGCAGCCCGAAGCACAAGTTGAAGAGCAAGCTGAACCCGAAGAGGACTTTCGGGACTTCGAAAGCATCTGGAAGGAGATGCAGGAGGAAAACCCCGCACTCGCGGAAGAGTGGGCGAATGAGTTTGAACAACCGATGGATGCGAGCGGCAAGCCCAACCTGGGCGAGTACTTATTTGAACCAAATAACCAGTACATGCAGCATGCAAATCCCTTCGAGGAAGGCATGCGTTTGCTGAAGAATGGCGGTGGCAGTCTATCAGAGGCTGCATTGTGCTTTGAGGCTGTCTGCCAGCGCGAGGAAGGTGATGTCCAGCAAAAGGCATGGTGTCAGCTTGGTCTTTGCCAAGCACAGAATGAAAAGGAGGATGCAGCCATTAAGGCACTCGAAAATGCCATTCGCCTCGATCCCGGAGACCTCGAAGCACTCATGGGTCTTGCAGTCAGCTACACAAACGATGGCTATGACACCGCAGCCTACCTCTCCCTTGAACAGTGGCTCGTGGCCAAGTATCCAAATCTCGTTAGTGATATTACCATGGACACTTCGAACCGCAAGGAAGTGCACCAAAAGGTCACCTCACAGTTCATCAAGGCTGCTCAGCTCTCACCCGCAGGCGCTGAAATGGATGCTGATGTCCAAGTTGGACTCGGCGTCTTGTTTTATGGCGATGAAGAGTACGACAAGGCTGTCGACTGCTTCTCGGCAGCATTGCGCATTCGACCAGACGACGCACTGCTTTGGAATAGGCTGGGCGCCACACTCGCCAACTCTGGCAAGTCGGAAGATGCAATCGAGGCGTATACACGCGCACTTGAAATCTCACCCACATTTGTCCGTTGTCGCTACAACCTCGGTGTCTCGTGCATTAATATTGGTGTATACGAGGAAGCCGCACAGCATCTGCTCTCGGGTCTCGCAATGCATCAAACGATGGGTGATCGTGGCGGTGGTGTCAATCTGAGTACGAATTTGTGGGAGACGCTGCGTCGCGTGTTTTTGGTTGGGATGAACAGACCTGACTTGAGCAAGCTTGCGGTATCAGGCGCTGATGTCGAGCAGTTTAGGGGAGAATTCGAGTTTTAGGTGTCAAGTCGTATAAACGTAACACTTCCAGGATTCTAAACCTTGGGATCACTTTGTAGAGTCCTGAAGCACACGCATCGATTCAAGGCAAATAATTCCCAAGTGATACGGTCTATACTACTTCCGCGAAAGCGCCACTGACCACGGTCTGCAGGAGTACAGGCGCCGTGCCATCTCGATCCCATTTGATGTCACCTTCCCCATACATCTCGAGAGCCATACTGGCAGGGTCAAGCGCAAAGGCAAATCTTGCACCCTTCGCCTTGATGGCTCGATGCTCTCTTCGTGTCCTTGGTGGCTCGATGCTCTCTTCGTGTTCGATAGCAGGACAAAAAATATCGCCACCGACAGGATTTGAACCTATGCGCTCGAAAGCAATTGATTTCAAATCAATCTCCTTAACCACTCGGACACAGTGGCGATTCGAACTCTAGGTTGTGCAGTTCAGTGCAGGCTGAGCCAAGCTATCAATTATCGGCGCAAATTTTGGATACTATATAGATGCAAAACATCTGAGCGGAAATTAAGCAGTCACAAATATTGACCAGATCTCATTTCACCATAAGAGTACAGACAGATGTCTTTCTGAGCAATCTCAAGTGAAGAATCATACAACGTCGCTAGCTCAATTCAAATATCTGAGGCAGACCCTGCCAGTCTCCTCGTTTCCTCCGACCCCAATAGTCTCCCTCGGCATCTGTTCTCAAGCGCCAAGACTGTTGCTGTCCATCTTCAGCTGGCTCGAAAAATAGTGGTTTGGTGAGCTCTTGTCCAGCCTGTCGCCGTTGTCGCTGCTGCCCCTCCAGTTGCTCCTTGAGTCGCTGAGCGTCATCAAGACGACCTTCCTCCCTTGCCCTCAAGTCTGGACGCAGTCGAGCATCCGTTGGTGCTAGTTTGCCCTCTTCCAAGGGCGTCACCTCATTCAGTTGCGCCGTAAAGACTGGGAAGCCACAGTGCTTTGCAGGCTCTGGCAACAATGCTCCGGCTTGCCACGCAATTTGGCCATCATGATCGTCTGTGCTATTCCATCGCAAGCTTGATGTCCACGTACCAGTGAGCGACTTGTCGTATGCTTGATGAAATTTATCGACAGCCGTGATGGTGACCTCTTCACTTCTGCCAGAAAATAGGCCTCCTGCTTTGAATTGCACAACTGCTCTGTCACCATTCCAACCGGCAATGGTCATTTCACCGGCAGGCTCCAGATACTTTTCGCCCATGGCAGCATTGCGCAAATAGCAAATCGGCTTCTCGTAACTGAAAACATCGTCTCCCATTGCAATTGTTGTCTGTCCCTGCGTGATGAGCTCTAGCGACTTGCCATAAAACTTTTGAGACGTCGCTGCGTACTGTGTCATAGTCCATTGTCGACTTTCACACTGCAGGGCAACACCGACTGTTGGACGGTGGACCACCTTTTCAGCCAACAAGCGGAATCCTTGCTCAGGGCGACACAACTCGTACGTCTCGCCTAGTAGTGGATTAAAGGGTTTGCGAATAGCACGTACACGGTGTCGCATACTCGCAAATCCTGAGACAGCAAACGCTGCAACAAGCAAAATGCGACTCCCGTCGTCTGTCTTTGTACGAGCAGCTTGGTCGAGAAGAGAAGCATACTCAAAGTCTTCAGCCACGCGTTGAACAAGCGAGAGTGGTTCATTGGAGCCTGCAGGAGCTGATTGTGCTGAAATGTCGCTTCCGAGACTTTTGCGCAGCATGGCAGCCAAGGACGGCGGCTGGTCAAGGATCGGCGGTACAGTGCTGCGGCGCGTAGGAGTCGACTCGTTGAGGGGATACAAGTCGCGTTGATGAACGGGCTGTGCTAGTTGTGGCGAAAGCAACGTTTCTGCAACATCCAAGTCTGATTCACCGTCCGAGTCTTGCTTGTCTGTATCCAAGTCAGAATTATCGTCCGAGTCATGATGTGCAACGAGCAAGCCATCATCTGTCCACACTTCATTGGCATCCTCAAAGACATCATCTACACTGCGTGTGGAATCAATCGACAGTCGAGGAGTGAAAGACATGCCGAGCTTGTGTTCAGTCAAGAGCGCATTGAGCTTTTGCACAGCATGACTCAGCTGTGCTTCTGCGCTGATCAGCATTGTCCGCTTCGTCAGGCTCAGTTTCATCTGAGACGCATCGTCTGCGGAGGGTACCATGGGTTCCAATTGCGACTTTCGGCGCGGCCAAAATGGTCGGCCCGTTTCAGACTTGGGCGTGTCCAATTTGTCCTCGTTGAGAGTCTCGCGCAGGCTAGCCTGTACTTCTGTCAATGATTGTGATATAGCGCCAATTCTGAGCCAAGTCTGCTTGTCTGGCGCCGTAGCTGGTGACCCACCTGGCTGCACACGCGGCACATCCTTTATCTTTGTAGCAGCTAGCAAAGCTTGGCACCACATACTGAATGCGCCACTATTGCGCGCCCGCAAGTTCCAGACCTCTGCTCCAGAATCGACATTGATCTCGAGTCGTGCTGCATCTGCACTAATGACTGCGAGCTTGAGTGGAATCGCACCACGTTGTGCCGTTGCTGACGAATTGAGGTAATAATGAAGTGCATTGTCGCCAAAGTCAAGCACAAAATACCGGCTTGCCCATCCTTGCAGCTTCTTTCGTCGTCGTTTGAGCAGGTAGCCCGTCAAGTGATCTTCCTGAGCCTCAGCCTTCCAGCGGTCGTCATCCACGAGTTGTGCATTGGACGGATGCGCATGTACTCCAGCTGTCGATTCGACTTGAATGATGAAGAGCACACGCTTTGCAGTCTGTTTGGAAAAGGTATTGTCAAACACGAGCGCATACATGCCATCCTCCTGACATGCAAATGTGCCCTTTGTCACCTTGCCGCCGGGGATTTTTCCGCCGTTCTGCACGAGTCGAAGACCAGCAGAGTCCAATCTATCGCCGAGACTCAATCCAGTTGCAAGGCTGGTGCTTGACTTTTGCTTCGCATTGAGGGAGCTGGCGCCGGCGCGTTCGCGACTTGTTTTGTAAAGGCCGTAGCAGATGGAGTGTCGCTCAGGCTTGATGCTATAGTAGAGAGACTGGCCTGCTTTGGCGCTCATATATCGGACGAAGATGTCGCGCGAATGCACTTCGACTTGCTCTAGCTTCAAATCCATGGACGCTAGCGCATGTGTTGTTGCTGGTTTCAGTGTCGTTGGCGCCTAAGATGTCGGTCTGTTGTGGCCGCCGCTTTTGGAAATCTAAACACGCAAAAAGGTTGAGCGACCCCTGGGCAGTTGCAAATTAGCAAGCATAGTTTGAACAGACAGGGACGGTTTTGGGGGTGCTCATTAGAGTCAGTGATCAAGTACACTGGATAGATAATGAAGAGGTGACCATGAAATTTGTACAATCGTCCAGTATTTGAAAATCCGGGTTTGCTTGAATTAGCTAAAGGTTAGGATAATTGCGACGCTCATTGGGAGAGTACAAGATAATGGTCAACAATAGCAGAGATCAGCTATGAATGTGAGTGTATAAAGATTTGGAGCTAAGTTCTAGGTGTTTAGCTTCGAAAAATGAACGTTGAGTGAAGGTTGCTCGATTGAAAGCACAGGTGCAAAGAAGCACTCGAAAGCTGAATTCAGCTGTAATTGACCACACTTAGCTGTCAAAACGGAGGCTAGACACTGTAGTCTCGGGTCGTGCAATGGTGATCAGATCGGAACCCTTGATGAGAAAAGCCTTTGATGTCTTTGCATACATTCTTATCTCGGCGCTCACAATGAACGGCTCCAGCACTGGCTTTTTTCTCATATTGAAAGCCATACTGCCCAAATCTTTGATTCAATCGCGCCTTCAGTGTATCGGAACTGCAGTTCTGCCCATGCTTGTGCATTCGCATGAGAAGAATGGATGCAAAACACTTACACCTTTGAACTGAGGTCTCTTCTTCAAGGTACTGCTCATGATAGTAATCCAAGCATGCTCCACTATCAGCAGCACACTCATCTTCGCTGTCAAGGTATGCTTTTTGTGCTTGAATAAATTGGATTGAGGACGTGTCGGCAACTTTGAGCCATGATGCAAGGGCGATAGCATTGACTCTGTCGCGGCATCGTTCAATACATTCAATGTCAGCCCATACAGGAGAGCTAACTAAATCTGATGCGTTGCTTGGCCATGCCAACTGAGAGTCCACTACCGTCTGTTTTATCAAAGCAAAGTCTGCCACTTCCTTCACCATCGGCCATTGATGACAATCCAGAGCTCCACAGCTGACAGTCCTAAAGGTGTTCATCCAAGGAGTTGAAAGAAGAAGTATCCAAACAACTAGATATGTAGACATCTCTGATGATGGGCTATTCGTTTTGCGTTTGAGGACGTGCGTCTGCATAGAGAGTTCAAGCTTGATATCGATGCGGTGGCAGCAAAGTTCAGGGGCTTCTGGTTAAAAAGCTTTTCTCACGCATTCTGAAGGTCACCATCACAGCTAAAGCTTGTACCGCTGCATAATCACATCTACGCGTACGTAAGACTATAGTGGAAAGACTAGCTCATTGTGTTACTCACAAGCACAGGCAGTCAAAAGACCAAAAAGGACAAGTCATTGAGATTGAGTGGCTCTGACTGTCTAAGGCTGCCGGAAAGGTAACTAATCTCGCTGCAATGGAGATGGAGGGTCATCACGCGGGCAAATATCATCCCACGCCCATGTACCCACCGTTGAGCGGCGGCCAGGATCCTTCTTAGACTCAGAATTGGGCGGAACTGGACAAGTCGCGTATTCAGCACTTGCTCCAGGAAAGACCCAGAATCCAAAGGGGTTGAAGAATGCTTCGAGACGTCGTCGAGTTGCTTCAAGTGAGCAATCTACGTCACTCATTTGTTTTCGCAGGTGCACTGCTTGCAACAGAGCGCCACAAGAGCATGATTGATCGACGGTTCCTTTATTCTCCGTCCAACCCCAGAAATGAAGACAGATACTAGCTGATGAGCCTTTTGAAAAAGATGTGAGAGTGGCGCAAGGATCTGGGTTGTCAAGGTATGCTTGCTGTGCATGTGACAAGTTGTAAGCCGCCCGCAGCATTGAGTCGTGAGGAACATCGTTTGTCAGAGGAGGCGCGTACTCAGGAAGATAGTAGAGAGCGTGGACGTAGTCACGGCAGACTTCGTAACAGTTGTCTTTCTTCTCCTCAAACATCGTCAGACTTGGCTTTCTCAGGATAGACTGATAGCCGTCGAGTGCAGTAAACCATTTAACCACCGAGATTTGTCGACAATCCAATTTTGCGCTTGCAAAAGTGCGCAAAGCGAAAGCATGCAGATGCACGAGGATGAGAAAGCAGGACGTCAGTTTGGTTGTGACCTTGCTCATCGTGGCAGGCATGGAGACTTTGTGGTTGCTGTTGTCGTTCGACTGATTCGTGGATCTCGTCCGATTCTGTCAGCCGGTCAGCCGCTTCGACAGGGTGTCTCCTGACAAAGACACGCGTACGTACGTACGCGTGTAGACAGCTGCAGTCTTCAAGACCCCTGAAAGCAAAGATCTACGAAATGAGAAATGATTTCAAGTCGTTTGTTTACGTTGAGATATATTCTCAACCATACGCGAAGAGACTACCAATCTTATTCATATTCTTACACTCATTTCGCCTTTTGGCACCGGCAATTTACCCCTGAAAGGTACCATCGAAGACGAGATGGGCAGACAAGATAGCAGTCACAACAAAGGTTGGCTGCCTAAGAGACAAGATACAATGTTCCTCCATAATCTAGGATACTCATAGTACGGGGAAAATAAGACATATGACACTCTCATAGCAAAGACGACAAAGACACGCTAAGGGAAAAAGGTACCATCGCAATCGCTTCAACGCGTCAAGTCAAGACATCTCTCCTCATCTATCCCAAGGAAATGAGCGCACCAAGTGTCAAAACGCCGCCGAGAACCATTCCGGTTGCGAAGGACTTGGCTGATGAGTGCTTGCCGGGAGAGTCAATGGTTTTTTGTTTCTTGAATGGCGAAGCAGAGTCAGCAGACTTGTCGCGGATCTTGATGGATACTGCCATCTCAGACACATCAGGCTCGGATTCTTCTCGAGGAGCAGGAAGCTCTGCTTCCTCAATTGTTCGCTTCTTATTATTGAGCACTGTGCCGCGGGCAGAATCGTGCAAATTCTGGTGCTTCACCTGGTGCACTGCAGATCCGCTGGGCGAGGGAGTCGTCTGGCTACTCGCTTCAGTCTCACCGCTGTCACTGTCTTGCCTCATCTCCTCCATCTTGCGGAGATATTCCAGCATCGGACCAAAAGTATTTGTGCATGCGACAAATGCCGTCTCATCATAACCCTCGTCCTCGCAAGACGGAACTTTGGCATGAGAGAGAAGATGCCAAACAGCATCGATGGCGGTTTCCAAGAAGTTGAATTTGCGATGCTCGTCGAGTGTCTCGAACGCTTCTAGCAATTGCCAGCCACGGTATCCGAACATTGCAAGCAACTGACCTGTCAATAAGGACTGAGGCACAGACCCGGTTGTCTCATCAGTGTTGTACATGTCTTGGTCAGTGTATTCGTCTTGGTCGCTCGACTGATCCATGTCGTCGTGATCTTCTGCGGCCAGGATATCAAGATCCACGTCCTTGGATGCAAGCTTGGGCTGTGCTTCAGCAGTCATCTCACTTGGCGTGTCCACTGGACTCTCTTCATCAGGTGGTACTGTTTCGTGCTGTGGTGTCGCTGCTAAAGGTCCTGCAACTCCTTCAAAGGAAGCATCACCATGCGACGTGTCTGCGCCACAGGTACCGTCACGAGTGACAGCCGGCAATTTGGTGGACGATGATTCTGACACATCGTGAGGATCTTCTGGCGAGGTAGCACGATTGATGCACTTGGCTTGCTGCTCAGGTTCAGGCAAGCCGTACGAACGAGGTGGCGGTGTCAGCGTCTTGGTCGACGATGGTTCTGCTGCTTTAGATACCTGACGAGGCGGTGTCTGAGGTGCTGCAGAGATCTTGACGATGTCTGAGATGCAGTGATAGTTGGCTAGACAACGTCAGTACCTGAAGCTGCTACCTTCACAATGAAAGAGACTTACCATCACCCTTGACCACGTTTGTGCCGAACTGGAGAGTATCACCTGAAGCTAGTTCTACAGCTTTTCGCGTCGTCTTTGAAAGTCCTGTGACACTTGTGATGGT
Source organism: Protomyces inouyei (assembly GCA_003717155.1). NCBI lineage: Eukaryota > Fungi > Ascomycota > Taphrinomycetes > Taphrinales > Protomycetaceae > Protomyces > Protomyces inouyei. The sequence continues at coordinate 28,381 of QXDQ01000181.1, forward strand.
GGTAACGAGATACTTGCCAGTGAGTTGCTCGGAATTCACATAGGTTCCATGGGTCGATCCAAGATCCTGCAGGATGAGGAGATTATTGATCACATGGAGCTGCGCATGATTGCGCGACACAACAGAAGACTTGAAGAGCATGTTGTCTCGAGCTGCAGTCTTTGCGCCGTCTCTGGAATCCTGGCGACCAATCAAGACTGTCTCTCCTAGGCAGGATTAGTCTTGTAGGGAGTGATATGGAGCGGCGCACCTTCTTCGATGGTCAGAACGCGGTCTTTGAAGCCAACAAGGAATTCCATAGCTGCTGAGAGTGTCAATAAGCAAGGGCGCACAGGTGTCCCCGTCTCTTGTCTGTGCTCTTTGTCGAGTCTTTGGTCGCTTCGCATGTGGGGGCAGATCTCGAGATGGACAGCCCAGGAAGAGATGGTCACAAACTGTAGTTGTGCTGAAACACTCTGGCTCAGGCCATACTGTTGTAGTCCGTGATGGTGTCATCCGCGTTTGCGATCCGTTCAAGATGTGCTGGTTGCAAGACAGCCAGGTAAGCGGCAGCAATACTAGCCATCTCACTGCCAAACTCAAGCTTGGAGTTGCAGCATTGCAGCATTGCCTAGGTAGTTCAAAATGGGGACTAGCTTGTCTGCCACCACTGCCATGGTAGTGTCACAGTCACCAGTCACCGGTCACCACGCACCAGAGGATAGGCGAAGCTGATGAAGTGGACCAGCCTTGTAATTATGGTTGCGGGCTCCTGGTTGTAACCACAGGCGCGGAGCTTTCAATGAGGCAGGGCCGGGTACAGCATACTCCGGCGGGTAGGCTACCAGCTGTACTAGGCTGAGTCCTGGCTGACACCTGAGGCGGAGTTCCCGCTGCATTCAAGTCAAGCTGGCAAGTCGTCAACTGGCCAGTGAGAGGCAACCTCGACGCTACGACTTCAAACTAGAGCTAGCGCGCTCGCTTCGACGTCAACACGATAAGCTTGTTGACGCTTGCTGTGCCGATGTATCATAACTTGACCGGGGTGGACGACCAGCTGACCCTCGCTGCCTACCTATACATGTACTGTTGACGGTGTACGTCTCTAGCAGAGGCATGACTGGTACAGAGACCAAGCTATGGCAGCTGACTTCATGAAAAGGACAAGGATCTTGAATATTCATGCTATTATCTCAGAGGAGGTTCAGTGAATGAATCCCAGACCCTCGGCCCACCCAAGAGAGCCTCTGTCAAGACTCAAGTGCTAAATAGGCAAGCCTTACCGGTCAGCTGCAGCCTGCAGTGGCGATGGGTTGCTGGTTGAGGACACATAGCTGCCGCACGAATCAAACAGCCAAAGCGGAACATTATCGAGTCGGATGGCACGGGGCGTCGTGTCGGACTTTGCTAGGCTACTATGTTGGATATCATGGCAATGAGATTTAGTGGCTCGATCCGTCTACCGAATTGATGCGTTAGCAGACGCTTGGAGTATAAAATGAGCAAGAAGGTACTCCGTGTGCAGCATCAATCTCTTCTTCATTATGCACTTTGTCAACTTCTTCAACCTTGTTGCATTGCTTCAACTTGCTTCAGCTGTCGTCGTCACGCAGCCTCCAACCTCGAAGTGCAATGCAGACAATTGTCTCCGAGGTCTCTTTGGCGTCAATGCCAAGGCATCCGCGGCCAACATGGCTGCGTGCTCAACTGGGCTGTCGACAGTGACAGTGACAGTCTCCATCTCTGGCACTGTGACAACCACCATGACTGCAACGGTAGCCCCACCGGCTGCAGCATCTGTCTGTGATGGTCAGGGTGTTGAGAAGCGTGCGCGACGCTTTTCAAGTGCCTGTAGCTGTGTTGACAGTGCTCCAGTCACGACCACGACTAGTAGCACTGCAGTTTCATCGACCAGTGTCGCTGCAGGTTCATCTTCGATTGCACTCGGCCAAGTTGCAACAGGACAAAATGCTGTTTTGTGCATTCCCAGCGACAGCTTCGCCTACGCATACAACGCCGATGCAGGCTTCGATTTCATTCAGCCCGACCGCGTCACGATGGGCACATCGTATACGGTCCCTCAAGCTGGCAACATCGTCTCTGCAACATTCTTCGATGGATACTCGGGAGGCAAACAGGCGTTCCAGGTGTGGCGACAGACAAACATAAACGGATACACCCTCGTCGGTGTCAGCGAGACTCTCGATTCTAATGGGTCAGGGCAGGTGCGTTCTTTTGTCCTTGCTCAGCCAACTCCTGTCCTGGCTGGAGATTTACTGGGCTTGTACTCTGTTTCATCGGCTTGTGCATTCGAATCGTCGGTGGAGGAGGCGGTCTACTATCAGGGGACAGGTACTGAGCAGACTCCTGTCGGAACAGAGATCTTGGTCCTGTCAACGCTCGGCTGGCTACTCAATGTCGCAGCTGTTTTGGAGTCAAGCGCCTAGAACGGGCTTACATAGCGGTAGTGCTTCAGGCCCGAGTTCAAGAGTATACTGCGATGTGTAGTGCGTAGCTAAATCTGGGTCAACTCTAATCTTGGCAGATCTGACTGCGGCTGAGCCTTCCCCAGCCACTTTCTCTGCGCAACGGCTGCAGCATCGACTCATTCACCATCATCATACCGAGCCTACTTAAGGCGCACCGAGGCCGCATTCTTGTACTGTACAGTTTACCTTCAAGCATGAGCTACAATAACTACAACCAGCAGCAGAACTACAACAGCTATCCCCAGCAAAACTACGGCGGCGCACAGGGCCAGCAGCAACAGCAGCCGTACGGCGGCGCGCCAGCTGGGCAGTCCTACTCGTCGCAGCCGTACAATACCCAGCCAGGCTATGGCGGCGCTCCTCCTCAGCAGCAGCAGTATGGTGCGCCGCCCCAGCAAACCTATGGCGCACCCTCTCAGCAGCAATACGGCGCTCCTCCCCAGCAAAACTATGGCGCACCTTCTCAACAGGCATATGGCGCACCACAGCAGGCCTATGGGGCGCCGCCTCAGCAAAACTACGGTGCTCCACCTCAGCAAGCTTATGGTGCGCCAGCGACGCAAAGTTATGGTGCACCAGCATCGCAGAATTACGGTGCGCCGCCAACCCAACACTACGGTGCGCCCGCTCAACAAGCGTACGGTGCGCCCGCTCAACAAGCGTACGGTGCACCTCAAGCCGGCTACATCCCACCACAACCAGCATTTGACCCAAGCTACAATGCCGATGCCGATGTTGCTGCCATTCGCAAAGCCACAAAAGGTTTCGGAACGGATGAAAAGCAACTCATTCGTATTCTTTCCCAGAAATCACCCGTGCATACGCAACAGTTGCAACAGCGTTTCGAACAGACTGTTGGGAAATCACTCGCGTCTGTGATTGAGTCTGAAACGGGCAGGTGGTTTGGATTTGCATTGCTGGGTTGTGCCCTCGGTCCATTGCAATTTGATGTGCATCTCTTGCATCGCGCTATGGACGGTCTTGGTACGCATGAAGATTTGCTTACTGAGATTCTCATCGGTCGATCCAATGCAGAGATGGATGCCCTCAAGTACGCTTACAAGCAAAAATATAACAACGACTTGTTGGCTACCGTTCAAGGCGATTTGTCAATGAAGACAGAACGTATGTTCAATATGGCATTGACTGGTCGACGTGATGAAGAAAACATGATGATTGATCAAGGCCGTATTGGCGCAGACGTGCGTCAACTCTATGAAGCGTCGGCTGGTCGCATGGGAACAGATGAGATTGCAGTGTGTGGCATCTTACTCTCTCGCTCAGACAACTATCTCCGTGCGTTGAATGAGGCGTACAAGCATGCTTACCGCTCAAGTGTGCCGGATATGATCAAGTCTGAGTTTTCTGGGCACATGAAGGAAGGTCTTTTGCATGCCGTAGAGGGCGCTGTGGGTCGTGCTCACCGAGATGCCAAGTTGCTTGAAGAGAGTATGGCTGGGATGGGTACGAAGGATGAACGACTCGCGTACAGGATTGTGCGAATGCATTGGGATAGGCAGCACACGCAGCGTGTCAAGCAGGTGTATGCACAGCTGTACAGGCAGGATCTTGCCAAGCGTATCAAGGGCGAGACGAGTGGCGACTTTGAACGCATCTTGATTGCTTGTATCGAGTGACTTTTGTAGTTTTGTAGTCTACTGTATATAGTTTATTGTTTCAACAGTGTCCCGTAACCGCTGCCAAAAGCTCTCATCACTCGGTCTATGAAGTTCAGAATTCAGGGGTCATTTGTCAGTATGAGAAATTAGGCTGAGCTAGAGAATCGATATATGCTATGATGGAGACAAAGACGAGCATTACTAGGCTAGTGCCGCTGTCACTCGACAGTATACTCGGCACCACGACCACCTGCACTGGCATACTCGGTGACCTCACTCTGCGACAACGCTGGATCAAATTCTCGACCAAATCTGGGCAAGTACGTTTGTGCGCTTGATGTGGATGTCTTGACTACTCGTTAGAAGAGAGTCACAGAGATGCAACGGACCTTGCGTGTTTGTGTCCTTTGCTGGAAGCGGCGACGAACTGTTGCCAGAGTTCTCCAAGTCGGGAAACACATCGGAGCCAGTAGTGAGATCCAAAGTTGCATAATTGTTGGGAGTACCGTTCTGTCCCTTGTCGACGGCAGTATTGCTCGGTTTGCCTTGCACATCAAACGACTTGTCTTCCACATTAGACGAGAATTTGGCATCTTCATTATTCTGCTGCGGCTTGTTGGAGTCCCAGAGGCCAACTGAGTGCTGGTTATTCTCTGGTAAGACTGACTTGGCAGCTAAATCTAAACAGCTAGACATGATTTGTGGTCTTTCGTGGTCTTTCTGTAGGAAACAGGAAAGAAGGCAGCTAGGCTCCCCTTATGCTTTTATCACTGCGTTGCCCGATCGATCGATCTCAGCAGACGTTGTGTCGAGTCAGTCCAGCTCTCTTGCTCTCTGTGAATCGAGACCGACCCAACCGCGAAGCTCTTTAGCAAGCTATCCTTGTTGTTCCATTTGCCAGGGGTCACTTGGACAGTGCTTCAATTGGAGCATTAACTGAGACAAAAGAGAAACATTTCTCGACAAACTGAGCTATACTTGTTTCTACAGTCTTTTGCTGGGGACCTGTATAGAGAGGCATTTGAGAAGTATTTGGCAGGCGAGGACGCTTCTAGAAAGTAGCACACCTGCATCAGCCTACTCAAGCATAGAGACCAGATCAAGCAGAATATGAGAGTTGAGCAGCATACGACAGCTTATTGAGCAGCTAGATCAGTAACAAAGACACAAGTACTTGGAAGTGGTGATAACTTGAACAAAATTCGGCTAAACTGCACAGACGCGAAAGAGACACAGAGACGACGTGGTCACCCTTCCTACAAGACACAAGACATGCGCTCCCTCCTCCTCTCCCTCTTGTCGCTGGTCTCACTCAGCACAGCACGTACGCTTCCTTCTTCCCATTCATTGCCTAACACGCTCAGTCAAGTTTGACCTGGAAGCACAGCCAGCAGGCTACAACCGTCCGCGCTGCATCAAAGACTATGTCGGTGCAGATACCATGGTTGTAGTGACAGCTCATCTCTCTGGCACACAAGGAGATGGTCAAAAAGTAGACATCACCATCACTGACTTGCATGGCAATCAATACAACAAACCCCGTAACGTCGCCGGTGAGAGTCGTTCAGCTTTCACTGTGCATCAGGATACACACATCCTTGTTTGTTTTTACAATGAATTGCAGTCGAATGGTCAACAGGGTGCAGTGAGGCATGTGGAGTTGGATGTGGATATTGGTGCTGATGCCATGGACTGGGCTGCCATTCAAAAAGCAGAGAAGCTACAGCCCTTGGAGGGAGACTTGCGAAGGGCAGAGGAGACACTCTCGCATATCGTGGGTGAGATGGAGTATTTGAAGCAACGAGAGGCAAAGTTGCGGGATACGAATGAATCAACAAACGAGCGCGTCAAGGGATTCGCTGTGCTTGGTATGGTGACAGTGCTGGCGAGTGGTGTCTGGCAAGTTTGGTATCTGCGTTCCTTCTTCCAGCGCAAGAAGCTCATTTGAAAGCGCTTATAGGCAGCTAATTGACTCTACAATTTGTGAAACTTTGGCTTCTTCTTTTGCAAGACGGCCGTGATGGCGTCCTTCATGTCTTTGGTCTGTAGCATGTTGGCATTCCAGACTGCAGACATCTCGAGACCTTCTGCAACAGTATGCTCGCGCGAGTAGTCAAGCAGGTACTTGGTACCTTGCACAGCAACAGGCGACTTTTCAGCAATCAGCATAGCCCGTTGCAGCGCACCATCAATGGTTGCTTGTTGACCCTGAAACACACGAGAGAGCAAGCCTTGCTTGAGTGCTTCATCCGCTGAAAATTCATCCGCCGACAAGGCCATATCGCGCAACCAAGAGCTATTACCAACGACATACGGCAAGCGCTGCAACGAGCCAATGTCCGCAGCAAGACCAATGGAGACTTCACGAATGGATAAACGTGCACAATTGCTCGCATACCGGATATCACACTCAGACAAGATGTCAATAGCAAGACCATAACAGATGCCATGCGCAGCAGCAATCACGGGTTTCAAACAACGCTGAATACTCGTAATGGCATCTTGAAAATCGAGAATGTGTGGACGCATCTTGAATGCTTGGCGTGCAGCGTCTGGCAAGTCTCCTTTTTGAACAATGCTCGCTTGCTCGATATCGAGGCCTGCTGTGAATGCTCTGCCATTCCCACTGAGGACAATGCAGCGGACATCTTCGTCATAGGCCGCTGCGTCAAAGATGGCGCGGAGGGAGTACCAGAGTGCGTCGTTGAAGGCGTTGAGTTTCTTTGGACGGTCGATTTGGACGTGCAGGACGTATTCACTTGGGAAGGAGACTTTGAAGTTTGGCTGGGTGTATTCTGCCTTCATCTTGAGCAGTCTTGATAGAAGTGCTAGTAGAAGTCGTAGTAGAGATACTTGGTAAGTTGAAGTGGGGTCCAGCTCGGAGACTGCGGAGCCCCGAAATCGAAATCCACGAATAGACAGCTTTGGCGAAATCATTTGACGCCTTCCGCGAAATCCTCCGAGAGGCAGGGCCTACAAGCTAGACAGACCATCAACAGAAGAGCTCATGTGCTTCGCCTTGTTTGAGAACAGATAAAGAGAGATATGTGACTGCTTCTTTTTCAAAATATTGTAAAAAAGTATATTTTTTACCATTCCTTTGAATAGTGCAACTTGTCTCCTTGGGACAGTGGTTACTCCGCGACCTTGCTAAGGTCGTGCGCTTTGCGCTCGCAGGTTCGAATCCTGCAGGTGACGCTTTTTTGCCCCTCCTCTAAAATCGGCCTGGCAGACAGTGATCGAGCAGATACTAATTATCCCTTCCCTGAGGCTTCCACCCTTCGGCCATTAAGGCAACAAATACGGTAGATAGACGTTCATGCGGCGAGAATGTAAAATTTTTAAGATTCACTACGAAGCACACAATCCAAAGGCTTAAAGCTTAGATGACGACGACTCCTACTACGCGGTCAGCAACATATTCACATCAAACATTAGAGAGCATTTACCTGCTTGGAAGCCATGTAACGGACGAGGTCCACAACACGACGAGAGTAGCCGTACTCGTTGTCATACCAAGAAACGAGCTTGACGAACTTGGGGGAGAGCTGGATACCGGCCTTGGCATCGAAGACAGACGAGCATGTCTCGCCGATAAAGTCCTGCGACACGACTTCATCGTCGGTGTAGCCCATGATACCCTTGTAGGCACCCTCGGAAGCCTCCTTGATGGTCTGCTTGATTTCATCGTACGATGCCTCCTTGACGAGCTTGACGGTCAAGTCAACAACCGAAACGTCGGTGGTAGGAACTCGGAAAGCCATACCAGTCAACTTGCCGTTGAGGGATGGAATGACCTTGCCGACGGCCTTGGCAGCTCCGGTGGACGAAGGAATGATGTTGTCTGCAGCGGTACGACCACCGCGCCAGTCCTTGCCGGAGGGACCATCGACTGTCTTTTGTGTGGCCGTGGTGGCGTGCACAGTTGTCATGAGACCTTCCTCAATGCCAAACTTGTCGTGAATGATCTTGGCGAGGGGAGCAAGACAGTTGGTGGTGCAAGAAGCATTGGACACAACAGTCATGTCGTTCGAGTAAGCCTCGAGGTTGACACCACACACAAACATGGGTGCATCGGCAGAAGGAGCCGAGATGACAACCTTCTTAGCGCCACCCTTCAAGTGAGCAGCTGCCTTTTCCTGGGTCGTAAAGACACCGGTGGACTCGACAACGGCAAAGACGTCGTGCTTGCCCCATGGAATGGAGGCAGGGTCACGCTCGGCGTAGCAAGTGATTTCCTTGCCGTTCACGACAAGCTTGCCGTTAGAGGCCTTGACCTCGCCTTGGAATCGGCCGTGGGTCGAGTCGTACTTGAGCATGTAGACCATGTAGTCGAGATCAATGAAGGGGTCGTTGACGGCAACAACCTCGACATCATCAGCGAGGAGAGCGTTACGCAGGACACTGACGTTAGCATTTCGAATATGACAATGAGGGATGGTCTTACATGCGTCCAATACGTCCGAAACCGTTAATTCCTCTGTTGTTAGCATCCTGCTAGTCTATAAGGGGCAATCTGACACTTTGACTGCCATTTTATTGAGTATCTAGAGTGTGGTCTTGGTGTTGAGGTGCGGTGTCGTTGGGAATTGCTGCTGATTGCATCGGAATCCCACGCTTCCTCCTGCTCTGCTGCTGCTGCCTGCCTGCCACTGGACAACGCTCGGAATTGAAGCGGTCCTTTATTTGTCAAAACACAGGTGTCAAGCACTCTTCTGCAATCTTCTTCTCCTACTACAGGCTCCAGAATCCCAGCATCCTACGAGGCGTCTTCTACTCGCTATCGGAAGGACTCGCCCACTTCCTCGCGTAAAGACGAGCGTCTTCCTGTTTGACCCGACTCCGTTCCGCGAGCCACCTCAGCGCAGTCACATTTCGTTCTGATGCGTCTATTGCTCTTATCCCTTCTGTCGCTCATTGCTGCCAACACTGAAAAGGCCGTCTTTCAAGCACCTGCGTCTGTCAGTTATGTGCAATCGCCGCTTGTATCAGCGCGCATGTCGCCTGACATTTCACAGGTTGGCAGGCTTGTAATGACATTGAAAACGCCTGATCGGTCAGACGGCGAAGACAGTGTTCCATGGACTGAGCAGCTTGTCGTGCTGGAGGGACTTCGACCCAATTGGCACTATGAGATTCGTCTATGCTGGCCGGCAACGGTATATGTACGCAGACTACCAACAACGGCTAACAGTAGATGCCTACAGCATTTGACCTACGCGTCCTTGATGATCTTGGCGTTCATCATCATTTGAATACCAAGCCAACACTGCTCCATGCCAACATGACCAAACAAACGACACACCGCTACTTGCTCATCAAGGCTAGACCAGATTTTGTGACACCACAAAAACTGTCATCTGCGCCAGCTGCAACATTTGAGTTGATTCTTGATCCCTTGGCATTTGGAGTCTTGCCCAAGTCACTGCTACCCGTGCTTGGCTGGCTGACACTGGCGATCCTTGTAGGCCTGAATCTTGTGCTACCTTTAATCCATGCCCTATTGGATGAGATTGTTCACGGGCAGCGTCAAAAGATGGTACGAATCAAAAGTCAGTAGATGAGTCAGGGCATGTATTTCCAGTGCTTGAGTCTATTCTGTGGTTTCACACACACACAACTTCACAAGCCACGACTGCCGATCTGCCGCACACGCGTGGGGTCTATTGCTAGTGGCATTTTGCCACCTACCCGGTTGATATGACGATTGCTGACTATGCAGTATGAGATTGAGATCGATATACAGACATCCACTCGAGCAGGCAAGGCATTTGATATGAGAGATCGCAGCAGAGACTTCAGACCTAGAAGCCTGAAGCTGTATGGTGTGTCACGTGTGGAGACTGTGGTCAGTTGCAAGCGTGGCCGGTACCTTGGAACTGGAACTTCTGACGCCTAATCAAACCCGCTCGCTCCTTTTGCATTTTTTCGATCGATCGCCTCCCATCCATTGCAATTTGAGTCGCAGACTGAGATAGGAGAGCAGAAGAACAGGGATAGATTGCTTAGTGACCAGGCCTTGTACTATGTATGATATCTATGTAGCTGCTTGCGGGCAAGGCCCGGGAGTATTTCTGGAAAAGCAATCTTTACCTCCGAGATAGCCGCACGGGCTCAAAAATCGGGCTCCGACTGACTAGGCGAGGTACGACACACGGCTACAGATGGAAGGTCGAGATTGAACAGATGAACAGATGAGAGACGAACCGAGCACCATGTCATCCATCTAATCAACCTACATAGATCCTATATAGGTACGGCTCGACGCAGACACAAGGGTCCCCCGCCACAACACCACCGCCTGGTCACACAATACATTTGGTGACATCCGGGCCCCAGAAGTTTTGCGGACAGAGAGGTTTGAAAGGGGAACAAAGCGACATCACAGGACAAGAGAACCATGGATCGATCCTCAAGTAATTGGATCCACGAATCCTACAAGACAGGCGAACATGCGAATTCGAGAGGCGAACGTCGCGACCGCAACACAAGCAAGCACATCCCATCACCAACAGCAACACGAGCACATCCAATACCCACTCAAAATCAACCTGCCTATGCTGGGGGCATGGCGGCCAGCAGTCTTCCGACACAAGCGTCCATTAATCTAGCGCAACAGCAACAGAGGCGTGTGGATAAGAAGAAGATTACGTGTTGGTACTGGATGTATGATCGTTGTAAGTTTGGCAATAGCTGCGTGCATGCGCATAGCTTGCCGAAACAGCAACCATTGGCAGGTCCAATAGGAGGGATGCAGGAACATCATCGAGGGCCAATGCAGCAAGGTCCGTCCATGTTGCATCACCAGCATGAACATCCGCAGCAGCAACACCAGCATGTGCAGCTGCAACAACGGCAGGTGCAGCATGCGCATCCTTGGAAAAGGCCGCCGTATCCCGTGGACGAGGCAGCATACACAGTCAGCGAGCAGATACAGTCGCCACCATGGCAACATATCAGACCCGTTTCAGCGCCTAGTCCCTGGGCGACACATACTGATGACAGGAGCTTCAATGGTAAGCCTTTCATGTCTGATACGGGTCACTCGCATGTATACGCCAGCAGCGAAAGGGATATTCGCGGTTCCGCAATGAGGGAGTATAATGTGCCTGTCACAAGGTACAAGCTCGAGCAACAAGAACCACTTGCAGACAAGACGCAAGTAGACGAGTCGTTCGCCTGGCCACGACCCCCAACCGGCCGAGCACCGGCTAACGAAATATACACATCAGACGACAAGGGCATGCTTGACTTCCTCGACAAGGATTTGCGAGCTCTCACGTATCAATGAAGCATTCTGCAGCGTCCAACTCAACCAAAGTTGGCAACCTCTTTCAAGCGAGTCTCTGATAACATGAATCTCCTTTTATTTGTAAAATGATTTCATCTTTGTAGTCCGAATTGGTTTATCGTGCAATGAGCTGGCTCACCGTTGTGTTGCGTGCTTTGAGGAGACTAGACAACTCCTCACGGATCCGACGAGGAAAGCGGGGTCCTTCATATCCAAATGCCGTGTAAGCTTGAACGAAGGAAGCCCCCGCATCAAGATAGTCCAAGACGTCCTGACCAGACGAAATGCCGCCACATGCAATCAAACGAATCTTGTCGCCCGCTTGTTGTTGCTTCAAGTGTGACCTGAGCGTTTTGAGTGCTTGCATCGTCATTGGCTTGAGTGGTGCTCCACTCAATCCACCGGCTTCTGGTGCAATATCTTGATGCTGCAAGCTAGTAGGTCGCGCCAGGGTTGTATTACTGACGATACATCCATCAATCTCCTGCTTGACCAAAATCTGCGCAATACCAGCGAGTTCCTCGGTCGACAAATCTGGCGCGATCTTGACTAGCAGCGGTACACCCTGAACATGCTTATTGGGATGTGTGTCCCGTGCCTTTCTGACTGCACCCAAGAGGGAAGACAACGCATCTCCGTGCTGTAGCGTGCGCAGGCCGGGTGTATTGGGCGAAGAGACATTGATGACAAGCACATCTGCATACGGCCCAAGCTTCTCAACACCGCGAACATAATCACTCACCTCATCGCCATTCTTGTTTTTGCCCAAATTCAAGGCCAGTACTTTTCCGGGGGTTTTCCGATCACCACGTGCTGCAAGGCGTGCAGCAACGTTGGCATGACCTTCTGAATTGAAACCATAGCGATTAATGACTGCATTGTCCTTGGGAAGCCTGAAGTATCGTGGTTTGGGGTTTCCTGGCTGTGGCTGTGGTGTGACGGATCCTACTTCGACATAGCTGAAGCCCAAGTTGAACAGTCCATCAATTCCCTCAGCTTGTTTATCAAGCCCAGCAGCCAAGCCGATAGGAGATTCAAAGTCCCGGCCCCAGAGAGAAAATCCTAGCCGTTCTGCTTCTTCATGTGGGAGAGTCGCCGTGTCACGGGCAGTGAGACCCATAGACAGTGCACGAATAGCAAGCGAATGGCTCGTCTCGGCATCTGTGGTTGCACGGAGTACAGGCATAGCAATATGCGTGTAAAAGCCAGCGCGTGAATCGCTGAGGTAGTATCCGCCAAGCACAAGACCTGTTATTGTGAGGGTTGTTGTGATGGTTGAGCGAATGGAGCCAGCTGGCTTTCGACGCGTAAAGAGGGTGCGAGCATGCGGAAGAAGCGGCCGGGTCTGACGCGTGCTGAACATGATAATGTTGCTATGAAGTACTTGGTCGTCGCCGTCAAAAAAGTCAAAAGTCAAAAGTCGCGGCTCAACCTCATACTGATGCAGCGGAGCTGAAGTATCTGAAATCCTATCGAGATACAACAAGACTTGTCTGCTTCCGTTGGAGGCCTACATGCGCCGTTGGAGTTTTAGCACGATCGTCAGTAGCTATTGTATCCGCAGCTGTCACAAGCATACACGCGAGACTTCCAGCGGTCAGAAGCCCTCTGATTGCCTTCTTTGTACACACCGTGACGACGAAGAACAGCTCCATGTTGCTGGCTGAGGAACTCGTACAGTATTGCATCACAATATTCATATCCATATATATGTACAATAGCGATGACGACCCTGAGTTTCGCAATCGTAGAGTCTCAAATCAGGCAGCGAGTCACGTCCTTGGATCTCTCTCCAAGCCAACAGTCATGAGTCTACCAAACAGTGACGGCAATGACCATCTTGTACACTAGGCCTTGAATGCGCCAAATTGGTTGTGTGTCGCAGCTGATTCTCGAAATTTCCTCGTCGTCTTTTGTAGTCTGCAACTTGCGACGACGACATCGAGCTGACCTAAAAGAACATCGTTATTATGGTAAGGCCTTGCTTGAGCTCATCATCTACAGAAGCTGATTCTAGTCAACTGCCATCAAATCTGCCAAGGCGATTCAGCCGCTCCTCAACCGCATCCTGATTCAGCGTTCCAAGGCCGAAACAGTATGCATCCAGCTACATTCACGTCGTAAGCTAACACCTCTCAGAAAACAGCATCAGGTCTCTTCCTGCCTTCATCACAAGCAGAAAAGAAACTCAATGAGGGTACCGTTCTTGCTGTTGGCCCTGGCGGTCTCGACGACAGTGGCAAAGTACACAAGATTGGATTGACTGTCGGCCAGCGTGTCTTGCTCCCTGCTTTCGGTGGAACACCTATTAATGTCGGAGAAGAAGAGTTTACTCTCTTCAAAGAGTCTGAGATTCTCGCCGTCATCAACGAATAAACCTCGAATCTAGCATATGCATAAACATCAAACATCCCTTCTCAACTTCTGTGAATGCTTTGAAGTACGTGGAAACTACACAATGCTCTCGAGCTCACGCGCATAACCCAAGGTCTGCGAGAGCATCGCACGCCGCGCATCTCCGCCATATGCTTCCATCTCCGCAGAGGAAACTCCTGCTTCATCCTCATGATCCACCGCCATTGCATCAACATTGTTTGTCCCTGCCAATCGTGTCGTCGATGTAGCTGTACCTACATTGCCGCCTTGCTTGAAATGTACTTTGCCATTCGCCGTATCCAGCTGCCATCCGCGTTCCTCACACAAGGCCGTGATGGCCTGCTTACTCCCATCCGGCATCATCAGCAAAGCTGCCAAATTGACAATGGGCAATGACTCATACGCACTCCCGACACAATCTGCAATCTCCCGCCGAATAGATCCAGAGACTTGCTCAGCCAATGCACGAAAGGCATCAGGCGATGCAGTCTGAGGTGGTGACGACAACAATGTTTGTACTTCTTGGTACGAGCCCTCTGTGATGTTTTGCTCTAATTGAGCAGCCCAAGCAACTTCAGGCGTACTGAGCAATGTCTGTGGTAGTGACTCCAAAGCCGCATGAAAGGCAGCGATATCTTGACGCGTCAACAAGAGCAGTAAATGCAGCGCTGTGATGAGTGGGCGTTGCGAACCACTTTGTGCAGGGATCGACGCAGCAGCTGCCGCGCGTGTCGTACGCTTCCGTCCTTTTGTTGCTGGTGCCGTCGTTGCAGCTGTGGTTGAGGCCGTGTAGGGCGTCGCTGCGTACAGAGGCGCGAGCTGCGCATAGGCTTTTGAAAAGGCATCAGCGTCGGCCTGTTGAGAGGCAGAGAGTGCTTCTTGCTCGAGCAATGAAATCAATGTAGCTGTATCGCCCTCTTCATACGCTTGCAGCAGAGCACTCGCCATGGCTGATGGACAATGGGATGCTGCTTGTCTGAGTTGAGTGCCCGAAAGTGACGCGTAGCAGAAAGTCAACAGTCACAATTTCTACATGCATCTCTAAGGCACTGTCGCCAGCTATACAGGATGAGCATCAATGTCTCAGCGACGGGCTTGCTTCCTGACACGGCCAGAGAGGGTTGGGGGCAGCTCGACCACAGGTTCAGGTTCAGCGGCCTGTTGCTTGGCTGCACTGCTCGCCTTTGACTTGTTTTGCTGCTTCGGCGTGCTCTCCCTCGTTCCTGCAGCACTCAAGGCAGCGGCACCCTTCTTCTTACCCTTTGTGGTGGGTGTACTCGTCCCGCTTGCTTGTCCATTGAGACCCTTGCGCTTCTTTGATTTTGGCAGCACTTCACTTGTCTCACTCTCGCTCTCCTCCTCATCCTTTGCACGCTTCCTGTCATCGCCCATCTCCTTGACAATCATATTGAGCAATGACTGGCATCGTCGCTGCAACTCTGCTGGCGTGCGCGACTTGATGAACCAATCAAATCTAAAGAGTGGCGACTCGCGGATATCCTGCCTCAACAAGTCATACACATCTTCGCGTGCAAGACCATGATGATGCAGTCGAACCATCAAATAACGATCTTCCTCTTCCGTGTACACTTTGCCCTTGTTTTGTGCATAAACAAGACGCATTTGCATCATGGGATTCTTATACAGTGCCATCTTCTTCTTCAGCAATGTAGCTTGTCGTTCGGACTGCGCAATACGATGCTCACCGGCTTCAATCTGCTGCAAGTACCGCTCATGCCCATCCACCTCGTCATAGCGAGCGAAGAAGACCTCAGCGTACGTCTTGACCTCCTCTTCAGTCTTCGTTTCCATTTCTTGTGCAATGGCTTGATAGGCATCTCGACCATGACGCTCACAAGCGCGTATAAATGTGTGGAAATCACGACGTTGCCAATCGCCAAAGCCTTCTTGTGCCAGTTCCTCTTTTTCCTGCTGTTCCTCTTCAGTCAAGGCAACAGCATTGTCAATTCGAGCTTGCTCGGCTTCAATGCGTGCTTGCTCTTCAGCTCGTTCCTCTTCGCCAAGTTGCGCGTCCTCTTCAATACCAGGGACCTTGTACCCTTGCTCCTTCTGGAAGAATGCAGTTTCTTGCTCTTGCAACTCTGCCAAGCGCGCCGGGTAAAATTGATGGTCTTGAATGTGAATTTGTCGAGGTGGACGAGGTGCACGCTCCTTGGGTGGTGCTTTTTGTTGGTGTGAGCCCGTCTTGAGGGCCTTTGAGTAGTATGCATCAATCGAATAGCCTTCTTGCTTTCGTTCACGCTTTGAAGGATGAATCCAGAGTTGTCCCGTCATTTGCTTGCGCTTGGTGAAGTCTTCGCCATTCCATTCGTAGGTGTTGTCGCTGGTGAACTTTTGCAAGTCCTCGACATTGACACCTTCAAACTTCTTGTTGAGCTCAGCAGTGCGCTCCTCACCCTTCTTGAGGATCTCATCGAAAAAGTTGTCATCCGCAGCACCAATGGAATCGCCCTTGCGTTGAAAGATTTGCTCAGCACCGTGTTGCACCATGGAGAGCAAATCATCCTTCGATTCCTTCTTGTCAACTTTTGCGCGGCCTTGCTGAATGACGAGTTGATCGAGTCGTAGCTTTTGAGCGGCACGCTCAAGAATCTTTTCTTCAATTGCACCTTCCGTGACGAAGCGGTAGACGTAGACTTGCTTAGTCTGGCCAATTCGATGAGCACGATCCATTGCTTGTAAATCGGCTTGAGGGTTCCAATCAGAGTCAAAGAGAACCACAACATCGGCTGTAGTCAAGTTGATACCGAGCCCTCCAGCGCGCGTTGTAAGCAAAAACAAAAACTTGCTCGAGTCCGGCTTGTTGTACTCGTCAATGGCAGAAATTCGGTCCTCGTGCGAGGTCTGTCCGTCAATGCGACAATACTCGTACTGACGAAGGAAGCAGTAGTCTTCCATTATATCGAGTAACCTCGACATTTGTGAAAAGATGAGGACGCGAGAACCTTGAGCCTTCATGCGTTGCAAAAGTCTGTCAAGAAGAACCATCTTGCCAGAGTCATTGATGAGCTTCTCGTCCGTAACAAAGGGTGGACCGGGTTCAGCGCCATCAAATAGGTAAGGATGGTTGCAGCACTTGCGTAGCTGCATGCAAATATTGAGGAGTCGTGTTTTGCCTTCCTTCTTGCCACCAGCGCCATTGACGGCATCGATGTCTTTCTCCAAGAGTCGCTTATACCAAGTATGCTGCATCTCGCTCATGCCGACATACAAGTTGACCTCCTTCTTGGGCAAGAGTGACTTTTCCACGTCAGCCTTGACGCGACGAAGTAAAAATGGACGCAGCACCTTGTGTAGCTGCTGGACGACAGAGTCTTGATCTGCTGACTGCTGTGAGAACCAGTTGTCAAACGCCTCTGATGAGCTAAACACATCGGGGAGTAAAAAGTTCAGGAGTGCCCAAAGCTCGTGCATGTTATTTTGCAAAGGTGTGCCTGTAATCAACAATCGGTTGCGCGAATTAAACATGCGAATGACTTGAGAGAGGAGCGACTCTTCATTCTTGATTCGATGCGCCTCGTCAATCACAATGTACTCCCAGGCGAATTTGCGAAGGACGGCTTTCTCTCGAATGACCATTTCGTAAGAAGTCACGCAGACATCCCAGTCTCCATCGATCAATTCATTCTTGATGAGCTCTTGCCTCTCCTGCTTTTCTCCCTGCAGCAGCAGTACATTAATCTCTGGGATCCATCTCTTAAACTCTTGCGACCAATTGTGCATGGTACTCTTTGGCACAAGCACAAGATGAGGCCCTGGCGTGCTTTTAAAGTAGCGCAGGTAGCCAAGGAACGAAATGGTCTGCAAAGTCTTTCCCAGACCCATCTCATCTGCAAGAATACCATTGATGCCATTTTCATACAAGGATACAAGCCAATTGAGGCCCTGTACTTGATAATCGCGCAACAGCCCATGTACATACGGCGGCGATTCGGTGAAGATGGTACGATCGCTGTCTTTGTCATTGAGGAGCTCTGCATCCTCTTCCTTCTCAGACTTGCGGTGCCTACCTGCACCTGTTGCTGGCTTGCCTTTGGCAGAGGTCTTTGAAGCAGTTGCTTTCGCTACTTCTGCCGCAAACTCTGCATCTTCGCTTGCTATTGGTCAGTTTATACGCGTTCGTCCATAGAAGCAACGGACCTTTCAGGTCGATAAAATGGCGGAAGAGGTCTGTTTGCCCAAGCAAAAAGGCGAAGCGCTTTGCAGAGTCGGCCGATTTTGCAGCATCGAGGTTGCTGTGTGCATCCTGGCGACGTTCCTTGCTCGTCCTGCCATCGACACTGGAGGGAGCTGTGGTGGGCGTGTCCATGGCCTGCTCGATGGGGTTGTGTGTGCTCTCTTGGACGCGTCTTTGAGGGTCAGATTCGAGACTTGCAAGATTCAAAGGATTCCAGGTCGAGCAATCCTTTGATATCGGCAAAATTCAAGTCCTGGAGGTCCAGTGGAGGACCAGAGAAACGCTGACAGAAAATTAGACTTGCCAAATTCAAAGGATTTGGCACTCTTTCTATGATCGGGAGCATGAGAGATCCAATGAGAGCGCTTAACTTGAGTGAGGTTTGCGCTAAAGAGCCAATCATCTGCGAGAAAAGCAAAGATAAGAGCCAATCATTGTCGCGATGTCCTTTGCAGCGCATCTTAAATTCAGACAGTAGATTCATAGTCTCATAGTTTCATAGTCATAGATTCACAGACATATTTTGATAGTCATCGTGTACAGTGACAACAGCGATCCGAACATCCATCTACTGTTGAGCAAGGCGTGAAACGTCACCCCTCTCGGAATGAGCCGACGCAGACAAACTATATAACAGGCCATCTGCACTCTCTCATCTAGAAACTCATTTAGTGTTTCACGCCAGTGCTTGTTCGTTCGCTCAGATAAAAACAGATGACAGTCCCGTTGTTTCTCAGATGTCATCTCACCGTCCGGTAATCCCAGACGGACTGGTATCCCCAGAAAATCGGCTGGTAATCCCAGCCAACAAACAAGCGGCACCGATGCAGCGTTTGACGCCTGATATGCAGGCTGCAGTGCAAGCTGCTGTACAGCAGTACCTGTTGGAGCAACAGACTCCCTCTTTCGCGACTCCGTCCCGAGTTGTTCGTGCTCCACCACTACCAGTGGAGCCTGAGTCTCATGACCACATCTGGTCTATGGTTCCCATCATCGGACTTCCCATTCCCGGGAATCCGTCATACGTCGGGTGTGTAAAACCTGACAAAGCGACGCTGCGCCTGGCGATTGACACGCTCAGCAAGTCACCGCTCAAGAAGGGTGGGTCAAACTGGTATGACTTCATCAGGCAGGCAATTTATGCCATCAAAAATTCGGGCACGTCTCCGTTAGTGCTCCTGCCGGTATCAACAAAGGCTGAACTTTTGGCTGCGTGTGGCGATGATGCGGTTCTGGTCAGCCTTCACACACTATGGCACTGTATCATCACCCAACTTGCAGTATCTGCCTACGGTGTTGAGACCACTGAGACGGTGTACGCATGCTTAGAGCTAGTCAGAGGGCACTACGCTCCGGATGCTTCCTGGAGCGCTGGCTCAGCAAGCAACGGAGCAGCATACACGACACGCCTGCAGGTAGGAATGATTTGACGACCACCACGGTGAATAGCATCAGCGTGCAGGACAACATCCATAATGTTGAAAATACTACTACTACTCGATCCGTGCATAGCTAAAGCATGTACTGAAAGCATACATTGAGGAGCGGATAGTCTACAGCCCTTTTGTTCAGGGGATCGATAGGTAGAGGAAGATGCAGACATCCTCAGTCAAGCCATCTGATCATTTGCGCTTCGAAGCAGGCCACCAGTTCATTGGGGAAAAGCAGTCACCAACATGATTGATTATCATAAGGAGCTTCAAGACTGATTCAAGGCTACTGTTCATTACGTTTCACGATGAGCGACGAGTAGTGCTGCCAATGCAAGTTCTGGAACGTCTGTATAACCCACCTGGGGCGCGAATGGAAGAGATAAGAATCCTTCGATGTTGGCAACTCGACATTGCAGCTGACTACTCACCACAATCAACTTGCCTGGCTCGCTTCCAATCTGCTACTCTGCCGTAAGATCGCTGCATGTTCCCTACCGTCTCACCCCATGATTCTCTCTTTGTCTGTCTAAAGCCCGCTGCCACAGCTTGCTTTCTGGTTATTGGCCACAACAGGCTCGCAGCTGCACGTTGCTTCTCTGCTCTTGAAGCAAGCTACAAGACCTACGTCTCCTATGCCCCTGGGCTGCCCGTAGACCCCGAGCTTCTTTATCGCATAGAACAAGGCCAGGTTGCCTATCTAGAAACAACAGAAGCGGTCAATGCTCTTTCACAGCTCGACCAGCTTGATGTCGTCTGCGTCACAGATACACTGTCCAACATGCCGCAACGGAGGTCTAGCGAGTCTTGTAGAGAGATTTCAGACTACTGCAAGCGTCGTCGGATTCACCTCAACATTGTTGATCATACAGATCTCAATACCATTTCATTTCCTGCAACGCATCGTTGGCGGACAGGTAATACGGGGCATGCTCTACAAGTAGCTGTCAATACATTTGGTAAAGGATGCAGACTCGGGACACGCATCAAGCGGGAGATCATCTCTGCGCTACCTACAGAGATAGGCCAAGCTGTCGACAATGTTGCTGCCATCCGTACAAAGATTGCAGAACTATCAATCGAAGAGGAGGAAGACAATGAAGCACCCCTCAATTCTCCTGTCCAACAATTTTCACCTGGCAATCATTACTTCCAGCAGGAATCTCCAGAAGAGGTCAAGATTCGACGGATGAAGTGGGTTGCGCAAGTTTCAGAGTACTGGCCCATCAAGACACTGGGTAGACTACGCCAGCAAGACATGGATCGCATTCTTGCTGATTTCGACGGTGCGAGTACGCCACAAGCGCCTACAGCGAATCCAACGCCCATGATTTCGCGCTCGAATAGTCACGCACAGCTTTCATCGCTGCCGAGAACGCCAGGGACGCTGCATGCTCTGAACCTAACGGCACCCAGTCTAGCTCAACCGCACGGACCACCACGCGTGCTCTTGATTGGTAGTGGGCCAGGACACCCTGGTCTCTTGACAGTTGCTGCACACAATGCCATTAAAAAGGCAGACCTCATCCTCGCTGACAAACTCGTCCCGAGTGCTGTCCTCGCCCTCGTCCCAGCGAGCACAGAACTCATTATTGCCAAAAAGTTTCCTGGCAATGCAGAGCGCGCACAACAGGAACTTCAAGAACTCGCTTTACAATTTTGTCAAGAACACGAGGCGGGCACCGTGATTCGCCTGAAACAAGGTGATCCATACATCTATGGTCGGGGTGGTGAAGAAGTTCTCTTCTTTCGGAAACATGGCATCGATGCGATTGTCATTCCTGGCATCTCTTCGGCAATCGCAGCACCACTCCTTTTTGACATTCCAGTCACACAGCGCGGTGTCTCTGATTCTCTGATTCTATGCACAGGTGTCGGACGGCTTGGCAAGACAAGCGTTATGCCGAGCTATAAAAGAGCGCGCACACTTATTGTCCTGATGGGTGTTGCCAGGATTGGCGAGCTCTTGACAGCCCTGACGGGCAGCCCTGTGCAAGATGCAGGGAACGTCACAACAACAAGAGAAGGCGATGCATACCCACCCTACCTCCCCATTGCCTTGATTGAGCGTGGCTCAAGTAAAGACCAACGCATGGTCCTCAGTACCCTGGCTGGTATTGAAGAAGCCATCAAACGAGTCGGCGATCAACGACCACCAGGCATGCTTGTCATTGGCTGGTGTTGCTTGGCATTACAAGGGGAAGGCCATGTCAATGTGACGGAAGCAGATGGCATCGCTGCAGGTGAAGTGGGTGATCGGGCGCGTGTCCAGGCCGTCTTGGGTGATGCTGGGTATCTCGTGCAAGAAGGCCTTCGCGAGAACTGGCAAGCTTTTCTTGAAGAACAGCAAACCATCATGTAGGCAAGACATGAGGTCGTCATATTGTCTATTTATACAGATTGGAGATAGAGTTGGTCTCAAACTCCAGGTCGACGCTTCTTCTTACGCTTACCAAAGTCATCCTCGTCGTCCATAGCTACACGCTTCTTGCCAGCACCAGCAGCACGCTTCTTGCTCGCAGACTGATTGATGACTGGCGATGCGTCATCGGTTCTCTCCATCATCGCAGCAGCTGTGGCGCGTTCTTGCTTCAATCGTGTCACTTGCGCTTGAACATCCTCCACATAACTCCCCGTCTTACTCTCCAAATCCAAATCCCATGGTAGATCTGCGAGGTGCGGCGGCTGTGGTTGATGCCAGTATCCCACAGATAACTCCATCTTGCGCTGTTCAGCCAGCATGGCGCGTGCTGCACTCGCTAGGTCAATTAGAATTTGTGAGGGACCTCCTTCTGAGGCTGGCACACGCGTTGTTCCTCCCTGGTCTATGCCGAGGCCAGTTGATGTCTGAGGCTCATCCTTCTTTATTGGCTCCGCATTACGAGCAGCAGTATCTCTCATCACTAGTGATGTATCGATAGAGTCTCCACTGGTAGCGTCAGATTTCTTTGCAGCTGTCGCTTCATGCGCAGCCAGCACTTCCTTGACCCAATCCGCATGACTCCCTGCTTCCTTGATAGCGCTCAAGTCGACTGCATTGCCATCCAACAGGACATCAAGCAAGAGATCAAGCTCCGCCTGTAGTTTGAGAGCAGCTTGCGCACGCGTCGTGACTTGTAGGTTGAGGTGGTGTTGGCGTGCTGTGACGAGGGTGAATTGATCAATGAGCTTCTTGTACTTGCGCCTGTATGACTTTGCCAGCTGCTGGCTCGGCATTTCCTCTGTCTGTGCTTGTCTGTGGTCTGGTCCAACGTCGCGATGCCGTCGGCGACCATTTTCAAGAGAGAAACCAAGACAAGCAGCTCTCGAGACGCACATGGACAAGGGACACGAGGCGACAGAGGCAGATAGGCGGCGGCAGGAGACTATCGATGCACTCAAACACAGCACTCAGCAGCAACAACAACCGGCCATCAAGGAAGCCATCTCCACCATCACATTTCAAGATTTGGCACACATCAATGAAGTGCCCTGTGCGCGACAAGCGCTACTCTACGGCGTGGGCTCAGCGTGTCTGCTTGGTGCTACGAAATTCTTCTGGACACGCAGAGTAGGCCACTCGCTCAACTGGGGTGCAGGCACATTCGTGGCCATGTCCCTCGCGACTTTTGAAGGATGTCGTTTCCAGCGCTTTCAGGAACGCAATCGCATGAAGTACGCGGTCGACCGCGTCGAGATCCGCAGGCAGGAGAAGTCTTCATGAGACTCTACGATACTACGAAGCGTGGGGATGGATCAGCGACTTAAATGTTTGAGCTTCAGTGCGTCCTGGGGCTCCCATGACAGCATCCCGCAGACCTTGCGGCCTACGAAACACTGCCAAGTTCCCAGTACGCTTTGCCAATATGCGTCTCATCATTTCCAAATGGAGTGCTTCTCAAATGCAAGAAAACAGCACAGCGACCTTGCTTGTTGGCAATCATAAGGAACAATTAAGTTGTTCAGCATTGCTCGCGAAGGTTGTATAGTCCTTCGTGGGCATCTGGTACCTAGGTCTAATCGTGTTGCCACATTCAGTCTCTGTGTTTCTTCTTGCCTCTGGAAATCATTGCTTCTGTCGGTCAGCAGCTGTATGGAGACACGGAGCAAAGGACTCGAGAGTGGCAGTCATATCAGAAAGAGTTCAAATTCATCGATCCAGACACCCGAAGGCGCAGAGATCTAGTATAAGAGGTGCCAGAATAGCAATAAATTCATCTCGCTATACTGCCTGCCCTGTGTCTTTGCTCATCACTGATGCAACTTACCTGCAGTCGTATGGCGTCTCAGAGCAAGTCCTTCTATAGTTGCTTCCTGCTTTTTATCTTCCCAACTTCCCTTTCTTCCCACGCTGAGGGTCTATTCAGATGGGGTCAATCCACACCAATCCGGCAGCCTGCACCATCTCCCTGAAGACGCCGCCCTCCTTCGCCATCAGCTCACTGGGCGTGCCCATTTCTGCCACCTGACCCTGATCCAATACCAAGATACGGTCATAGTCGATGATGGATGCAAGCCGATGCGCAATGGTCAACAAGGTCGACTCCGAAAAGGCCTCCCTCAAAGTCTGCTGAATCAAGGCATCTGTCTCCACATCTACTGACGCCGTCGCTTCATCCATTACGAGAATCTTGCTCTTTCGGATGAGTGCACGAGCCATACATAGAAGCTGCCGTTGTCCAGCTGAAAAGTTGCTGCCAGATTCTGTCACTGGGCTGTCGAGATTGCGAAACACAGCGCCCGTCAAATGAACGCGTGCTAATGCAAGGTGCAGTTCCTCGTCAGTCGCAGTCTCGCTCAAGTTACTCCGAAGTGTGCCTTCAAACAAGAAGGGTTCCTGAGGAATGATGGTCATGCGCGAACGCAAGCCATGCAAGCCAAGCGTCGAAATGTCAATGCCATCCACCATAATCTTGCCATGATGCAATTCGAGAAAGCGGAATAGAGCCAATGTCAAAGTCGTCTTGCCACTCCCGGTCCGTCCAACAATACCAAGCTTCTCTTGAGGTCTGATGGAAAAGCTAACGCGGCGCAAGACAGAGGGCAGATCAGGAGCATACTTGAGTTCAACTTCTTCAAATGCAATAACGCCCTGCGAAGGCCAATCCATTGGCGGCTCTTCCAGATAGTGTGCCGCCTCTGTTGGCATATCAGTGTATTCGAAACATCGCTCAGCCGCATTCATGTGTTGTTCGAGCTCACCGTATCGTCGAATGGCCCACATCAACTGCATCTGCAAACGCAAGGCAAACGACATTGCAAACCCAGCCATACCGGCATTGACATGTCGGGCATTGAGGACCAACAAGAGGCCAATCGCAGACACATACAGATTGCCAATAGACGTGAAGCGTACACTCAACCAGCGGTTGATACCCATGTTGAAGAAACGAGCACGACTGATATTGTCGACATGCTTGAAGAACAGCTTAAGCGCGCGAGTCTGGGAACCAAAGGCGCGTAATGTTGTGATACCGTTGATGGTGGTTGAGAATGCTTCATACATGGGCGAGCGATTGACAGAGTCAAGTCGCTTCAAAGCTCGCGCTGCACCGGTATAGTAACGCCCAATCCAGATGCCAAAGGCAACGAGCAAAATAGCGGGCAAGCAAAAGACTGGCTGAATTGCAACGCAGATGCCAATTGTGAGGAGAACATAGCCGCCATTCTGCAAGACGTAAAAGAATGCCTTGCCAAGATCCGAATCAACGACCTCGGCATCCTTAGAAAATCGACTCACGAATCTGCCAACGGGGACAGTGTCCAACATACGAAGTGGAGCATACATCACGGTTTCCAGCATCTCCATGTAGATCTTTCGTCCTGCTCGAATACAACCAGTAAAGACGAGCGCCATCGAGACAAGATTTGCGATTGCAGACGAGAGTTCGAGTGCAACAAAGACGCCGATCCAGTGTCCCAGAGTGTACCGGTCAGGATCACTGGCAGACCAAAGTCGTAGCCAATATGAGCATGCCGCATCGAGTAACAACGTTGCTAAAATGAGCACCAGAATGGCAACAGCGAATGGCCAAGGGCCCAAAGCCCGGATGAAGCGCAAGTAGACACGAATCTTGACCATGCCAACAAACTTGACCTCTTTTTGTACCAATTTTTTGGCAGTCGAATCTTTTGGCTTGCCAACTTGCTCGATTGCCTCCTCTTCCTGGACGACTTGCTTGATGGACAGGTCCACGAGCTGTTCCAAAGACCCAGTCCGCCTGAGCTCATCAACCGGTCCAACATGCTTCACGGTACCATTCTCCAAGGCTAGCACATACTTGGCCACAGAAAGCACAAGCGATACCTGATGCGTGACGAGAATTTGAGTCCTTCCTCGCATCAAAGACCCACTCAAACACTTCTCAACGACATGCTTTGCCACATGCGCATCAAGCGCAGAGAGAACGTCATCCATGACCACGACCCCGGCTCGAGAGTAGACCGCTCTAGCAAGTGCGACTCTAGCCTTTTGACCACCGCTCAAATTCAACCCACGCTCGCCAATCTCGCTTTCATCACCGTCTTCGAGAATCTCAAGATCACGCTTGAGACTGCAAGCTTCAAGTACTTGAGCGTACCGAGATGCGACAAATGGACAACCGTACAAAATGTTGAGTTTGATGCTCTTATTCTCAAGCCAAGCGGTTTGCGCGACATAAGCCATCATCTCTGGGATGACCCAGTCGCCGGGAGCGACAAAGAGACTGTGCTCTTGTTGTGGCGAACGTGGTGCCATAACAGATCCTTTCAATACCAGAGCCTCTCCGAGGATTGCTGTGAGGAGTAGAGTCTTTCCACTCCCAGTATTGCCAGTAATGACGGAAAGCTCTCCCAATGGAAACGAAGCGCTGATATTCTGTAAGATGGGAGGATTGCCCTCGGTCTTGGAACCAGCATAAGACAAGTCAGCGTTTGTTATCGTGACGACTGAATCATCGCTCGTAGAAGAGGGCAAATCATCTTCAGCCAAGTAAGCGTCGATACGGCGTGCAGATGTCCAAACAGTGATGGCGTCCACCACAATCTCAGGAATGATATTCATGGCGAACTGCAATTGTTGCATGACAGCAATAGCAGTAAATGCAATGCTTGGCGTCAAGTTGCCGACATAGACCGTGTAAATTGCGAAGGTGATGCTGATGATACACACAGGGGCAATGATGTAGACGAATTCGACTGAAACATAGCCAATGTAAGATACTGTGAGCTGCCAAAGTTCCTTTGCTCTAACCTTGCCAACTTTCTCGATGAAATGCTGTTCATTGCCTTGAAACTTGATTTGCCGGAGTCCAGACATTATTTCCTGCATGAGTGCAATTCGCTTGTCTCGCACATGCATGAGTTTCTCTTGTGAGCTAAAGTACAACTTCGAAGTCCATGCGGTAACGGGTAGAAAGAGCAAAAGTACGGCGACACCAGGCATAGCAGTCCATCCGACCAGCTGGTATAGAAATACAAGCGCAATGACAATCTCGACAGGCGACTGAACCAAGAAGGAACTGTAGGAAAAAAATGTGCTGATTCGATCTGCATCCAGACTCATCAAGTTGACGGCATTCTGTTTGCTACCTTGATCTTCTTCAATTTGGCCAACCTTGTTGCGCTTCCTCAATGTCTTCTCGTAAACTTCGATGCTGACAGCTGCTCTGCTCTGTTGTTGCATGAGAACAGCAGAAATATGCCATATTTGAGCAGTGAGTAAGCCTTGAACCTGTCCAGTCAAAATCAGACCAATCACAAGTGCCACGCCACGCCAGGCAGCTGTGGGTCGCTCGACAAATTTGATAATTTCCAAGAGGAAATAGTTTGGTGCAAAGGTGAAGACTGCAGCAGTAAGACACATGATAGTTTCGGCAAGCAAGTAGCCACGAAAGAGCTTTGCCAAGCGGACCATGAGCAAGCCTTTCCCTCTAGTTGCTTGCATATCCAGAAAAAGTTGCTCAGCCCGCATGTCGGGTAAGAGCTCGTCGAGGTCGTCTTGATTTGCATCTTGATTGCTTTTGCATACTTTGATGACATGCCAACACCATCCCATGATTAATTGCGACCATATCGTAGCATTCGCAATTTGAGTAACCGGCTTATCGTTGTGCTGCATTGGCGGCGCCCGTGGTATCACAGCTGCTACCCCAACAATGAGAAGCAGAACTGATGCCGACATCAGAGGCATGAAGACCGACTGACGTTGTATCATCGACGTAAAGTCAAGCGGCGGAAGCCGGTCTAGGGCTTTGTATACCGCTGCGAGCTCCGCAAGATGGATGATGCTACCGACCGTCGCAATATGAATTGCCAATGAGAAGATATGCCTATAGTCGGCAGAGAAGACAAGCAATGCGATGAGAAGAGTCAAGTATAGCCAAGCAACACTTGATGCCATCAAGGGCGAGTGAGCTAGTTGGGCTGTTTCGACCATCAACAGAGCGAGGCCAAGCGTTAGGACAAAGGCCAAGGCCATCTTCTCTAACCGTACACTATAGCGTGCATCAGGATCTATTTCTTCGTCGGCAGCCTTGCCCTTCTTTGGCGAATTTAAGCATAGAATCAGACATGACGTTGCAACGGTGGCCGCCAAGACTCCCGTGATAACAGTATCTAAATGTCCGAAAGAAGGACCCTTCAGCGAGACGCCGAATTGCATAGCTATAGCACTGTCTCTGGACAGTAGACTATCGCGCATCCCTCTCTAGCTAGGCCTTCGCTTGTAATGCCTCAGGCGAGGTCTAGCGCTAGCTCTTGGCGTTCGAAACAAGTGAAAATTCTCGAGATGGGCACTCGCAATCTGTGTCATATTCGTTGACAACTGCAGCTGTACAGGTTAGGGCAAGAATACTTCGGTGCGTTTCCGCGAATTCAAATACACTTCGGTCAAGAACGCACACAGGGGACTGAAGATGAACCGCAGAGCGGTAATATGTTATACAAATCTATTAAATTACAGATTGTCGCCAGGAAGCTGGTCACTAGCCTTAAAAGTGAGACAAACACCAGACAAGTAGCCCATACATGGCAGCCGACAGGTGCGTGCCGTGGAAAGTATGAGTCAATTGAGCACCTGCTCTAGATGTAGAAGAACGAGAGGCACTGACAGATGCTTGCACTGTCACGCTTGGTGAACTCGTAAGAATATCCGTCTCTACGACGGTAGAAACAATGCCAGCACTGTTTGTTGAAAGAGAAGTACGCAAAGAAAGAGCAGTCGCGGCGACCAGCAATGATGTAGTGATGCGCGACCCTTGCGCATTGGTCGTTGTTCTGGCTATCGATACACTTGCAGTGGCGACGACTGCGTCAACGGAAGAGAGTACAGCGGCGATGGAAGACTGAGCGGCACGAATAGAGCTCAAGGCACTTCCAGTAGCAGTGCTTGCTACTGATGCCAACTGGCTTGATGCAGACCTCAAATTGCCTATCGCGCCTGCGGCATCAGTGAATTGCTGTCGCTGAGGGGCGGGTGTAATGCTTGCCGCGGCGAGTGCTTGAGACGCAGCTGTTGCTGCATTACTGGCCGAAGAAACCAGTGCTGGTGCAATGGGTAAGGCTCCTTCGGGCAACGATTGAGCAAGAACCTCGCTGCGTTGTACATCACCGCTGACTGGACCGCTACCATCTGAAACTGTATTGCCTGTGGATCCTGTGAGACCTGAGTTTTGGCTGCCAGTGTTGCCAGGTGCAATACCTACACCTGACCCAGAAGAATCTACCTGACCGCTTCCAAGACTTGAGGCGAACGGACCAGCACTGCCGGCGACTGGCGCGGCTTGGCCGCTATTTCCGCTAGTACCAGGCGCAGTGCCGGCCGAAAGGCCATTGTTGGTCGAGACCTGCCCGTCGCCCGCAGCTGCATTGGCTACCGGTTTCGAGCCCCCTTGGTTGACCGAGCTGTCAGTACCTGCTACAGCTCCATTGACATTGTTGCCGTTGCCATTACCGTTCGTCTGCCCATTGCCGGAAGCGATACCCGATCCAGCGGTAGAACTGCCGCCGCCTGCAGGAGCAACATTGTTTGCCTGGACAGGTGCAACAGACCCACTGTTGCCTGTTGATGGAACAGAACCCGAGCCTGTACCTGAGCCTGAACCCGAACCTGAGCGTGAAGCTGAATCTGAGCCTGAGCCTGAGCCCGAGACTGAGCCCGAGTCCTGAGACACCGGAGCTATAGCTACAGCTTGTGTCGGACTAGGATTCGAAGCTGGGACTGGACCAGGAGCGGCAGCCACAGCAGCGTCTCCACCAGTGCCACCACTCAAGCCACCACTCGAATCACCACTAGAACCACCACCAGAGGCACCTGTATTACCTGATACACCAGGATAATTCGCTGCGGCATCCGCTGGTGTGGGAACAGCGAGTGCCTGAAGTTGAATGGTTGGTACATCAATGGACTGGGTCTTGAGGGCGCGTGGGTCAATCAATGGATTGCTGAAACCACCAGGTAGAGCCTCAGGACAAGATTGCAGACTCAACGAGCTGTAAAAAGTCTTGGTCGTATCACACTGTGCGTAGCTTTGATAAAAACCCTTGGTGACGGTCTCCAGAGGGCGTTGACCAGCAATGAGCGTTCCATTGACATCATACTCGTTTTGAGTATCCCTGGGGTTGTAAGCATACACAATATCCGTACCCAAGATGCAAGTGCGTCCATCCAGAAAGTCCATCGCAGGGAATGACCTCTCTCCTATTGTGATTGTCTTTGGGCCGCCGCAAGCAAAGGTCTGTACAGGTGCAAGCGACCCTTGAGCGATGAAAGTTGGGGTAAACGGAGGAGTGAGAACCGGGCTGTAGCCACAATACGCGACGCCAACTTGACACGCTTGTTCATTGACTGTTGTGGAAGCCGTGACGAAAAAGGGACTGGAATACGTCGCGTTCCTAGTGACGTACTCGGCATTCGCAATCGTTGCGCTATAACTGTAGGTGCTGTTGATGTTGCTGATGGCCGTGTTATATATCAGAAAGCTTGTCTGTTCATCCACCAGCCAGTACAGGCCTGTGTGCGGCTTCATCCACCAAGGTACGACGGTGCCATCATAGTCGCCGTATTTTTGCGTGCGATACGGCCCAATGTCACTTACAAAGACTGTGTCCCCACAGGACGCAGCAGAAGAGGCAAACGGAAAGGCCCTCGATGTGCTCGCAGTCGCTGAAGTTGTGTTGGGATTCAATGGCGGAGCTTGAGCCACATAGGGTATAAACGCTTGCCCGGCTAGCTGACCAGACTGTGCGGGCGTTAGCTCACCAGGCAGACAGTCAGACGGCACAAGTATAGAGCCAGCAGGGGGACCCCCGTGATAGTACTGTCGCTTCAGTTTAGCCGCTTCCTCCAGCAGAATCCTGGTTTGCGCCTGCTCGAGCGTCTCAGTTGCGGCCTGCGCTCCGAGGATGAGTAGGCTCAGCAAAGCCACGGTCCAGCTGGGTTGGCCCTTCATTGCAGGAAAGACCAATGTGTAGCAATGAGAGAGTGACCCACTCGAAGTGTAGAGTCCACTCACAGCAAGGACATGGAATTCAGCCTGCAGCTCTCGAAGCCTGAAGTCTCAAGTTTCCCGAGAAGACGACTTTTAATCTCACAGATTTGCGTCGCCGAGGTCGTCCCAATTCGGCCAACTGCGCTCGCGAGACGCGATTCGCGAATCCGAAGGGCAAATGCAAGACGATTTCGCGTCGACACTCTATCTAGCTAAACGTGTATAGGTACATAGATGCTGTACTTCGACTCTACCTAGTCATTTGGCTAGTACTCGCCGAATTTCTTGACCCAATGTTCGACTGATAGTCATGCTTTTCCAGCGTATACGGCTGCGATACATTGAAGCTTCATACACGCGTTGCAATTTGTGGATTCATCAAATTGATTATACATATTTGGTAGTTGTACATGTTAAGCACAGAAGTGTTCCTGGCGATTGTTCCTGGCGATAAAGCCCCGTTAGACTACAGATGTGCCAGACACCACGCCATAATTCCACATACAGCGGCCGACAAGTGGGTGCCACGCGAGACATTGGCGGACACAGCACCTGCTCTGGATGTAGAGGAACGGGAAGCAGTGGAAGATACTTGCACTGTCGCGCTCGGTGAGCTCGTAAGAATATCCGTCTCTACGACGGTAGAAACAATGCCAGCACTGTTTGTTGAAAGAGAAGTACGCAAAGAAAGAGCAGTCGCGGCGACCACCAATGATGTAGTTATGCGCGACCCTTGCGCATTGGTGGTTGTTATGGCTACCGAGACACTTGCCGTGGCGACAATCGCTTCAATGGAAGAGAGTACAGCAGCGATGGAAGACTGAGCGGCACGAATCGAGCTCAAGGCACTTCCAGTAGCAGTGCTTGCTACTGATGCCAGCTGGCTTGATGCAGACCGCAAATTGCCCATCGCGCCTGCGGCATCAGTGAATCGCTGTTGCTGAGGGGTGGGTGTAATGCCTGCCGCGGCGAGTGCTTGCGACGCAGCAGTTGCCGCACTACTGGCCGAAGATGCTAGTGCTGGTGCAATGGGCAAGGCTCCTTCGGGCAGCGATTGGGCAAGAACCTCGCTGCGCTGTACATCACCGCTGACTGGACCGCTACCATCTGAAACTGTATTGCCTGTGGATCCTGTGAGACCTGAGTTTTGGCTGCCAGTGTTGCCAGATGCGATACCTACACCTGACCCAGATGAACCTGCCTGGCCGCTTCCAGGACTTGAGGCGAACGTACCAGCACTGCCGGCGACTGGCGCGGCTTGGCCGCTATTTCCGCTAATACCAGGCGCAGTGCCGGCCGAAACGCCATTGTTGGTCGAGACCTGCCCGTCGCCCGCAGCTGCATTGGCTACCGGTTTCGAGCCCCCATTGTTGACCGAGCTGTCAGTACCTGCTACAGCTCCATTGCCATTGTTGCCGTTGCTAATGCCGTTTGTCTGCCCACTGCCGGAAGCGATACCCGATCCAGCAGCAGAACTGCCGCCGCCTGCAGGAGCAACATCGTTTGCCTGGACAGGTGCAACGGACCCACTGTCGCCTGTTGGTGGCACAGAACCTGAGCCTGACCCTGAGCCTGAGCCTGAGCCTGAGCCTGAGCCTGAGCCTGAGCCTGAGCCTGAGCCTGAGCCTGAGCCTGAGCCTGAGCCTGAGCCTGAGCCTGAGCCTGAGCCTGAGCCTGAGCCTGAGCCTGAGCCTGAGCCTGAGCCTGAGTCTGAGTCTGAACCAGAACTAGAACCAGAACCAGAACCAGAACCAGAACCAGAACCAGAACCAGAACCATTGTCAATAGCTGGCGAGCTTGCAGCTTGTGTAGGAGCCGGATCAGGAGCTGGGATTAGCTCTGGAGCGGCTCCACCACTTCCTGAATTGCTGCCAGAGCCAGATTCAGTTCCATCAAGATTAGGACTGGGTATCAAGAGAGGAGGGGGTCTCAGACTGGGTGGCGTGGGCAAGGCCACCGCTTGAAGTTGGATCGTTGGGACATCAATAGGTTGTGTTTTGAGTGCGCGTGGGTCGATCAGCGGGTTGGTGAAGCCGCCAGCAACTGGGTCTGGACAAGACACCAGGCTCAGCGAGCTATAGAACGTTCTTGTGGTATTGCACTGTGCATAAGATTGGTAATAGCCTCTGGTGACGGTTTCCACAGGACGCTGGCCGGGGACCAGCACTCCGTCCAAGACGTACTCGTCGTCTGTGTCCTGAGCGTCATATGTGTAGACGAGATCTGCTGCAACGATGCAGGTACGGCCATCCAGGAATTGCGCCTGAGGAAATGGTCTCTGTCCAATGGCAATGGTGATGGGAGAATTGCAAGTAAAGGTCTGCATGGGTGCGAGTGATCCGCGAGCGATGTAGTTTGGCGTCTGTGACCTTTGAAACTGTGGACTATAGCCGCAGGACCGAACTCCTACTTGACATGCTTGCTCAATGACTGTCGACGAAGCAGTTCTGAAGACTGGACTAGAGTAAGTAGCATTCCTGGAAATGTACTTGGCATTCACGATCGTCGGCCCGTAGCTGTAAGTGCTGTTGATGTTGCTGATTGCAGTGTTGTAGATGAGAAAATTTGTCTGTGCATCCACGAGCCAGTACATGCCTGTATGAGGCTCCATCCACCATGGGACCGATGTTCCATTGTAATTGCCATATTCTTGTGTGCGATAGGGTCCGATATCACCGACAAACACAGTGTCGCCGCAAGAAGCGGCGGAGGAAGGAAAAGGAAACGATCTCGATGTTCTTGCTGTCATCGAAGAACCATTCGAGGGTACTTGATACATAGGACCCAGTTGACCGGAAAGTTGACTGATCTGTTGAGGCGAAAGGGGTCCAGGCAGACAATCGCGAGGCACTGCGATAGATCCAGCAGGAGGACCGAAGTAACCATAGTATTGTCGCTTCATTCTCGATGCTTCCTCGAGCAGGATCCTTGTTCTTGCTTGTTCAAGTGTTTCAATCGCTGCTCGCGCATCGAGAATGAATAGAGCCACCGCAGTCCAGCTGAGTGAAGCCTTCATTGTAAGATGCGAGAGAGATTAGTGCTGATAGACATTCAGTCTCCAGTCCAGCCGACCAACATGCATATATACTTAGCGTGAACGAGAACAGAAGCACCAAAAAGTTGTTTCTCCAGAGTAGCGAAGTTCGCGAACTTTAGAAAGTTGGATCCGCAGTCCATAGATTATAAGGCTTCTTGCTGCCAAATGAAAACGCCCGACGCATGCATTGTGCTAGGCTAGCGCTCGACGTCAAATCTGGAACTGCCAGTGGATCATAATCCAAACATGTAGATGCGTTTGAGCGACATACGGGCAGAGTCGTTCGGTCGACGGAAGAGTACATGGATGGTCAGCGTAGAGCCAAGTACCCGAGATCCATGGGCCAACTTGGCCGCAGCTGTCAAAAAATGGAACTTGACTGGGCAATGGAGAAGGTTACAAGATTTCGACCAGACCCTCATTTGTAAGACCACTAAGAGTCTGTCTCGATGCCCCAATTGTCCTGTTTCCAGGCTTTCGAGCTGCCTTGTTCCGTAGGCCAAATGAATAGCACATCATGTCAGTACTGATTCTAGCACGTACGCGTCGCCTGTGACCTGCAGGCTGAAGCTAGCGCGCAACGGTTCGCTTACTGCCGTCGTGATCTTGCAAATCGGGAGGCCGAAAAGAGAAACTTCTGTGCGGAAAGCGGCACAGCGATCCAATTGCTGACCGCACACCACCACGACTCCACTTTATCGTCGCCGCGGCCTCATGCAAAAGTCTAAGGTTCTGGCCCTTCTGGGTTTTAGGGACTCGCCGACCCGTGAGATGGAAGAGGCTCGCTCACAACAATCATAGCGCGATGCATTTGCTCTCAATATCTGCACAAGTCCCATAGCTTAGCGTCACGCGTGCTGCCTGTCTCGCTGCTGGGGCAATGAGCAAGAGCCTTGGCATCGTTACGGTGCTGCCCACGACGAGCAAACCGGACCCAACTGTTCTGATCACGCCTGCGACGCCAATCGACATCAAGGTCAATGCTGCGACAACGACGGTGACGACCGTCTCTTCAGCAGGCGTCTCAAAGCCGAGCCTCCGGGCGCGCATAATGAGAACGTCGCAGCGCATCAGCGAGCTCTTTGATAACCCAACTTACATTGCTTGGGGCTTCGTCTTGTGTGGGCTGTCCTTTCTGACTTTGACAATCTGCCTAGCTGCCAACGCGCTGAAATCGGATGCCAGCAAGAACTTATCCCTCAACTGGTATCGCATCTCGCTGCCATTGACACAGAAGCCGTGCAACTCCATTCAGTGGCCGTTGCGCTTCATCTCGCTCGGCCTCAACATGTTTGGAACCTTCATCATGTTGCTCTCTGGGCGTGTTCAACAGCTCTGTACTAGTCCAACCATGAATGATATCGAGCACGAGCTGCAAACGCCCGGTTCGTCGCTGCCGATCTGTACTAACTCCATGTTCGCCATGTTTCATCGCAAACATCGGCCGGCCATCTTTGTGTGGTTCATTATGGCTGTAACTAGTTTGCCGATGCATCTGCTGCTCAACGCCATCTTTGGTGAATCCTTGGAGTTCCGATCACGCAAGGATCTCGCATCACAAATCTCAACAGGAACTTGTTTGATTGTCATCAGGCCATGGGTGTCGTTTGTTGTCTCCATCATCATTCTTGTCAAAGCGGCCGTCATTCTCCTGGTAGCTCGCAAGCACTGGCGCCTCAAACGATATAACTTTATGGGCGACTTCCTAGTCATTGTGCCTGGCCAGCCGCACCTCGTGCTGGATGAGGGCTGCTTGGTGGACCGCAAAGGATCAAAGACCATTATCAAGGCTGACCCAAACAAGACCAAGCGAATCATTCATTTCCTCACTTGGCTCGAGGTTGGACCACTC
The DNA here is from genome assembly GCA_003717155.1 of Protomyces inouyei. Classification (NCBI taxonomy): domain Eukaryota; kingdom Fungi; phylum Ascomycota; class Taphrinomycetes; order Taphrinales; family Protomycetaceae; genus Protomyces; species Protomyces inouyei. The sequence goes on from QXDQ01000181.1 coordinate 64,102, forward strand.
ATCATCATGGCCATTTGCTATGGTGCACTCGTCGCCGACCTTGAAGCACTCTATAGTGCGCCTCGTGGTGAGACGCTTGGAGCGCAAATTTGGGTCATTATCGCAGCCAATATCCCTCAATTCATCTTCTCTGTCTTTTTTGCCTTTGGCACCGAATTGCTCGTCAAGATTGCACTGGAATCTGAGTGGCGCTCCTATGCCCGCAAAGTCAAGAAGCCGCGCACGGCCGAGAGCCATCTTGCAGGGACGAGACCATTGAGATTTATGGAATTGCCGTACCTCATGACGTTCATGCTCTTCGCCACGGGTGTGCTTGCGCATTTTGCTATTTCGCAAAAGCAAGACATTGCACAAGTCTTGGTCCGACCCAACATCATTATCCTGGGCTTCACATATGGTTCGCAGAAGGATGCTTGGGGCTACGTGACCTACACGATTCCAATTTGCGTTGTCGGTTTCATTCTTGGTGCTTGGTGGTGGCCCTTGAAGGGCAAACAGCCCGTCATGTACGGCAATGGAAAGGTTCTCTTTGCTGCTTGCAAGGAATTGGCCTCATACAACAAGCTTCCGACAAATGGGATTCAATGGGGCGATATCGGCGTAGACAAGCAGACTGGCAAACGGCGGGCAGGATTCGCAAAAGCACCAGGACCGTTGCAGGCGACGGCGGAATACATTTAGCGATCGGCACAATCAGCTTTTATTATCATTCTTACAAGGTTACATGTTCTGAGTTGGCTAGTGAACTTTTTGCTCAAAGCAAGAAGTAAGCAATGGCACCCGCACCGGCCATGGCGCCTGCCTGGACAGCAGGAGCGGCACTAGCAGCTGCTCGTGACGTGGCCGAGGAAACGGCACTTGCAACGTTATTAGGCACACGCGTAGCCGACGAAGCTAGTGCCGTGGCACCCGATGCAACGGTACCGGTTGCGACACCAGCGGCACCGGATGTTGCAGTTGAAAAGGCACCACCTGCACCAGATGTAGCAGTGCTAAATGCACCGCCTGCGCCCGAAGTAACGACTTGGCCTACAGATGCAGCTCCGGACGTGACGGTGTTGAGTGCACCGCCAGCCCCGGAAGTGATGACTTGACCGACTGAAGCAGCGCCTGAGGTGGCACTTGTTCTGTGTTAGGTATGTGGTCTGCAAAGGTTCTTGGCATGACTTACGCCCCGAAAGCGCCGGTTACGGCTGAAGCGGCAACGTTGCCTGCATTAACGATGTCGGAGAGAATTTGAGCGTTGACTGAGCAGCTAAGGCCGAGGGCCAGGAGAGCGTTTGTGAATCGCATGATTAGTATATATGGTATACAGAGACAATGGTGGGCTACATGTACTTGGCGTTGTGTTACCCGCTGCAACTGGCCAAATATATAAATGACGTAGTTCGTACATACGCCAGCAACCAAAATCAAGTATAAATTGCAAAGCCCGAGGATGCTCGTCTGAAGTATGAGATGGCCAGGGACTAAGGCTGAATAGACTAATGACTCTTCCAAGCGACTCAGGACAGTAGAATAGATGCAAAAGCGCCATCATCATTGTCCATCTCCATCATTTTGCTCTACAGCAGCAGCTGCCACGGCATCCTCGATCTCGTCGGGGTGCTTTTGCCAAATTCTCAGAGCGTCCCACTCCTCTTGTTCAGTCTCGAGCTCGTGGGGTATTGTTGGTCTTGTCCACAAGTCGTCCCAGCCTGTGACGAAGTCGAGATCCGGAATTGGTCGTATCTCATCGCGGGGTGTGATTATGGATGGCGCCTTGATGCTCGGCCTGTCTCGAGTCATAATCTCGTCTGCCTGGTACTTGTTGCCAATAAAGTACAGAGCCGTGTCGAATCTCTCACACGTGTCAAGCCCTGCATCGTCGCACCAGCAATCGTCTATACCATACTCGTGATAGCAGTCAGCGTCTCCGGTGCTGCGAGCATCTTTCAACTGCCATCCGTTCACGGCTATTCGCTGTCCAAGTTCCTCAGGTTGACATGAGACGTTGATCCACAAGTCTCGCCAGCCGCCTGAAGGATCTTCGCTCTTCACCTTGTGAAACTGATTCTCTTTGTGCACTCTATCCAGGACGAGTCCGACAGTACAATAACATGTGATATCATTGAAGAAACTCCCGATTCTGTCCACGGCAAAATATGCTTGACTGGCAGGCGAGTCGATGCACATCCAGTCACCAGCCAAGCATGCTTCTGGCTTGACTTTGCGTGGAGGCACCTTCAATAGCCGCCACGAGCCTCCTTCGAACCATGTGTCTATTACTTTGTCCCGGCACCAGGCATTGCAATAGCCTTCGTTGACAGGCTCATCCGGCTGCGGAACATAGTTCGCAGAAGACATCTTTTGTCCATGAACGATCGAGGTGTAGTTGAGCACCAGTCCTTGACACGCTTTTACACCTGAACCTGGAAAAGCTGGCGAAGCATTGCCACGGCCCGTTGAAGCCGGACCAGTGCGAGCCATGAGTAGGGCGGTTGCAAACAATGAGGGCCATCGACTCAGTAGCATCCTGCCAGCAGTGTCTTGTCGTGGCTCGTCGCGAAGTCCAAGAGAAGCAAATGGCCGGACTATAACTTTCAGGGGTCAAAATGTTGCAGATGGCCACATGCAAAATTTGTTCAAGTCTTCAAGACTAACAAATCAGGGGCGAAGGCTCCTTGAAACACATATGCATTTGACATGCTTTTAGCAATGTCAGAACGGGAAGTCCGCAGAGATCTCATGAGAAGTATTATACATGTATGTTATAAGAAATTTCATTTCAGCTTGGGTTGAGCCTTTCGAGTCCTGGGCACCCGTGCTAGCCAGTAGAGAAAGATGGCACCGACGATATTCGCCAAGATGTATAGCCAAAGTATGCCAAAATTTCGCCAGCGATGCGCGTACTTGCTCGACACTGCGGCGAGGAACGTATTGGTTTCCGAGATCCGACAATATTCGCAAACGTTCGCGAGTGGGTCCACAAGATATCCACCTGCGGCTGTGATGAAGTCGTTCATAAATTCACCGCATGACGTGCCGCTTGGGGCGTTGAAGCGAAGCAGCTCCACTGGGCTGCATGTGACGGGCGCATTGGCGATACCCACTGACAGCATGCTGCTCACCAGATAGGTAAAAGGACTGACATAATACCTGATATTAGCATCGAACAGACTTGTGGGACAACTCACATGAAGATCCAAAACTTGCCCAAGCTCTTGACATTGACGAGGACACCACAAAAGATGAGACACAAGGCAAACAGCAGCTCCGCCAAATTGCTGGCCAATTCGCTGTCGAGTGCAGCAATCATGAGGCTGCCAAATGTCGAAATGAAGAGCATATATTGCCAGACATAGAGGAAGAAGAGGAAGCCACGAATTGCAACGGCGCCTGTGAATTCAGCGTTTCTGGCAAAGCCAACTGGATAGTAAAAGGCGAAGAACATGAGCACAGCAAAAAATGTGTTCCATGGCAGCTCAACAACGATGTTTGCCATGATGAAGACTTTCCACGAGTACACTTTGCTCGGTCGTTCCCGAGCCTCGTACAAGGAGCGCTGCTTGATAAAATGAGGCAACATCAGACTGACCAGTTGCGGGAAGGTCGTGAAGAGCATGAAGACGGCGAACATTTGATTTTGCATGCCTTGCAGATTGTTGGGTGACTTGTAAAAGACAAAGCCAACAAACAAGGCGCCCAGGACGCAGAGAAGGAGCTTGCTGTAGATGTATGTGGGTGTACGCCAGTATTGGGAGAAGACACGCTGTGTCACCACCTTGAATTGCTCAAACAACGGGGCAGCGTACTGATCTTGGACGTCGAGTGACCCTGGCGTAGCAGATGCGAAATCATGCAGCGTTGCCTTGACTGTGCGGTATTCAGGAGAAGCATGCCAGACTTGATGCCAATCACGATCTGAGTGGGAGCCGGGAGCAGCACCAATGACTTCGAGCATCCACTCGGCCGGATTGGCCTTGGGTGGGCAGCTCGGCGCACCATTCGCCTCAAAGTAGCTAACTAGTGTTTGAGAATCCTCGCCGATATCGCCAAAATAGACAGTCTGTCCACCCTGAGCAAGCAAGAGCAGTCGGTCGAAACGCTGGAACAGCATGGCGGATGGTTGATGGATTGTACAGAGCACGGCTTGACCGGCCTTGGTAAGCTTTTCGAGCAAGTCACAGATAGCCCACGATGTTTGCGCATCGAGACCAGAGGTTGGCTCGTCAAGAAAGAGCAAGAGCGCTGGCCGTGCAGCCAGTTCCACTCCAATCGTAAGACGTTTCCATTGTTCGACATTGAGACCTTCGCCAGGCACGCCAACGACAGCATCTGCATAATCCACCATATCGAGGAGGGACAAGACTTCGTCAACATAGTCGATTCTGTCTTGCCTTGGGATGTGCGCCGGCTGTCTGAGAAGCGCGGAAAAGGTGAGAGCCTCTCGAACAGTCGAAGTGTCCAGGTGTAAGTCTTGCTGCTGAGCGTATCCCGTCTGCCGCTGAAACGCCGCATTGCGAATCTGACCATCAACGAGCATCTCTCCAACCACGCCAATCGTAATACGCGATGCAAGCACATCCAATAAGGTCGTTTTGCCGGCACCTGAAACGCCCATCAAGGCTGTTCGAGTGCCTGGCTTGACCCAACCATCGACGTGATCCAAGATGCGCCGTGTCTCTTTCTTGATGCGGACATCATAACAGACATCGGACCAGTGAAAGACGGCAGTCTGCTGCTGAATCTGCATTTGTGCTTTGGCAGAGGGCAAGACGGGCGATGCTGCTTCGACATCTCTGCGCTTTTGACGCCGGCGAAAGACGAGTACTTCGCCTTTGCTCTTCTTGGCTTGGATAAAGTCGACACCAATCAGATATGTGAGGCCCCAGAAGATTGTGAACCCTGCAAGGATATACACATTTCTCCATTTGTTGTCGTGTACGTAGCCATACGCAGCTTCGATGTAGCTGGCACCATTCACAAAGTCTTGACCAGCGACCGATCCAACAGTATAGCACACTTGCGTGCCGTCCACAAGTGATCCATAGGTCGGTATCAGGCTGTCACAGCTGAAGTCTCGCCCGTGGAATTCGTTGATCATGAGCGACTCAAAACCATATGAGAGTGGATTGAGCCAGTGAATCCAGCGTGACCAGCCGAGCATGTCAACGACAGGGATAACAAAGCCACTAAACATGACGAGTGCCAAGGTTATGAGAGCAGTAGGGACGAGAGCCTGAACAAGTGAGCGACTGACGGCAGCGAGTGTTCGAAACAAGTGCGACGTTGATAGTGTAACAAGAAAAGAGACGAGGACAAAGAAGAAGAAGGGACCAGCCTCGCGCCGCAAGTTGGTCATAAAGTACAGTGCCACATTGAAGGTAATTGCATTCGAAATTTTGTAGGGCAAGTCGGTCAGGATGGAGGCAAAAGCCTCTGCAGATGGATGATAGTATGCATATCGTGCATGCTTTTCACAAATATCGCGCTGTTCGTACAACAGAAGTACTTCCAGAGCCGAAGCCAGCGCGTTGAGCAGCACGGCGAAGAAGAGCAGAGAGCCGCGCTTGAAAAATCCATTTGTTTCCTGCTTGAGGTTGAGAAAGACTGTGCCAACAATGATGGCCAGCAGGAGATTGGACAAGAGCTGGTAGAGAGTCAGCGTGGGCTCAGCCACGAGCCTGCGAAAACCTCGCCACAGACAATGCGCAACTTGTTCGCGGTAAGACAAGGTGTATGGCGAAGAGGCACGCTGGACGGAAGCCTTCTCTTCCCGGCGCGAATCTTCAAACAAATCTCGTACAGGGCCTCCAATCGGAAATATCGCATCGTAGTCGGCAATGTCTAGCAGCAGTTGCGCACGCTCCTTTGATGCTCGCCAGGCAGTAGCAAACTCGAGCGGCGTTTGAGGAGGTGCAGCACCTGGCCTGACACGACGCTCATCTGGTGCAGTCATGGACGTCAGAAAGTCTGGTGTCGTCTGACGTGCTGGACATTCGAAGCCGAGCCTCTCAAAGTAGTCTTTGGCCTGGCCGACAGGGCCAAAATAGATTTCATGTCCACTGTAGAGAAGCAATACTTTGTCAAACAAATCAAAGGCCGACGCAGGGGCTTGGTAGATGGCCACTGCAGGCGTGATACCAAAGTAGTCAGCTTGAAGCCGGAGGGTCTTGCAAAACTCGATGGCATTTGCAGAATCAAGGCCGCGTGTCGAGTTGTCCCAAGCTTGAATAGCTGCACGCGAGAGGGCAGCTTCTGCAATGGTGACACGCTTGCGCTCACCGCCAGAGACACCACGTATGTAGTCGTTACCAATCTTGGTGTTGAGCGTGTGGCTGATGCCGAGCGTAGCCATCATGACGTCGCGCATCAATGTCGCCCAAGCATCACGAGAGAGACCGCCAGGAGTCTTGCGGGGCGCACGAGCCTTGGCTGCAAAGAAGAGGGTCTCGCCGACAGTCAAGTTTGGGAAATGCTCGTCCAGTTCGGCAGTGTAGCTGGCTTCGCCTCGGTAGCGCGAAGTCATGTCACGGTACGAGATGCCTTGGAAGTTGAGCTTTGCATCTGGACCAAGCATGAAGCCATCTGTGTCACCCGTGATGCTCTTGAGAAATGTACTGCATCCACTGCCGGGCGGACCAAGCACTACGAGCATCTCCCCGGCACGGACCAAGCCATCCATCGGATGCAATATATCGATACGCTGTTCTTTGATGCCGACAAGCCGTTTTGCGACGTTGATTACCTCGAGGAAGACGCTAGACACTGTCTTTTGAACATCCATGTCGGTGCCATGCCCAAAAGCACTCAGACGCCTGAAGGAGTATCCAAGGGAGCGGCCTTGTTTTCCAGCGTCTTGCTGTAGTCTGTACATGGCTTGTGTCCATTGCCGAGCATCAAAAACAGCGCTGTTTGGATCGAGCGCCGAGCCTTGCGTTGGATGATATGGCGAGATGCTCTCGACGGCCGACGATGACCTTGCTAGGTCGGCCAGCTGCTTCTCGTGCAAGGCCGACATCTATTGTACAAGTGCTAGTAGGAGTGTAGCTGTGCAAGGCGAGTCGTGCTATAACATATTTTGATCTGTGTTGTGGCAACATACGACACTCCGCAGCAGTTCCGGATTCGTCGCGTCGCTCGCGCCTGGACTCTGGACTCCATACTTGAAGTGGGCGGGCGCCGGGCGGGCTGATCACTTGCGCGCTCGAGATTGGTTCGTGCTGTCAATGGGTGTCAATACTCAGCCACCAGATCGAATCTGGGCTGAGCTCGAATTCGAAACAGCGACATATATACGATTTGCTAGCCACAAGCCTACAACATTCAGTTGCAAGCTCACAGAGTCACAGCATCCGTAAATGATCAGTTTTCAGTCTATATGCCACGTCTATACAAACAATTATTGAGTCTTGCCTGCCTGCGCCTGCAACTCTAATTTACGAGCCTTCTCCTCTCGCCGAACCTTCTTAGTCTTCTTGGGTACACGCGCAAGCCAGTAGAAGAGGGTCGCAGCAAAGATGTTGAAGATGAGAAAGATGAAGAGGATGCCAAAGTTGCGCCAACGCCGTCCAGCACTTGGTTCAATCGACACGGCAGCCAGGAATTGGTTTGTTTGACCCAGCTGGCAGTACTCGCAAGTCGATGTGGCCGAATCAAAGAGGTAACCACCTGTGCTAGCGATCCATGGAGCCATGTATTCGCCGCATGTCTGCCCAGAGGGTGCGTTGAAACGCAAGACTTCGCGAGATGCACAACGCACAGGCGCGTCGGCGAGACCAGCTGAGATCATACCACTAACCAAATAGGTGAACGGGCTACAGTAGTACCTGAAGTTAGCGCGTTCATGTAGATTGGTTAGCATACATGAAGATCCAGAATCGCGGCAACACATCGGGAGATGCCAAAACACCACAAAAGATGAGACACAAGGCAAAGAGCAATTGTGCTAGGTTACCACCAACAGACGCATCGGGACTATCGTTAGCAGATGAGCAGATGAAAAACAACATACGCAAAAGCAATGATGAGTGAGGCAAAGGTAGACACAAACATCATAAATTGCCAAGTAAAGAGGAAAAACTCGAAACCGCGAATGTGCACAGTGTTTGTGTATGTCGCATTGGTGTAGAAGCCGACCGGGTAGTAGAGACAAAAGAAAACAACCACTGCCATCAATGTATTCCAGGGCAGCTCGACTCCAATGTTGGCAAGCATGAATGCTTTCCACGAGTAGGCTTTACTCGGCCGTTCACGAGCCTCGTACATGGTGCGTTGTGTAACAAAGTGAGGCATAATTTGATTGACGAGTTGCGGAAAGACGGTAAAGACGAGGAAAATGCTGAAGAGCTGGCTTTGCATGCCCTGTTGAGTGTTGGGCGCTTTGTAAAACACAAACCCAACGAATAAGACTGCGAGTGAGCACAGAGCAAGCTTGGAGTAGAGATAGGTCGGGGATCGCCAATATTGCTGAAACACACGCCTCGTCACTTCAATGATTTGCGTGCGCAGTGGTGCAGCAAACTCGTTGTACTGAGAGGCATCTTTCGAGATGATTGGATGGGAATTGTGTTCCAGGTCTTCAAGCTCTGCTTGGACTTGCTCGTATTCGGGCGATGCTCGCCATACCTTGTGCCAGTCTTGGTCGGTATGTGAGCCAGGGGCGGCACCAATGACTTCAAGCATCCACTCTGCCGGATTGGCTTCCTGTGGACAAGGATGCGCTCCATTACGCTCAAAGTATTGCACAAGCGTCTTGGAATTCTCACCAACATCGCCAAAGTAAACTGTCTGACCGCCTTTTGCAAGAAACAAGAGTCGGTCGAAGCGCTGAAACAGCATGGCGGACGGCTGATGGACCGTACACAGAATGGCTTGTCCGGCATTCGTCAGCTTTTCAAGCAAATCGCAAATAGCCCAAGACGTTTGCGAGTCGAGACCAGAGGTTGGTTCGTCGAGGAAGAGGAGGAGCGCAGGCTTCGCTGCAAGCTCAACGCCAATTGTCAGCCGCTTGCGTTGCTCAACATTGAGCCCTTCTCCAGGCACGCCGACCACGGCGTCTGCATACTGTGTCATATCAAGCAAGTCAATCACCTCGTCCACATAAGCAATCTTGTCTTTGCGTGGAATGTGAGCAGGTTGTCGGAGTAGTGCCGAAAAGATGAGGGCTTCTCGTACGGTGGAGGTGTCGAGATGAATATCTTGCTGTTGCGCATAACCCGTCTTGCGTTGAAACGAGTCGTCACGGGGCTGCCCATCGACCAAGATTTTGCCATCAATGACACCCATCGTTACACGCGATGCAAGGACATCGAGTAGTGTTGTTTTGCCTGCTCCCGATACACCCATCAATGCTGTTCTCGTACCAGGCTTGACCCAACCATCGACGTGATCCAGGATGCGACGCGTCTCCCTTTTTATCTGAATGTCGTAGCACACATCTTGCCAATGAAAAATGGCCGTTTGTCGCTGAATCGTTTCTGGTACATGACTTTGCGTCTTGTTGACACGACCCACCTCAAGATCTCCTTTGCGTTTGTGATTGCGCTTAAAAACGAGCACTTCACCCTTACTCTTCGCCGCTTGCACGAGCTCAACGCCAATGAGGTAAGTGAATGAGAAGAAGATGGCAAATGCGAAAATGATGTAGACATTGCGCCACTTGTTTTCATGCTTGTAGCCATAAGATTCATTCAAGAAGCGCTCACCCTCAACAAAAGATTGACCGGCAATCGACCCAACCGTACTGCAAATTTGCGAGCCCGACGCAAGATTGCCATACGAGGGGACATATGCAGAGCAATCAAAGTTGCGTCCGTGAAACTCGTTAATCATGAGCGATTCAAAGCCGTATGCAACAGGGTTGATGTAACTGATCCACCTTGACCAACCAAGCATGTCAATCACTGGAATGACGAATCCAACAAACATGACCATGGCCAAGTTGATGATGGCCGTTGGGACGAGCGCTTGCGAGAGCGATTTGCTAAAAGACGCCAATGTTCGGAATAGCTGTGATGTGGCAATCGTGAGCAGAAATGAGACGAGCACAAAGAAGAAGAAAGCGCCCGGCTCTCTTCGAAGGTTCGTCATAAAGTACAGGATGATGTTGATGATGAAGCTGTTGCAGATCTTGTAAGGCATGTCGGTGAGAATGGAGGCAAACGCTTCTGCAGATGGATGGTAAAAGGCGTACCGTGCGTGCTTTTCAACAATATCGCGCTGCGCATACAGCAACAGGACTTCAAGCGAAGACGACAGCGCATTCATCAAAACCGAAAAGAAGAGAAGCGAACCGCGGTTGAAAAAGTCGACGGTGGAGGGTTGCAGGTCGAAAAACACACTCGCAATGATCAGCGAAAAGATGGCATTCGCGACAATCTGAAAGATGGTGAGGCCGGGCTCAGCAAACAGACGACGGAAGCCGCGCCAAAGACAGAGCCTGACTTGCTCACCATAGGAAAGTGTGTATGGCGACTTGACGCGCTGTCCTTTTGCCTTTTCAAATCTTCTTGATGCTTCAAAGTTGCGACGCGACTCGCCCGTTTCAGGATTCTCCTTGTTGAATACTGCAATTTCCTTGGTGACTTGCTGGTATTCCGGCGAAGCTTTCCACGCAGCTGCAAAGTCGTCGCTCGTTTCTGGTACATTGCTGCAGCCCTGCCTGACCCGACGCTCTTGTGCAGAAGTCATGGATGTGAGAAAGTCAGGAACGGTTTGCCGTGCTGGGCATTCAAAGCCGAGGCGTTCAAAGTATGCCTGCGCATCGGTAGTGCGACCAAAGTAGATCTGTCGACCTTCATACAAGACGAGTACCTTGTCAAACACATCAAATGCCGCTTGAGGAGACTGATAAATAGCAACAGACGGCGTGATGCCAAAGTAGTCTGCTTGAAGTCGTAATGTTTTGCAGAATTCAATAGCATTGGCAGAGTCCAAACCACGCGTTGAATTGTCCCAAGCTTGAATCGTCGCACGAGAGAGCGCTGCTTCGGCAATGGTGACACGCTTACGCTCGCCGCCAGAGACACCGCGGATAAAGTCATTGCCGACTTTTGTGTTGACTGTATGGCTGATTCCCAAAGTCGCCATCATGACATCACGCATCCCTATTGCCCACTTGTCTCGAGCGAGACCGCCAGGGGTGACACGAGGAGCTCTTGCCTTGGCCGCAAAGAAGAGTGTTTCGCCAACCGTCAAATTTGGAAAGTGAACATCGACTTCTGCAGTATAACTAGCTTCGCCACGATACCGTGTACTCATGTCCTTGTAGGAAATGCCCTGATAATTGATGTGCGAATCGGCATCGACTTGAAAGCCGTGAGTCTCGCCCGTCAGGGTCTTGAGAAAGGTGGTACAACCTGCACCCGGAGGGCCGAGCACAACGAGCATCTCGCCCGCGTGCACGACACCGTCCAGGTTGCGCAAAATTTGTACACGATTACCTTTGATGCCAACGATGCGCTTGAGGACATTGACTGCTTCGAAAACAACAGTCGATACAGTCTTTTGGAAATCTGTATCACTGCCATATCCGTATGCAGAAAGGTTATCAAAGCTATAACCAAGGGATCTGGTTTCCGAGTTGGATGCCTGTTGCATGGCATACATAGCCTTGACCCACGCTCTAGCATTGAAGCGATCGCCATTCGGATCGAGTGGCGAGTTGGGCGCATAGTCAAATGGTGTGGCACCATTGACGGTGAGATGAGAGCCTTTTGTGAATGTCTTTGCGAGATCCGCGACATCTCTGCTACGCTGCTCGCTCGCTTCAGCAGAGGAGATGCTTTGATCACTCTGTTCCTTGTCGAGCACGGTGGATACGCTGCTGTTAGTGATGAAGGGGAAGAGATGTGCATACCCGCTCGGAAACAGGGCCGTCATAGCGATAGCAAGGCCGCTTAGTCGGAGAGAGGGCGACGGTGTGTATGTTGCGAGGCAGCGTCGAAGGCGAAGAAGTGCAGTTGGCGTGAGTGTTGCAGTGGTGCTACTTGAATCTACTGGATCTACTTGAATCTGTTATTTTGCTGCTTTATGCATTGTTTCTCGTCTGCTGCACGGAGGGCAACGATGCGACATGGCCTGATGCTGCATCATACTCGGCTTGGATCAGCTCCGGAGGAAGTATATGCCGGCTTGCCCTGCTCTTCAGTCTTTGCTTCCTATTGTACTGTCTATAGTGTACAACTGTTCTACTACTGCTTAATCTACTACTGCTGAGTGATAGATGAGATTTCCGCTTGAGGCAACTTGATGCCTGCGTCTTGCCCAACCAATCAGGAGCAGATGCCCGTTGCCGTTTTGAGGAACTTGATGCGTTGACAAGTTTAGCCTGGCACTTAGTCTGACAAACAGTCACAGCCTCCCAGAGTACAAGTTACAACACGCGGCTCTGCTTTCTGCCGAGAGATATTAATCATGCAGATTCATGCTTCAGCTTGTTAGTTGTGACTGCTGACTGACAGGACCTGGGCGACTTCCTGCTTTGATCAGCACGATGCAAGCCAACTTAGCCAAGTTACTTGAATTAAGAGCAATGAGCATGATCATGCCATGATGAGTCATGGATGAGCTTCCATAATACTGCGTGCTTATACAAGAGCGGCTGTGTAATTGCTAGAGCTTGAGTCGATGGCCATACAACTGCGCTTGCAAGCTAGCTACAGCAATGTCACAATGTGAGCCTGACTCTACGCTGGCAAGTCACCCTGCCTTTGTAGGTGAAGCGAAGCCTTTGGTTACCCTCCGAGTGCTCTGTCTCATAACCAGGAATCGGTTGCAATCGTGAAGTAGAGACTAGCTCATAAGCGACGCTTTGGCCCCTGCCCTGATACGCGTGCGGTAACGAAGTGCTTCAGCAGAATCAGCACAGTCTATACAGTATGGAGAATGACCTGAGCAGCCCTGTGTTACAGGTTTTCAGGGCGAGCTAACTATAGTCTTTGTCCAAACGTCAATAGCTGGCCCTGATTGTTGGGCGTCCCTCGATTCTCCTGTGCCTGTAATTGTACCTGTCTCTAGGAACTGACAAGCCATGTCGACAATAGAGTAGACCAGTACCGTGAGACTCGTTAATAGTTGGGAAGTCTGGACCCTGGAGTTTAGTTGGAGCTTGCCGTGTGAACTTGTCCTTCCCCACATTCGGGTGCGCAGCCTGGCCAGGATCAGCATCAAACGACGACGGCGGCCATAAACTAGAGTGCTTCGATACGAGACTCTAGAGTGACTACTATGACTAGAAGAGTCATGCGGAAAGGCAGACATAGAAAGCGTATGGACTGTAGAGAACAGTCAAGAGGAATAACTCCGAGTAAGTGGCTGCTATCCGTCACTATCTGTCTGGCGAGGGACGGCCCCGCCGTTGTCTGCATGTGAAACAAGCTGGCTGGATGCGGGCTCATAAGTTCATAACTGCAAGACCCAGTCGCCGTCGAGGGGCAATAATCGTATACTCCTGGTGAGCAGCCCTTGACTCCTTCAGACACCCCTGGGACTGTCCTCCAGCACACAAAACCACCGGTCCCCGTCGCCAGGCCACCCCCCGCAACCACACAGCCTTTCACGCTCTTCACTCTCTTGAGCGCATCACCCTCTAGTCTACTAGAAGAGGTCTGATCATGTTCTCCAAGCAGCAGGTCGTCATTGCCGGCGCAACTGCAACCTCTCTCATCCTCTTCATCTCCCTACACAGCCCATCCCAAGCAGCCGTCAAGAATGCAGCATACAGCGTCCATGAAAAAGTGACAACATCCTGGAAGCCAACACAGGAGCAGCCATACTGCAAGTGGGTCTTTGACCGCTACGAATCGTCTCTCTATGAACAAGAATGGCTCGACTTGACAAATGGTGGTGTCAATGACCAAGTCTGCCAAGTCAGCGCACAACCAGCACATGCGCGCAAGATGTACAAAATCATGGAACGCGTTGTTGGACTCGTTAATTTGGATCACTCCATTCAATGGCCTCGCATCGATACGGCCGCTCCAGAACCTGCACATGTCGATGATTCGCTCTTTTCAAAGTTTTACTACAAACGTGTTTGCTATAATACCAAGAAGCACGAGTTTGAACCTGCCTCGGGTGTGGGCATTCAGCTCATTGAACCACTCTTCGGCTTGTTGAGAGATCCCTTTGATTGGTGGTGTGGCGAGGACAATCTCAGCAAGCAATCAGCGGGACAACCACCTGGCTACGTCCTCAAGGACGGCGGTCAATCAAAGCTGCACATCTTGCCACAAGGCTATGCGCCATACACGTATTCTTTGGATGGCAGCAGCGAGCACGGGTGGCGACAGCATGGTGTTCCACCCTGGTACAAGACCCTCAAGCCACAGAAGGATGGCAACCTCTTGACGTTCAGTCAACCACAAGTCGTGCATCTTGATCTCGGATCATCGTATTTCGGTGGGTGGACAGTGATGAATGTAGGCGAGCGCAATTCAGCAGCTTCGGGACAATGGTTCTACGATACTTACCATGCGCGTGGTCAGCCTTTTGATCGGTTCACCGCTGTTGAACTGGAGCCACTGGATCCTGCAACTGCATACAAGCAAGTGCCAGAAGACTTGATTGGCAAGTACAACCTCATCAACATTGGTCTCTCCATGGACAAGGACAAGTACAACACCATGGATCTCATTCGTCGGACCGTCAACAAGGAGGACTTTTTCGTCTTCAAGCTCGACATTGATTCTGCACCCATTGAAATGCCAATTGTCAACGAGTTGCTTCGAGATGATCCAGAGACGGGCGTGTCGTCGTTGATTGATGAGCTGATGTTTGAACACCACGTCAAGTTTAGGCCCATGGATGGTCCCTGGGGACTCCAGCACTCGACAGAGGAGAAGGAAGGGAACCTGGCTTCATCGTACAAGCTTTTCCGTGATTTGCGTGCAAAGGGCATTCGCGCCCACTCTTGGCCATAGACCTTGTTTCATAGACCTTTTAGCCTTACGATACAATGTAAAGCTTCAGTTTGCAAAAAGCAAGGACATGCTGATGTGAAAAAGGGATAGTGGTTCCTACGAGAATTGAACTCGTGAACGAAAATCGAACTGCTGCCTAAAAGCAGCGCCTTAACCACTCGGCCAAAGAACCAATCAGAGGCGGTGACGTTGAAACACATATGATGTAATTATTCTGCTTAGTCAGCGCTTACATCGTATAGACGGAGTTATCAGTAGCTCCCAATGCATATACTGCTTGAGTGCAATGCCTTCTTGAGATCTCGACCGAGAGAGACTCATGGCAACGCTGCCAAATGCCGCCGTCGTTGTCACCTGCCATTTTGAGGAGCAAGGTCCTTCCTCAGTAAGAGCAGAAGGCTCAGGTAAACTGCATCTCAGACCTTCAGCACACCCAAAGGACTTTGAGAAATTGCAGCTTGGGATGCACAAACTTAGGAGCTTTTCGTAGAAACGTCGTAGATTTGAGGAGATGATGCTGTCACAAATTCACAATGTTTTTGTTGATATTGGAATAAGGCAACAATCGCCGCTTTCGAAAAGATTAAGCGACGCGCATAGGCAGAGAAATTCATCATACAGAGATTGGCTTCTCTTGTTGTGCCGCAACTTGTGCGGTGAAGGGCTGGATGTACCATCTGAACATCAAGACCTGCCAGCTGGCAATATATAAAGGCCAGCACATCAGAATCGTAGATGACCAGCAAGTTGCAAGCACCCAAATCCGCTTATAGCTCTGCATCTCTGCCAGCATGACCACGTGACCATCAAGGAAACTGCTAGAACCTTGCTATTCTCAAAAGCGGGTCTCAGATACCGCTCCCTTTGACTGCAGATGCTTATGCAATTGTCGAACCATCGAAAAGGCAGGCTGCTGCTCATGCTGCGAGACGTCTGCTGGAAATCAAATTGAGCTGCTGAGGATGCGATCTCTCTCACAACGAACCAATAATGTCAGTCAAAATGATTGCAAGCTGCAGTTTCACTTTGCTAGAGCAGCGCTGAATGTATGCTCCAGCTGAGCTGCAACTTCACTTTGCTAGAGCGGCGCTGACTCTGATGTTCCAGCTCTTCTTTGCTGCATCAGCAATGACTCTTTGACAAAGCTTTCTGCCTGCTGCTTCTGCTCAGTGCTCAGTGCTCAGCTGCTGCAAGTCTGTTTGAGCTGCAGGTCATTGCTACGATGCTGTTGCCGCTTAGAGTGCAGACATCTAGACTGATCTAGCTCTCTCGAAGAATAGATACTGTCAGTCAAATTGATTGTCGGCTACAGCTTCACTTTGCTATAACAGCGCTAACTTTGTCTTCTTGCTGTATCAGCAAAAGCTCCTCAACAACGCTGGCCTGCATGCTGTTCCTACTCTTTGCTGTGGTACGTAACAGTGCAGCCAACCGGTATGATTGCAGGCTTTGGGTCCCATTGCAAGCTAGAAGCCATGAAGTCGTCGATGTATCCGTACTTCTTCATTTGGTCTGCTTCAAGCTTGCAGCCCGAGACTTGAGTACCTACATACCCCGTCAGCAGAAAAGAGACTTTGACGACGTCTCCGGTTTTGAGCTCAGACGGCGCCATTGTCTTGTTGTCTTCATCGTAACATGACGGAAATGCGCCACCGTTGATGAAGACGTTCTTGGTTAGTTTCGTGTGAATACGCGCAGGGTCTTCGACAACCTTGCCTACGCATTTTGTACCGTCCAGCGGTCTGACTTGAGTACTGCCTTTCGACAGGTAGCAAAGGAATTGCTTGAACACCAACGTCCTTCGGCGAAGGTGCACAGCTAGGGCCCTATGGAAGCTTCGACCCTTCATTGCAAGACATCAACGACCTGGAGAAAGCGGTCATTTCGTTTCAGGTCAACGTTCATAACCCGGAGTTGGAAGACGCCTATGACTAGGCACTCAATGCACTTGGTAAGCACCCATGGGGCAAGTAACTAACAATCTAGCCGGCATGATAGTTTTCCAAAACACACCTGCTGATGCACTGGCAAAACCCTGGGCCATCAAGAACCATGGCCATGTATGGCCCAAGGTTTTGCCAGTGTATCGGCAGGTGTGTTTTGGAAAACTATCATACGTTGGTGTTCAAACAATTCCTTTGCTACCTACCGAAAGGCAGTACTCAAGTAAGACCGCTGGATGGTACAAAGTGCGTAGGCAAGGTTGTCGAAGACCCTGCCTGTATTCACAAGAAGTTACCCAAGAATGTTTTCATCAACGGTGGCGCGTTTCCGTCATGTTACGATGAAGACAACCAGGCAATGGCGCCGTCTGAGCTAAAGACCGGAGACGTCGTGAAAGTCACTTTTCTGCTGACGGCGTGTGAAGGTACTCAAGTGTCGGGCTGCAAGCCCAAATCAAGAGATACGGGTACATCGACGACTCCATCTCAGATTCAGGCCGTTCTTTCGGTCCTGTTACGCTACGGAAGCGATGAAAAATAGACATCTTCTCAGAATAGCATAATACCACAGTGCTATTCAAATGACGTGATTCATATAGATCAATAAGCAATTTGCGTTGCGCCGCCCCCAATGGGGGTGGCCATCCCAGCTAGTGTTTTTGATCGAAACACAAATCCAACTGCAACGCTCATAATTCCATGGCCACATGGACAGTCCTTCTTGATGTGGCAGATGTGCCATATTGCACATGCATGGCAACTCGCATATGACTGCTATACTCAGCACAGGCTTGCACTGAACCCGGAGGCTTGTCTTGATTCTACAACTCGATCGTGCTGCCTCACTTCACCTACCCCTGCAGCCATCATGCTCATTTGCCCCTGCAGTTCTCCTGATTTGCAATTGCCAGCTGTTCGCCTTTTTAGCAACGACACTTGTTTGTCTTCCAGCACCAGGCCTTGCATGCTTAGGTGTGCAAGCGTCCAAGATGCTGCGCTGGCCATCCATTCTTCATCTGCTACTGCAGCTATGCCTTGTACACAACGTCAGCCTCACGCAAAACCTCACGAAACGGGGTCATCTCTACCCACATAACTACGATGCACTGATGCAACGACTGAAAGAGACAAAGACCTGCTATTCCCTGTCTTTCTCTGCCACTAAACACTCGACACTACCAGTCCTTGGCGGCGTCAATCCATTCACGCGTAGCTTGCTCAGGCATACTTGTTGGACGCAATGCATGTTTGAAGTACGCAGGCAAGCAACTGATTATTGGTTATGGAATGCCAGAGACCCTTGCATGATGCCAGGGACGGGTTTGTGTATCAAACTCAATCATGCACATGAATTACCACTTATTGAACACGCTGACTCTCCTTTGGGAATAATCGACCTTGGTCCATTGTACGAGATGTCTCCACTCAGTCTACAGCGATGCTTTTGCTGGGCCGAATTTCAGATCCAGCGTATCGTCAATGTTACTCGCATCCCTTCACCCAACATGTCAAAAGCCAAACCTTACAAATGTGACGCCAAATCAGTGTATGAGCGTGTTGCCAGAGGTGCTAATTACTACAATGGCTTCACTCGGGACGGATGGGGCGTGATGCATTACGATGGCAAGGATGAATTGAGGGTGGCGGGCAACAAGACTTGCGAGGCACACAAGTATGATTGTCTATGCGGTGCGAAAGGCACCTATTGTTCGGAAAGTCATGTGCATGAACCCTACATTCCCGCCCACTACATTCCAGAGTACAACAACAGGGATTGGGGTTAAGAGGAGCTCTGCAACCAAGTTATGGTATCTTGCGTAGCTGGCGAGGATTGATTATGGCTGATAGTGCTATAGATCATGTGCTTGCGGTTGACCTTGAACAGGAACACCACTGCCACCGCTTGCGCCGGCACTAGCAAAACGGTCTTCCAAATCTTCATAAAAGAGCTCAAAGACCTTCTTGACTCGTTCCCATCTAGCAGCATCCCAAAAGATGTACTGACCCCGCTCCATGGTGGCCGTCCGCACACTCGGTTCAACACCGGGTTCCTTTGTGAGCCAGACTCCGAGTACTTTGTGGAAACGCCAATTTCGCCCTGTCAATTCTTGTGCAGAGATTTCTTGCATCTTACTCCGTGGTTGTGTGTAAAAGATGTAAAAGAGTGTCTCTTCCGCAAAACTCCCAATCTTATTGCTTGCTTCCGGTAAGACGGCAGAGATGCCACCCATCACATAACACGCTGGAGGTGTGAAACGATTCGCAAGTGCATCAATATTGGAGAGCGGTACTTGTCCACCAATCCCACCAGTCGCGCTCGGTTCAGCAAACGGTGATAGCCATAGTGAAGAGAGCAAACGATCATCCTCTGCACCAAGTTTCAACCCCAAATGCGTCAAATCAAGACCAAGACTGAGCATGGCATGGTCACTTTGTGGGTTGCGGATGATGGGCAACAGGCCTCGAATCGTATACCGATCCGCTTCATCCATGAGAGGTTCCTCTTGACTCGCTTGGGGTGGTGGACCTAAAGAACTCAGGCCCGGTGCATGACTTGGCATGGGGACACCATCGCGATCTGCTGCTTTTTGCGGCGCATCCAACGCAGGTGGTCCAGACATGAGTGATAGATTGGGCGGCGCTTGCATTCGCCCTCTCCCCGCTGTCGCTGCAGGTAGACCTGGTGTTGATCGACCGCCCGTCATGGCTCCCAAGAGTGAATTACGATGCGCTTGCAAGTCTTTGGATTCGCCAAGTGCGGGAAACTCATCTTGTCGTTGCACATGTTGTTGCGGCGCTGACTGAGCATCATAGCGAAAGCCCATAAAGTCATTACTGCCGTTTTGCCCTGTACCGTTGGAGGAAGGGGCTTGACTACTGCTGCCGCCGAGTGCAGGGAAATCATCCGTTTGTAGAGCGCGTGGTGGACTACGACTTGTGTGAGCAGACCAGCCTTGACGAGCGAGATGTGGTGGAGGAGCTTGTCTGCTTGCATGGCCAACACTACTACTTGAGCCTGCTGCTTGCCTGGAGCTGAGTTGATGGATTGGCATGCCCGACTGTCGCTTTTGGCGCGGTTGGGTGGTGTTCTGTCGTTGTCGTTGTCGCCAAATTGTCATGAGGATTCACATCGATGAGATTAGCTAGGGAGTATATGAGATGTTCTAAAACGCTTTTTTGAGAGGGGAACAGGTCTAGGCACGTAGTGCGAAGGCCATAGCTGGCATGACTGGCGGCAGCTGAGGTAGAGGTTGCGGTTGGCATGGCACAGCAATCGGGAACCAAGCAGCGATACACTCTTGGCATGCGCAGGCAGTGTAGACGTGGCGGCGAATAAAGGCCTGCCAAAGGGATACAGCACGCTGATAGCGACCGTAGCCGCCGTTGGATTCAATGGTGAGGGAGAACCGTATTCCCACAAGCCAGTCGCGCTCGAGCTGGTTGATGAGGGAAAGATCAAAGCCCGTCACTTCTGACCAGGATCTGTTTGTGAATGTGTGATCGTCCATGAACTTGTTGCTGATGACGAGCATAGTGGTCATGGCGTAGTAGCTCGAGTTGGTGAGCATCTGCAGGTAACCGGGCCTGTTTTCCAGGTACACAAGGCCAGCGAGGATGGTGGAGAGAGGCAGCCGTGTGGCATGCAGCAGCTGAAGAGCGAACTTGATGAGTGCAGGTGGACTGCCAAAGTCGCGCTGCATGGAGCCGACGCTGAGGATGGCCTGAACTTGGGAGGCAAGGAAGATGGACATTTCTTGCATGTCGTAATCCAAGACTGCTGAGACGCCGCCGATGTCTTCCTCTGCGGGAGGAGCAAGGCGAGTGACTGCGCCGGCGATCGGACCAGGATCAAGCCCTCTGGAAGCAGGACCAGGCGCTGGAAGGCGCCAGTAGTCGGGTTGGACCATGCTCAGTCAACGGGAAGTGGCCGTTGTGGTCCTTTCTCTGCTATGGCGTATCTCTACGGAAACGTATGCTCAGTGAAGAGTACGAGTCCTGGGCCGTGTAGGAGGAAGGGCGAGAAGCTGCTTGAGAGACGAGCGTGGTCGCTGGAGGAAAGTCTCTTCCTGAATATTCTCAATCTTCTTCACTGAATCTCCGCCCAAGCAGCAGCCCAGTTGCCCTGCCCAGGTGAAATTTCAACCGTGAAACTGAAAATTGGGATTCTGCATTTTCTGCTTCTTCTCGCCCTGAATCACTCACTGTCACTGTTACAGTGTTAATGTCACTGAGCTGCTCAGCTGAGTCATTGCCCATATCATGTACGTGCAGAGACATCTCAGCTCGAGATGGGCATACTGAGCGTCACTTTGGTGCAAAATCTAGGTCGGAACACAGCATGCATTGAACTGCTCAGCAATCATCTGAACTCTAATATCTCAACTACTTCCCAGGGCACTGTACCCAGTGTTAGCCGTGTCGCATACGCATTCCAATTTTCCCTCCTTCAGAAGCTTGCATTCCCTCCACAACTTTGCAACACCATCGCCCTGGAGCTGTTGTTCTCTAGTCGTGCCCAAATCGGCGCGAAGCATCAAGCCTTCAAACACAAACCACAGCTGGACCGGCATCCAAGGATACGTCTCCAATGCGACGAGGAGCTGCTCATTCGTAATAGGTCCCAGCCAGATGTTTAGACCAAACTTTGACCAGTTTTCAAAGGCCTGTTCGTCACGAAGGTCCATTCCGATCAAGGTCAGCGAAAGCCTGGGCTGACCCCAAGTCGTCAAAACAACCTGAGTGTCAACACAGACCGCGTCCGTTCTCTTGTTGAACATGGTGACTTCCTTGGCTGCTGATCCGGCAGCGTAATTCTGGCGCTTGAATAACTGTGCAGATGACAGGTGGATGAGCTGAACGAGCAATAAGAAGCCTGGGAGCTTCATGGTGCAGTGTCTCTGCTTGAGTGTGCAAGCTTTGGATGAACTGCTGGAGGAAAAATGGGCCTCGCCGTCCTTTATGCACTTGCCAGCCTGGCATTTCAGCTTGAAAATGAAGCACAAGGGCGTTTACGACATTGATGCAAGAGCAATGCAGTCCAGACGAAATAAGTCAGGGGCTCCATCGACAGGGGCTACGAGAGTATCCTCAGCATAGACGGTGTTTTCTTGAGCTGAGCTTCGACAGCCTGCGAGCGAGATGGAATGGAGAGCATGCACTGTAAGCAAACGCTCCTTCCCGTGACATCGTGACAACTGTCATCATTGCTTCATCAACAACTCGCAACTCGCAAACTCCAGGCTTTGACAGGGGCAAATTGATTGTTTGCCTCAAGTCAGCGTGATGTAGCATGCCTGAATAGTTGCTACCTTGAGTGACAAGTTTGACAACTCTTTAACAGACGCGAGAAATGCTCCTTTGCGGCTGCTACTTGGCCTGATCGACATGATGTGGCATGCATGAATAGCTGCTACCTTGCGTGACAGATTTGAAACTCTTCAACACAACAGACACTGATATGCTCCCTTGCGGCTGCTACTCGGCCTGATTGAGAGAAAAGCTGTATTGCTCGCGGAAACAAACAGAAAACCGAGTCTCTAGGCTTGTAAACAAACATTCATGAGCCCGAAAGTGCGCGATGTCTTTCGAGAGGTTGATTGACGCATAGCCCACGAAAAAAAAAGAAATGGAAATGACGTGAGTGCATGCAGGAACGAAAGGTCATACCGAGATTCGAACTCGGGTCACTCGGATCAAAACCGAGGGTGATAACCACTACACTATACAACCAGTGGGTGAGAGCAAACGCTAATATCACTATGAAAGAAGATCACATTTTTGCTTATATAAGCAATTTCTAGACTGAAGTGCCTTAAAGTCGCGCCGATTGAGGCTAACAACCCCTAGTCTTGGTCTATCAGCTGGTTGAACCGTGTTTAGAGGCCTTTCATTACCTCAAATTCATGCATAGCAACAGAACAAGTGTGTGGCCATAGGGTTCATATGAGTGGTCTCACGAATGAGCTAGTGACCAGCGAACTGAACCGTACGAGGCTCTCCTGTAGAGCATAGACCACGTTGACTCCTGGACTCAGCAGTCATAAGCGCTTGGCCACGCGAGAGTTTAGGCTTTTAATTCAACACCGCTGACACCATATGTATGTACGGACCTTCGGTGTTGAGCAGTCAAGCCATGTAGCTGCTAGTGCATATCTCTCTGGCTCTCTGCATCGTATCGCGTACTTTGACGTGATGGTCACGCCCTGTACTTCTCTACTCTTTACTTCACAGGGAGCCTGAGCCTCTGCTCTGCTCCTCATCCGTAACAATCCTCTTCGCACTATCTAGGTTGCATGTATCAGATGCCTCATCAGGCACATCATCACTAGCTTCACCCACAATGCCGATTAGCTTATGGGCCTTGTCAGGTTGATTGGCACTTGCGATCCGCGGCAGCTCACTGACGACTGTTTGATAAGGCGTCTTGTAAGGGATTCGTTGGCTGGATCATGGGTCGTGCCATTGATGGAGAGGATGGTGCCTGTATTGGCTGCCAAGTATCTTGAGTGACAGTCTGTCATGTCATGCTCAATAGCGATCGACTTATTGCATGCAGATTGGTCAAGGGCCTGAAATGAGACATGCAGCCACAATGCTTACACGCGGCGGACACTTGTAGCTTGTCGTAGAGGATTGTGTCGAAAGCTGAGCACACCTGGGCGAGTGTATGAGTTGGGACCTGATGCAGAGGGCGCCGCGCTTTGCGTGGTCGGTAATTAGGTCTGTTGCGATCGAAGGCGCGGCGGAACATACCGAAGATTGTACATAGAAGCAAGTCATCACTGGAAGAGCTCTTTAAGGGGTGGAGAGTGTCGAGCCCTTGCAAGATGGAGTTGAGCAATTGCAACCGAACTCTGCAACAGCAACTCAAGCAAGACACACAGTCCTGTGCATGTACAGTCTCCCGGTGTTATGGACTGACTGAGCAAGTCCTAGTCTCAGTTTCAGATGCCTCATCATCTGAGACCCCTGACTAAATCTCGCGGCTTTTCCTGAGTCCACAACCACAACGACCGATCTAGACAATCATTGTCTCTTAAATCATGGAGTTCCTGGCTTAGTATCTCCATCGGTTGCTTCTTTATTCTGGCTCAGGTATCACCTCTTGTTCTCTCTACGCGAGCACAGAGCATCTTACGGCGCGCCTGTCTAGTCGCTCCTCATCGCAGTCTTTGAGACTGTTACCCTGTCTCTCCTGCCTTACTGCATTCTTTCTTCTTGCTCTATTGTAATGAAAATTAACGATCAACCTTCTTATGCCTTGTCCGTCACTCACTAGCTTTGGAGACAGGCAAAATTACTATTTCTTTCCAGCCTTGTTGTCCAGTGTCTTCGCAGTAGACTTGACTTTTGTCCGCAAGCATGAGTTCAGATGTGTTCCTGGGTGGCCGAAGTCGAAATCAATCAGTGTAGCTAAAATGGTCTATTTGAACGAAGAAGCGGCAAAGCAAGGGATCGGAAAGATACTTGATTATGTAAGCGCGCCGGAAAAGGTCAATTTTGCAGTTTATGATAGATCTTTTGCTAACATGTGCATCCAAGGAGCTTTGGCCGAGCGGTCTAAGGCGCCAGCTTAAGGCGCTGGTTCGAAAGAGCGGGGGTTCGAATCCCCCAGGCTTCATCAAAAATTCTTTTTATTCCCTTACACTTTTCGGCTTTACGAGGAGGATCTGGTCGGGCATCACCGCCCTGGACATCTGTACTTTGAAAGCTGCTCTTTCGGACTGACTCCTAGCTAGCACGCACGATGTTCATGAGCTTCGTCTTACGGATCTTTTAGGCAACGAATCTGCTTCCACTGTCTCAAGCGCTCCTGCAGCTGGTGTTCAGTACTCCCAGTTCTATCAGCTATGTCTCGACTTCCCGGGCCTGTCAGTAATTTCAGTGTCCCCAACTCTCCTCTCGGTCTCAGTGTCCTCAATTCTGAGCGGTCGTCTGTCTTCGCTTTCATCTTCAAGGTCTCGAGTAGCACCAAACCCAAGCAACTCAAATATCCCACTTGCAGAGAGGGACACTAGCGCCGTCGCCCGTTACGGAAATGGCTGTGACGACCGCGACGCAACGGCCCTGTTTGGTCCTGGATACGATAACAATCTTCAATGTGGCCGAGATCGAGGGTGTGGCCGGGCAAATGCAAGGGTGGTGGTCGTTCTGGCAACAACCAACGAGATGGCCTGAACATTAATTGCAGCGGCCGTGGCGATACTCGCGGTCAGCCACTCTGCTGGATCTGTGGTTTGCCAGACCAAGCTGCTGTGGAGTGCTCTGAAATTACCAAAACAAGAACAAGCAAGAGCACAGCTGGTAGTCATAACTTCGATGCCTACTCTGATGCTGTGTCGTAGATTGCAAACATTGACTTGTAATTGAGTGGCCAGAGTAACGCTGTTTGGAAGATGGT
Source organism: Protomyces inouyei (assembly GCA_003717155.1). Lineage (NCBI taxonomy): Eukaryota > Fungi > Ascomycota > Taphrinomycetes > Taphrinales > Protomycetaceae > Protomyces > Protomyces inouyei. The sequence continues at coordinate 89,352 of QXDQ01000181.1, forward strand.
GCAACGCATTGACATGCCGGATGAGATTGCCTTTTCAAGAAGCGAAGTCCTGGAACCGGACCAGCCAATTTGATCTTGGATGATGAAAGCAGGCCATCAGATCATTCTTGTACGGAGAGAAGGTATCAGACTCTGAAGAGGTGGAAATTGGTGTCGGCGTCATCATTTTCCGTCGCTGAAGCCATCGAATGAAGGAGAGAGAGAAGGGTCGCGGAAACTTCGAGTAATCCAAATGCGGTGGTGCTAAAAGAGAAGAGTTCAAGAGTAGTGCGAAACTGTTGCGCCCTTCATACAAGCATCTCGTTGGCCGTAACAATTTTACTTGTCAAGATGAGCACTTCTCTGTCCATACGATGCGCCAACAGCCGTACACCTGCAAGCTCAGTAGCCGTGCAGCCTCCAAGAAACACCACAACCATGACATCTTCTGCATGCGCACGGCTTGTAGACTGGTTGATACTGATAGAGGGTCCATGCAAAGCCTTGTAGAGGGTCTCAAACTTGTCGACCGCCGGATAGTTGAATAGGCCTTGGAAGATGCGCAAGCTAAGTGGAATGTACCCAGAATACAATTGTCCCAGGTCAACTTCGTCATTGTCCGTCAGCAAGTTCCAGCTTCGAGAGAAGGAAAGCCAAGAGCCACGACCACGATCGGCTGCAGGTGAGCGAACAACAAGCATACCTTGATGTGCAAGACGCTGAACAATCAGAGTAACCTGATAGCCGTATGCTTGCGCTAAGCGTTGAACGAAAAAGTCGTGCTGTGCGGCTTTGATGCCATTGTGAACCAGGCTCCAACAGCATAGGAGACGCAACACAGCTTGCAAGGGCGCCTGTCGAGCAATCAACAATTCGAGGGCCTGGACAATGGATGCTTCTGGCTCACCACTATAAATGCTTTGCTCAAGCTCAAGCACGCGCCGAAATTCTGGTGAGCGTGTCCGTTGCATCAGAGCCTCTGCCAATTCCACATGCGTTTTGAGCTGCTTTTGCGAGCCCTGCAATGTCGGTATCTTGCTAACGAATGCCTTGAGGGCCGATGTTGTTTTTGCGCCATGCCGTTCATCGAAATCAGCAGCAAGAGTCGACGCCTTGCCAGAGAGCTTTGGTCCCACTTTGGAGAAGTTGTCACCTCGCAAATCGTAAAAAATGTCATCATTCATTTTGCCTTGTAGTTCTGCAGGTGTAAAGGTCTCGCGCAAGAGGCCTTCGTACGTCAATTGTGTAAGCATGGGCGTGAGCAAGTCTGTTTGACGATCCATCATGATGCAGTCGCCTAATGTTCCTGGCTCAATTTCTTGCTTTTGCTCAATCGCAACGTCTGCTCGCAGTTGCGTGAGAAGACTGGCCAGCTGTTGTGCAGCGACGCCTTTGCCAAGTAGACGGTGTAGTAAGCCGTACTCTTGTTGCAGTTCAACGAGGCTGACTGCTGCATTGTAGACGTGATCGCCGTCAATCATGATTAGGTCTTGCTCGACTTGATAGTGATGGACAGGCAAGATGCAAATGTCGATGCTAGCAGAGACTGATTGTATGGCCTCATCAAATTGCAGCGTCCGACGCGGCACAAGAATGAGTGTGACCTGCTTCCCGGGCATTGCGGCGATGCGACAGACTTGAGCAGCACAATCGAGTGTAGGCCGACAGATAAGAAGCACTTTGGAACTAAAAGCCGTTGCATCAAGCCATTGTACGCTTTCGGCGCCATGCTCTTGCAGCAGGCTAAAGGGTGTGAGAGAAGAGATCAATGGAGAGAGCGTCTTGTCTAGGAGAAGAGACTTTTTACCAGCAACTTGACCCAGTAGACTGAGCAGCTCTGCCTGGCCCGGGCCCATCTTGTCGCCCAGGTGCACTCGGCAGGTAGCTCAACAGTGTAGTGTCGTGGTAGCGACTTGCAAGCTTGAATTCTCGTTGGACGCGACGACCACCAAAGCATGCTCTCGCGCGCGCAGCTGCTCGGGGTCGGCGTCCTCTTCCACCTAGTCTACCTCCGCAGCATCTTTGACATTTACTTCAAATCGCCCGTCGTCCACCTCGACAGCCAATTCCTCTCGACTCCAACCCCGGCCGCAGACCGGCTATTTCTCATTGTTGGCGATGGGTTACGCGCCGACAAGCTCTTTGAGCATCCAGAGCTAGCGCCTCATCTACACAGCAAGGCACTACATCACGGAAGATGGGGAATCAGTCATACGCGCGTACCGACTGAATCGCGGCCTGGTCATGTCGCATTGATAGCGGGACTTTATGAGGATGTATCTAGCGTAACAACTGGTTGGCAGCTTAATCCAGTCCATTTTGATTCAGTCTTCAATCAATCCGACAAAACACACGCATGGGGTTCGCCAGATATTCTGCCCATGTTTCGAGAAGGCGCATCAGACAAAGGCCGCGTTGAGTGCAATATGTACGATGCGCACAAGGAAGACTTTACAGAGCAGTCAGACGCGCTGGATACATGGGTCTTTGACCGTGTCACAGCCTATTTTGAAAACAGGCCGCCGACGCCGCCCAAAACTATCTATTTTCTGCATCTGCTTGGACTGGACACTGCCGGCCATGCCCATCGGCCATACTCAAAAGAGTACCTACACAATATTGACACAGTCGATAGGGGCCTGGCAGCGCTCGAGAAGACACTAGAAGCTGTCTTGACGCCAGATGAGCTAGCCAAGTCTGCCTTTCTGTTCACGGCAGATCATGGCATGAGTGACTGGGGCAGTCACGGCGATGGTCATCCGGACAACACGCGGACACCTTACATCGCATGGGGTGCAGGTTTCCTTCGACCAGATGGACCTCAGCCACACGCGTCGCTCGAACTGCACCACACTGTTGGAGAGTCTTTTGGTTGGGATGTCGAGAGCCGCGCGCGTATAGATGTTGCCCAAGCCGACCTCGCGGCACTCATGGCGTTTGCCATTGGCGTGCCGCTGCCAAAGAATAACGTAGGAACGGTTCCTGTGGACTTACTTGAGCTCTCTGCAGAGGAGAAACGGGACGCTTTACTCCAAAATGCGCGCCAGATTCATGCACAATACGCTGCAAAGCTCGCACTCAAGGAAAAGCAGCTGAGACTGACCCAGGTCAGGCCTTTTACGTTCTCCCAAGACTTTGAAGCAATGGCAAGTCCAAACGCCTCCCAGTGGATTGCAGAATCTCTCAATGGAATGCGCTATCTGCAGCGATACGACTGGCTGTTTTTGCGGACCACCGTCTCTCTTGGCTACATTGGCTGGATGCTCTTGGCACTGCTGTTTGTTGTGCATGAATTCATCTCGCCACTCACGTCCCGCAGAAGCAATTCGATACCTCTGTTGGCCGTAGGTCTAGCTGCCTATCTTTTAGAACGCTCGGCGCCCATCAGCTACTACGCCTATGCCGTCTTTCCCCTCTTCTTCTGGCACCACATCATTCGCTATGCAAAGCCACTTGATGTGCGGCCCTTGTTCGGCACCATTGCCCTCGGTCTCTTTATTGTCGCAGCGGCAACCCAAACATATACAGACCGCCGCGCTCTTTCAGTCCTGCTCGCATTTGCAAGCACGACGCCACTCTTTTATCCAGTCCCGGCTCGGCTTGCCATCAGATGGGCTGTCCTTTGTTTGGTCATGGCCTCGTTCACTCTTCTGCCGACTGTGCAACAAAATAATACAGCGCTTGTCGTGGCAGCCGGTATCGTGATGTCTCTCATCGGTCTAGCATGGATCTTGTATGACGGTGGCAACGCCATTGTGGGCGGACAAGTCGGCCTTATTTGCTTGACGGTCTGCGTCACTGCCTCGTCAGCTCAAAGTCTCGCTGCCAAGCAAGGTTTGTCTACAGGTAATCAGGTGGTTGGCTGGCTATGCCTTGTTGGATCTCTCGGTCTCCCGCTGCTGCATGGTCGCCAGTCACCGACAGATCGGCTCATGGTCTTATTTCTCACATTCTGCCCGACATTTGTCATCCTAAGCGTCTCTTACGAGGGCTTTTTTTACCTCACTTTCTGGGCACTACTTCTGACTTGGACACAGCTAGAGTCGTGTGTGCCGCGTAGCTCACCCTTACAGCCGTCAGACTTGCGCATTGCATTTTACTTTTACGCCCTCATTCAAATTGCTTTTTTCAGCACAGGCAACATTGCATCCGTTTCGGCATTCACCCTCGACTCTGTCTACAGACTGTTGCCCATCTTCAATCCGTTTGCCATGGGTCTGCTATTAATATACAAGCTTCTAGTCCCGTTCATTGTGCTATCGGCAAATTTGGGCGCCCTCAATAAACGTCTAGACATCAAAAAGTCTGCCATTTTCAGTATGGTTCTCATATTTTGCGATGCAGCGACGCTCGTCTTCTTTTGGCATGTCAAGGATGAAGGTTCCTGGCTCGAGATTGGTAGCAGCATCTCTTGCTTTGTGATTGCAGGTCTACTGACCTTGTTTGTCACCTCATTAGAGTACCTGTCTAGTCTACTAATCTAATATCCGTTGGCATGCCAACAAGCTGGCTGCCAGGACATCAGCAATAATTGGTTTTGCACAATATCCATGCATACCGGCCTCTATCGCCCTCTCACGATCACCCTTCATGGCATTGGCCGTCAGTGCAATGATTGTTGGAACCTGCTTCCCAGAAGCAGCGTACTTTTCGCGAATGATCTTCGTCGCGCCATAGCCATCGAGACGAGGCATTTGAATGTCCATCAATATCACGTCATAAGCATTGGCATTTTCCTCTTGAACAGCCAACTCGCCATCCTTGACATGGACCGTGTCGCCGTATCCCATGCGCTTCAAATGCTGCATCGCGACTCGAGCATTGATGAGGTTGTCTTCGGCAAGCAGAATACGCAACGGATGCCAAGCGCCCATATTGGCCGGATTAAGCTTGTCTTGATGTATCGGCTGGGTGGTGGCCACGCGGACTTGGGGATAGAGAAGTTCCGCCACGACCTTAGCCAAGCGCCTGCGTTTGACTGGTTTGATGAGAAATAGATGCCCTCCGAATTCCTGGCGGTCGCCAAAGCGAGACAGACGAAGTACTTTGCAAAGCGGGTCATGCTTGGTCAGGATGGTCAGCATTGATTCTGCAAGTCCGTAGTGGAGGTCCACGAGCGCGACTTGGTATGTGCCAGGTGGTTGCTGGATCGCCTCTCTGAATGCTTCGATGTCGCTCGTTTTGGTGACTTGCATGCCGAGCCATTCAAGACTTTCACTCAATGCACGCATGGCCACCTCACTGTCATCCAGGATCAGTGCACGCTTACCAGTGAGTCGCTGTGTAGCTGGATGCGGCTGAGGTTTGATGTCTGCCTTCACTTCCGTGACAATGGTAAAGTGAAATGTCGAGCCTTCTCCCACTGTAGACTCGCACCAGATTTGTCCGTCCATCAAATGAACAAGCTTTTCTGAGATTGCCAGACCTAAACCTGTCCCACTATAGGCGCGTTGTAGCGACGAGTCAATTTGAGAAAAGAGCTTGAAAAGCTTCTTGTGGTCTTCCTCGGCGATGCCAATTCCAGTGTCGCAAACACTTACTTGTACACGGTACAAGGCCAGACCTTGTGCACTTTGTTCGCGCAGCAGTGTAGCGTTAGACATGCAGGTGACTGAACCCTTTTCTGTGAACTTAATGCTGTTGCCCAGTAGATTGATGACCACTTGCCGGAACCGTGTCGCATCATTCAGAAGCACATCTGGAAAGTCCAAATGGTCGTTGAAGTATGCCAGCTCGAGCTTCTTTGAGGCAGCTCGTTCAGCCGTAATTTGTAAAGCGCCTTCAATGCATTCGCGCAAGGAAAATTCCTCTTTGTGTAATTCAAACGTGCCGTGCTCCATTTTGGAAAAGTCCAGAATGTCATCAATCACACGCAAAAGCTCTTTTGAGGAATTGCGGATGGTCTCCACGTAGTCAGTCTGCATAGGCGTGAGTGGCGTGTCTAGAAGAAATCCACTCATGCCTAGGACTGCGTTGAAGGGAGTTCTGATTTCATGACTGATTGTTGACAAAAATTCAGATTTCATGCGATTTGACGCCTGTGCTGCATCTTTTGCCACTTCCAAGTCAGAATAGAGTCTTGCCTTTTCAATGGCTATAGCAGCCTGCGAAGCCAGAAAGTTGAGCAACTCAACGCGACGTGGGCCAAAGGCATACGCTGTAAAACTGTTTTCCAGGTACAGGATGCCGATGAGCTTGACATTGGTCTGGATGGGCATGCACATGATGGAGCGAAGCCGACGACCTTTGAAGTAAGGATCTTGTCCAAACTTCGCTTGAAATGAACGATGATCTTGACCAGTCCCGAGCACCGTAGCTTCTCTAAGCCGAGCAACATAATTGACAAGGGAAGAAGGAACGATGGCAGAATGTAGTTGCAACGGTTCATGTTCGATAATGTCAACCTTGGAGCTGCCGGCCATGCCTTGACCACGGGCTTCGAGGTAGAGGCTCCCATGATCAACCAAGAGTAAAGCACCATAGTCGGCTCCCGCGTTGGTAAGTACCGACTCTACCAATCGTGTCAATACCTCTGAGACTTGCAAGACATCAGCAATAAGCACACTAGCCCTCAGGGCGACATCAAAGTCGAATTCTGCCATGTCGGCCGGTCGTCGATGTGGATCGCTGCCCGGTTCAGACACTTTTGTGGATCTTGTTTGAGTCGAATGTGTGATTCGCTTGGACAACTGCGATTGGGTACTACCAGAATTCTGGCCCTCTGGTGCGCTTAAATTGCTGCTCTCAGCGTTCGAAGGCCGAGCCAAGACCGCAGGTCTATTGCGAACGCTGCTCTTGCTTTCGTTAAGACTGCGTTCGCTTGGGTCAACTTGGTCAACAGACAAAGCTTCTGGATCCACTTTCCCGAGTGTCCCATCACGATTGTATTGCATATTGACATGACGGAAGGGTTCGAGGTGATCAACAGCTCGTTCCCTTGTATCAGCTGTGAACAAGTCGGGATAGAGCGACTCAAGATGTCGTGTTTTGGCACGAAAGCCTGCTACACGGAACCCATCATACGCATTGTAGAGGTGACGCAAGGCAATTTTCTTGTTTTTGACTTCGAGCCAACGCCACAACCGCTCAGCAATATGGGCTGCCTCATGCACATTACCAACTTCTAGTGCAGCTTCATAGGCGGACTCCCACTTCTCGAGTGCATCAAGATCACGCCCCTCATGCCGCAAAAGCTCGGCTTCGATGAAGAGGAGTTGGTGTTGGAATGTGCTGCTGATTCCGGTGTTGTAATGCCGAAGCCTCGAAAGATGCGAATCGAATAGAGCAAGCAAAGATGGCGACAGGGTTTTGTACCAGCGCACCAAACACGAGCACAAGAGGAATGACCATTTCGCGATGTAGCACACACCTTGCGTACCATGGGCATATTTCTCCATCTCACTGGATTGCTCGAGCGCAGTCGCAAGACGCGCATGAAAGTAGGTCGCCGTCATGAGTTTGTAAAGGTACAACACAAAAATCTGGGGATGTGAATTAGTTTCAAGCAGCGCCTCCATCTCATTTTTGGTGGAGAAGTGGTCGCCTTCAATTTCAAAGCAATCTGCTGTTTCGGACGAGTAATTGACGTAGGCTTGCAGTTGTATCGCCATGTACCAAATGCCAGCTCGCTGCTTGTAACGCAGAACTAATGGCATATACGTAGACATACGTTTCACAACGCTTGTCAAGGGCTCACCAGCCCAAAATGCATATGTGCAAGACTCTGTCCAAGCGTAACAAGTGTATTCCACATCAAATGTTTGAAGACCCGTAGAGATCGCAGAATTAAAGTACACCAAGCATGCCCTTGTCGGTTCGTTCCACCAGCTTATGTGCGAAGAAAAAACCTTGTAGACTTTCGGTGCAATGGGTGAAACCGCAATGGCTGTTGAACGGTCAACAACCTTGACAGACGCTTGTCCAAAATGGTAACCCTGTGCGCGTGTTTTGGCAGACATTTCGGCGAACGTGATTGTGACACCGTACATGAGAATTGGATATGCAGCGGATTCTGCAATCGTGCCGTCCTTGAGTGTCAGGTCCAGAGCAATCGCGCACAAGCATTGTAATAATTCTGGTCTGGATAGGTAGATTGGTAACAAGACAGCAGCCATCAGCGTCTGAGTCAAGAGGACGTCCGGCTGTGTGCATTCTGGCATGTCTGCGATTTTGTCAATTTTTTCAAGAGACAAGTCGAGCCTCGGCGACATTTCCTTCAGCATGGCAGAGGCTTTTGCCCCCGACATGGGAACATGAACACCCAGAAGCTGTAGTGCTTCAACTCCGACGTCGATTGCAGGTTGCAGTTGATCCAGGCCCATATAGACATTGACCAGACGATGAAGGATACGCGCGCGTCGGCTATTACCATGCACCTTTGTGGAGATATCTCGAAGAGCTTCTACCGCACGCTCGTAGTCATGTGAAGCGTACATGGCATCCACGTATGCAAGCTGAATATTCAGCATCTGTGCTGTATTATCCTCCCACCATGACAAAGGAACAAGCTTTTTACAAATTTCGAGATAGGCAAGAGCAGCTTCAAATGCAGTCGAGTGGAGTGCTCGCTGTCCAGCACGCATGTTGAGCTCAATGACAAACGTTTTCTGCTCTTCTTGCAGGACAGAAAGCCCACGATTGATTTGATTGACGATTTCGAATATGTTTGCATCCACATCATCTTTTGCGGAAAAGTGTTCGTGCAAGCGCATGCCAATGTCCAAATGGGTCTGTGGCCGGTCAGCGTCTGGCAAGAGCTGATATGCCGCTTGTTGCACACGATCATGCAAGAAGCGAAAGACAGCATCCATTGAGTCGTCCGAGTCTGCTGCTTCTCCGTCAAAGTCGGCAAGAGCTAACGGACGCTTGTACATGCTATTGACGGGCACAACGAGTCCAGCTTGCAAAGCGTCCCACAAGTCCTTTGATGTCTCCGCCACGCGTTGTCGAGAGACGACAGACAAAAGTAGTAATGAGAAGCGATTTGAACCAATACTTGCGGCCAGCTGCAGGATACGCGTCGTTCGCGTTCCTAGATTCCGAATTTGCCTTACGAGCAAGTCGACCACATTGACTGGCAATTCTTCTTGCATGATAGCGCCCAAATGGAAGCGCCATTGCTTGGTATCAAAATCGAAAAATAGACGTCCGCGAGCATGCAAGTCTTTCAGGAGCTGTCCAACAAAAAATGCGTTACCGTCAGTCTGTGCAACCACCAACTTGACCAAGGTTTCAAGCTCTGGGTTGTCTGTGTCTACTGGAAGCTTCAAGGTTGCAGAAACCATTTCGCGCACAGCAGCGTACGACATGTTGCCAATTTCCAGCACGAAAATCGGGACCTTTTCGGCCTCAATCGTTTGGAGCATCTGCAATGCGTGATGGCCCTCGAGAACCTCGTTGTCACGGTACGCGATGAAGAGTGACAGGCTATGTTGTTGGTCCGTCGCAGCTGCAATGGCGATTTGCGCAAGTAGATTCAACTCGTTTGACGAGCTCCACTGAACATCATCAAGGAACAGTACAAGTGGACTGCCTCTCCGGCCGAAGACCAAGAGGAAACGCAAGAAGACGCCGATGAACCGTTGTTCTCTTCCGGCAGGACCGAGGTCTGCTAAATCAGGAAGCCTTACTTCCCGGCCGAATAGGGAATAGAGCTCTGGGAGAACCTCAAACATGGACAGAGCATCTAGGCCAAGAGCTTCCATGATCAGTTCTTTCCAAGACTCGAGCTGTCCCTCTGGCTGAGCAATTGCTTGACGCACAAGCTCCGAGGCTACCTGTATTAGGCAAAAGAATGGCAGACCGCGCTTATATTGATCAAATTTTCCAGATGCATAGAAGGAACTTGCCTTCATTACTGGCCGGTGAATCTCGTTGACAAGTGAACTTTTACCGGTACCTGAGTGGCCTTTGACGATAACTACATTGGCTCCTCCTTCTTTGACTGCTTCAAAGCAACTGAGAAGTCGTTGAACATCTGCATCTCTGCCAAAAAGTTTTTGAGGAATGGTGAACTGCGAAGCTGAATCTGCATGACCAAGCACAAAATCTGTATTCATGAGATCTGAGTGATTCCAGTCCTTCAGCATGACAAGATCGCTGAGTAGCCCCGCTGCAGTCTGGTATCGGTCCTCTGGCGTCTTTGCCAGTAACTTCATGACAATGGCGGAGATGACGGGTGGAATACTCCCGCTGATGATGTGTGGCTCGATTGCAAGTTGCGCAATGTGTTTATAGATGAGCTCCGGTGCATTTTCAGACATGAATGGGCATCGTGCGGTCAGCAGAAAGTAGAATGTTGCTCCGAGTGAGTAAAAGTCGCTGCGATAATCTGTGGATCGATTGATGCGTCCAGAAGCTTCCGGCGAGATGAAAGGCAAGTGTTGAGCCGTGATGTGTCCGTGAGAGGTGTCCTCGTGCTCAAGCTGCGAAGAGCAAGTCATGTCATAGATCATGCCAGTGTGTTCCAGGTCCACGCCCAAGCTGAAGGGCGATATGTTCCCATGTGTGATACCCTTTGCGTGCAAACTACTCAGGATGGTCGCAATGTCGATGGCAAAAGATAGAAATGTCCCCACGTCAAGAGGTCTGGGCTCGTGTGCGGACAAATTGGCAGTCAGCATGTCCACTTGAGCGATGTCCCGCTCAAAGTATTCGTAAGAGAACTGTTCGCCGCCATCAAAAAAGACTAGCATGAGGCCATGTCCATTATTACAGGGCTCCATTGCGTGTGGTTTGCCGACATTAGGCAAATCACTGATGAGTGTTTGACAGTACCATTCTGGAGTTAGTATGATCCACGGTGCGATCTGACTTGCCATGTCTGATCCGCGTTACTGCGTCTAGATGATGCAGATGCAAGACTGCTTTGATAAAGACCCTGACATCGCGCAGCTTATGCCGTGCTCGTATTCCGTATAGATGATTCGCGGCGTACAAGAGGGTGACTTCTGAATAGTCTGGAAAGGAAGACCCAAGGTCTGAAGGCGCTCCTCGAGGACCGCCCGCAAAGACTGCACTGAGGCTCGAGCTGTCTCTGTGTAAAAACGGCGGAATTGGCGTACGCTCATTCATGTCGGCCTCGAAGGGCAAAGAAGATCCTCGACTCATCTAGTGTGCGCCTGTTGCTCTTCCATGCGACGTATGTCGCTTGATGACCTCAAGTGTACAAGCCGCTCTCTTGCCGACAGTCTCCAAGGGTTCTAGCAGAATCTTAGCTCTAGCTGCACATACAGAGGTTCGACAATTCTATCCGACATCCGCGCCGGCAGATTGGATGCGATGCGATCATCACACGTGCCCTCCCGAATCTTGACAGGCGCCGGCAAATCCTGACAACTCTGATGGACCGTCAGAATCGAGGAGCACGGACATCGTCTGCCAGTTTGTGTCGTTGCGTTTGCTCTTGTACATGTAGTCATCCAGCTGGGTAGTATACGTAGAGGCATGTCGATGACCTCAGGAGCTTCCCTCCCTACACGCTGAACAAACACGATCGCACCCCTGACACTGACAGCTGCTGCAAGCTCAGTCAGATGCACAAAGAACCAGCAAGTCTCGCATGAGCACGCAAGGACATCCACTGCCGAGTGTCAATCTATTCAGCATGAATCAGGACCCAAGCTGCGATAAAGAGCAGCAATCAGCAGTACGCCTGTTCGAGTCTGTTCGCACTCTCTTGCTGGAGCTCAATACACTTGTCGTCTCGCTCTTCTACCATTGTACCTGCACAGACATGCATGCTGGTCCGTTTGAGTATGTGTGCGCAGTGCACCATGGAGCACCAGTACCATGCACGGCAAATAGCTACACGATGCACACGCTCGATAGAGCTTCACTCATGCTGATGGACCCAAAGCACTTTCCTAGGAGGATGGCAGACTCGCCTGAACGTATCGCTTTACTGGCTGCTATGGTGCGTCGCTGCTATCGCATCTATGCGCATGCCTACTTCCACCATCCAGAGTTGTACGCAGACGTCGAGAGTCGAGCACTTCACTACAAAGCTGTGGCAAGGGAGTACAATCTCTTGAACGAGAAGGAGTATGTAATTCCAGACGACCGCTCAGATTCGCCAGAGCAGACGCATCGCGAGGACGATGGCTCTGCAGAGATCCCCATCGTACGCGACTTTTCACCTTTTGCAACGGTTGCTATGAGACACTAGAGCAGCTTATTCTTTACGCTTCCGCTTCTTGCTCTCTTTTTTCTCTCCAAGCGCTACCTCGCGTGATGCCCACTTGCTATCCTCCCAGAGTTGCTTTTGAAATCGCTTGACTCGCTTCTTTGCACCAAGTTTTTTGTGGTCTCTTTCGCGCTTCTCCTGATCTCTAAAGGCAGCCAGCTTCTTGAGTCCTGCAAACTCATTCAGATCCTTGTCATCTGCAAACAAGATGTCTTCTATGCTCAAGCCAAAAGTTTCTGGAGCTGTCTTGCGGTACTTGAACACTGTGCCATCACCCAGCGGGTTGACAGGGCCAATCGCGTTGTCCACGAGTGTGTCAATCTTGGCAGCCCGTTCCCTGCGTTCTCGATGTGTGAGTGTTTGTTGCTTTTTTGGCGCTGGGTCTTCCTCGACGTCTGCTTCAACTGCATCCTCATCCTCGGCGATGCCCAAGTCGTCCAGCTCGATATCGTCATCCCACGTTGGCTTCTCTGCATCCTTTTCATTGTAGTATGCTTCGTCAAACTTGCTCATCAGCCGCTTGTCCCAGTCGTCCGCATCAAAATCCGCCTCAAGGTCTTCCAAAGCGAAATCCATTTTGGTGCCTGTCACTTGCTCAATCTGCGCAATCTTGTCCTCCAGTTCCTGCCGCTTCAAGTTGCGTAAGCGGTTGAGCTCTTCCTCGCGTTCGGTCTTTTGCTTGCTCTGCTTCGCCAACTTGCTCTCTCGCTCCTTCTTACGCTTCTCCTCCTTGCGACGCAAACTTGGGACATCTCGCGGGTGTGACGCAAGCTCGAGCGCACCTGGCTCCTCATACCTAAAGTTGTACGCCGTCTCGAATTGCTCTGCTTTTTCTTCAAAGTCGCTTTCACTTTCACTCTCATCGCCAACAAGGTTGCTGTAATCTGGTCGCTTTTGAGCATCCTTGTCGAGCCAGCCACGGTTCAAGACATAGTCCATCAAGAAGGCCTCACCTGCCTCAGCATCACTACCAGCAAGCTTCTGCAGCACATCTGCATCGCCTGACTCGGCGAGTTGCTCTGCCAAGAAATCCTTGTATGCCTTATCCTCTTCCTCCACCTCATCGCTCGTCTTCATCCGCCGTACCAGCACTTCATCGTCACTGTCGGCTTGGCCTTCTTTTGTTCTAAAAGCAGCTCTTAGTTCTGCTTGTTCTTGCACATGCGTCGGCATCTCATCATCTGAATCCTGGCCATCATGTTCAGCATTGCCTTGGCCGGTCAAAAGCGTTTGCCTGTGCAAATCAGCAATAGTCACTGGCTTGGCCTCCTTCGTTTTTGATTTCGACGCACTTTCTGTTGGCTCGTTGAAGAACTGAACATCGCTTTTATACACGTCTGCGTCCTTCCTCCGAATCTTGCTGAGAACCTTCAAGATGGTTGCATCAATTTGCGGCGTATTGAGCTCACCATCGGAATCCTCCGTCTCGCTATCACTGTCCTCGCTACCTTCTGCCTTGTACTTCTCTTGCAAGCGATGCAAGTCCTCGCGCTTCTTGTTGTGTTCATAGCGCCGTGCGAATTCAGCGTTGATGGTGAATCCCTCCTCATCCTCTGCTTCGTCCTGATCAAAGAGCACAGTCTCCTTGACCTCTGGCTCAGGCGACTTGGGTTTGACTTGCGCCTTCTTGGCTGCCGACTTCTTGCGCGGCATGTATACACTGCGGTGGTTGCTCCATCAATGCTTCCCTAGCTTGTTGTAAGAAAAAGCGCCAAGTTCTCACGGACAAAGATGCGCCATCTGAATACTGAGCTACTCTCATCACTTGACCTTGTTTTCTATGCAAAAGGCCGTTGCATCGGGGCAATAACAGCTCCCTGCTTGACCACCACCTTGGGCATCGTTGTGCGCTGGAAAGTACTCCTCGTAGCCCACTCCTTACCCAACGGCATCTGCAAAGATCGCTCGTACTGCTCCTTTGTTGCGTACGGGAAGGGCACTGCAGCCGTCATGAGTGGTTTGGCCAATTTCATGCGCTTCTCATTGATCACAACATGCGCCAGCCCTTTGTCCTTGCGTGCCTCCACATCTAGTCCCTCCACTTTGCGAATAAAGCGCTTCTTGGGCTTTCGCTTAATGTCAGCGCCTGTCCATGATCCCCACCCAGGCAACGTCTCGTCAATCTCTTGCGGCGCATCTGCTTGCTCTGCAGCTTCCTTTTCAGCAGCAAACTCAGCAACAACATCATCACCGGCAAAGGCCTGTGCAACGAGATCTTGCTGTAATGCAGGCTGCGCGTCATCTGCAATGGTCAAGACTTTTGTCATGTCCAGCGCTGGCTTCATATTGCCAGCATGCTTGGGTGCTTTCGCCGCCTTTTTGGCCTTGGCCAGCTTGACTGCAAACTTGTGAGATGCATCGTCATCCTTTGCACTGACATGTGATTTGTCTCTGCGAGGCGTTGCTGTGAGCCAGGGGTTCTCATCGTCATCCGCTTCAGGATTTGGCAATTTGCGGGACGATGGTGTTGGCTTGCTGCGTCTCTCGACCATATGTAGTCTCGCAGACGCGTCAGCATCGTTGTCTGATACCGCTTCCTGCGACTCTTCTGGTGTTGCCTGAGCAGCAGGAGCGAAACGCCGACGACCAGCATTTCTTTCAATCAGACCCTCGACCTCTTCTTCGTCCTCTGCCTCCAAATCTCGTGCTTCGCGAGCATCTGCATCGCGCATGAATTTCATTGCAAAGACACCCTTATTTGGCAACGCTTCTTCTTCCGCATCGTCAGCTTGGTCTTCTTCAGAGACATCCTCATCGTCCCCACGAATCTTGCGCTCGAGATCCTCTCCACGTTGGAGTTGCTCAGTGATGGCTTGTCGACTGCCTTCACCATGATTTGCACGACCGAGCATCTTCTGCGCCCAAGCACCTGTGTTGCGATGCCGCAACTCCATCCGTTCTCTAGCCCTCTCCTCCTCCACTTGTCGCCCATCTGGCTCTTGCGCAGCAGCAAGCTTTTCCCTCTCCTTACGCTGTATGCGACGATATGACTTTGACTTTATCTTGGACTGTCGCTTCGCTTTGATTTCCTGTCGAAACATCAAGTCTCGCATAATGGCAAGCTCAGCACGTCGAGCAGCCACTTCTTCAACCGACAAGGATGCCATGGCCAAGTCTTCAAAAGCAGCCACTTGCTTCTCGGAACGCATACCACTCTCCTTGAGAATGGAGTCGATTTCATGCTCCAGATTATTGGATGGCTTGAACTCTGCTGCGAGCGTGTTAGTGCTGCTGACAGGCCTTGCTGGCTCTTGAAGAGGGAACTTGAGAACTGGTGCTTCACGTAATTGCCGAACTGCAGGTTGCCACTGTGTAATTTGGTCCTTGACCGTGTCATATGCAGCTGAGCGATCAATGCGATCTTGTATGGGTTTAGCAAGGGGTGCTTGAAGTGTTTCACCCTTTCCAAGTACAGCTGCCTGCTTGTCGCTCATACCAGCCAATAAATCATCCATTGTCAGCTTGTTGGTGGTGGTTGCATTGTGCTCTGAAGCGGTGTTGGCTTCATTGACCTCGGTCAAATCACGCTTGACGCGCTTCTTGGGTGCCTCCGTGTCTTCATTCTGTCGTTTGCGAGCATCGAGTTGTTGGATGAAGCTTTCGAGAGCCCCCTCGTTGCCTTCTTCGTCGCTTGGACTTTCACTGAGAATGTCGGCCGAGTCCATTTCAGAGTCTTCGGAGTCTGGCATTGATTTGTAGGGAATCTCATCCAGATCGGGACCGCTAGGTGCCGTGTCCTCCTCTGTGTCAGATTCCGTTGCTTTCTCCTTTGGCCCACCCAGCATCTCTGATAGATCCATGAGGTCTTGTCCATCATCTTCTTCAAAGTCAGAGGCTGATTCTTCTGCATCATCCTTTGACGCAGAGAGTCCCTCGTCATCATCCTCAGACTCGCTCTCGTCGGATGCAGCCTCAAGCGCATCGTCCGAGTCTTCATTCAAATCAATCTCCCGCCGCGCAAAAGTGACCTTCTTTGATTTGCTCTCTTTTGCTTTCACCTCCTTCTGGAGCTTCTTGTCGAGTACAGACTTGGGCGTTCCATTCTTCTTGAGAGATCCCGTAAATTTGAACGAACTGAAGCGCTCTTCATCGCCAGACTCAAATGCATCGTCAGAATCAATTTCCTCGTCATCGTCTTCCTTCACTTGCCCTTGATCTGAATCATCTTCTTCGCCATCACTATCGCCTTGCGCTGCGAGGTTGAATGCATTCTGCGCACGATACTGCGACTTATTTTGCGACTTCCGCTTTGGGGCTTTGCGACCCCCAGCCACGCTAGAAGAGGCAGCCGGGCGAGGAGCAGTCCCTCTGCCTGCCTGCCGCGCCAATTTTCTCTTGCCAGACATGATTGACTGCCTGCACACTCGATCCACACGCGGTTGCTAGACCTCTCTGCCTCTTGTCGGCCGTTCAACTTTTTTTGAGATGGAAGCGTGAGACGTTCATCAGCCTCAGTGCCAAGCCGCAAGACACGTGTCAGCTGACCCCGCCCGTCTGCTGGATCCGTCGCTTGCCTTGCCATGAGCTCGAGCCGGAGGATTGTGCCCGGTATAGCCAAGCAAGAAGCCCAAGTAGAGGTGTAGACGAAGCTGCTTTAAGCTATGTATGTACGCACACTACGTCCTTTCCTCGGGGCGGGTACTGGACAGAAGGAGAGTTGGCAGCTGAGTGTACGAGATTGAGGCCAGGCAGATGAGCCAATGGCGAGTTTGCGCTGTCCAACGGCTGCACCTGTCAAAGCGGCGCCCGGGCCAATTGAAGGACAAAGTCTTGGAAGAGGCAGCCAGAGCGGAAGACGGCCAGAGCCATGGCCAGCACACGGTGATGAAAGTGAGGGGCAGCCAGAATAAGCTCTGCGCCATATAAGCCCAGCAGCAGCATCCCTGCTTCCTATTCACCTCTTCCCTCCATACCAGCATCGAAAATGCAGACCACTTTCCTTACCCTCCTGCTCGCAGCAGCCTCCCAGGTCACTGCTCAAGCGCTTCCTGCTTGTGCAGACACTTGCGTCAAGGCCCAACTCTCCAAATTCAACTGCGCCAGCGAACTTGACTTTGGCTGTGTCTGTACACCTGCCTTCAATGCAGCCGTCACGCCTTGTGTCTTGTCCTCCTGCAATGCTCAAGATGTTGCCACCACCTCTAGCTTGAACGGTGCCGCGTGTGCTGCTTACGCTGCAAGAAGGGCTTCTGGCTCTTCCCCGGCCAACCTGCTCGCCACCACGACTGGGTAAGTCTTAAGCTTTGATGGGCTGAGCATTTGAACTAACATGCATAGTGCCGGTGTCGCTGGAGCTGGTAACGTTGTTGCTGCCACAAATGGCCTTGCAGCAGCTGCCAATGCTCAGCAGACAACCATGGCCGCTACAGGCGGATCTGGTTCAGGTACGGGCGCTGCTGTTGGTGGTGCAGTTGCTGGCGGTGCTGCTGTTGCAGGCGCCACTGCTGCTGGTAATGCTGGCAGTGGTGCAGCGACGACTGCCGGTGCAGCTGGTGCAATGGTTTCACTGGCCGCTGCCTCTGGATCCGGTGCTGCGGGTGGTATGAATGGTGGCTCGCTTGCTGCAGCTTCGGGCGCATCCGGCTCAGGCTCTGGCGCCATGGGTGTCCAAAGCACCCTGGCTGCTGCATCGAGCAGGTCCGGCATGCAAGGCATCTCGCGTTCAATCATCCCTGGCCAAGGCAGCAGTTTGTCACTGACGGCTCTCCTGGCAGGTGCCATGAGTCTTTCTATATTGGGCCTCGCATTGATCTGAGACGTCGCGTTCCTTCGTAGATCAACCTCAATTGCCCCTGAGTGCTCGCAAAATTGAACTTTCGCTTTCAACAACACAATTTTGACCAAAGACACCCCAACCTACACAGCTCATGTGACGCCTTTTGCTTGGCATAGACACAGACTAGGCTACTGCGATAGAATGCACTCTGTCTGTAACAGCACAAACTATGTGCTCATATTGGCTCAGGAGAAAACCAGCTGACTTACAACATTATCCCACCCGAGACTCACGACAAACCATAATTGTTTGTTGGCCTACACTTGCTGCGCACTGCTCCTTATTTGCCATACACCGAGAAACACATGGCTCGATGGCACGCCTCACTGCCTGGCTCGCAAGCAATGTGATCTATGTGTGATGTTGCTTGTCAACATATTGATGCTATTCTTAGTCGACTGACCCTGACTGCCTCTTCCGCCAGGCTGGCGAAGCTATAAGAAGCCGCTCCTCACGCTCAATGCTCCTACCTCTCAACCAGCAACGCGTCTAGAGTAATTCATCTTTTCTACATCTGCTCAGGACAGGGATGCGATCAGCCACTCTCTCACTACTCTCTTTACTAGCAGGAGGGGCCCTCTCCTGCGACAATTGCGCCGGACCCACCACGAGCGTCCAGTCCCAGACCCAAATCCAGTTCTCCCTCTCTGTGACCATCAACAATATCGTGCAGGTCATCGCTACCGATGGTTCCTCTGGCAAATGTGTTGCCCCAACGAAGGGCAAGCCAGACGTGCACGGCGTCTACGTGAAGCCAGTCACCGACAGGTCCAAGAACCAGATCTGTAGGCACCAGCTGCCTACTGACAAGCCTGGCCAGAAGACTGGTATCTGCAAGGTTCCTTATGTCAAGTCCAAGACTGAGGAGACCAAAGGCAAGGGCGATGGCAACAAGGACGGTGAAGAGGACGGCAGCAAGGATGATGGCAACACCGAACAAAACGACGACAACGATGATGGCACCAAGAAGGAGGGACGCGGCACATCGGGTGGCATCAATGGTGACGATGGTGATGAGACGGATACACCCGCCTCTACTGGCACTGTCGGTACTAGCACTGAAGGATCGCCAGCCGAGTCTACTTCTTCAGCTGTCCCCACTGGCTCTGTGCTTACTCCTACCAAGACCCCTCCTGCCTCGAACCCAGAGGTCAGCAACACTCCTGGTGTCACAGGCGGCTCCGTTACTGGCAAAACTTGCGTCGTTGTCTCTCAGGGCAGTGGCGCAATCTGGTCTACGGGTTCCACAGTGGTTGTTGTGGTCAAGGCTGGTGGTGCCCTCATTATCATTGAATCAAGCCAGGTCGACCTCAACATCCACATTGTCGTCGGCTTTTCTATCCAAACGAATGTTGTTACCCTGTCAGGCTTCAAATTCTACTATTGCTCGACTGAGACGGATGATATGGAGATTCACGCCTACCCGGGTCAAGCCCCTACAAATTGTCAGGCTACAACTATCACAACTGTCACTCAGCCTCCCAAGCTCTCAGCTGCTGTGCCTGCCTTGGCTCCTCCAGCCGTCGTCGCCGCCATCACTGGCAACAGCTCCACCACCACGACCATCACAGCTGAGTCTCACCAGACCACTACTTTCTCTTACTCCTCAACCACAACGACAACGACCACCACTTCTACTAGCTGGTCTTCTGCAGGTGGCGTCACCCTTGCTAATGGCGACGGAAGTGTTGCAACTGGCCCTGATGACGCTGAGAACCCCGGTGAGACTGGCCTTCCAAGTGTCGACCCGACAATTTCTGGACTGGCTCCCCCTCAGCCTTCTGGTCATGCTAGATTGCCAGGCTCTTCGTCTGCTTCGACCATCACTCCGTTGGCATGGACATTGCTACTTCTGCCCATGGCTATCCTTGCCACATTTTAGTTATCCCTTCACCTTTTCATAGACGGCCACTTGTGACTGTTAGATCATTTTTATCATTTTAAACCTTGCTCGACGTGCCTGTGATGGCGAGCTGGTACTAGTAATACTTAAGCTATCCCAGCTCATGGTTCGTATAGAGGAGTACAAAGCCAAGCCCGCTGCAAAGAAGCTGCATGTGAGCTATCTACTCGTACTGGCTCTCTTGCTCATCCCTCGTCTCTTGAGTGCTCAGCACAACATCATCCACGACACAGATGAAACATACAACTATTGGGAGCCTCTCCACTTCCTCTTGCACGGGACAGGCTTTCAGACGTGGGAGTACTCGCCAGTCTACGCTATACGCTCTTGGACATATATTTGCTTGCATGCATTGCCGCTATATCCGCTTAAAGATATACTCTCGCGTGAGCAGCAGTTCTACTTGTTGCGATGCATCTTGGGTGCTGTCAGTGCCTTTATTGAGGCATCTCTCGTCATGACCATCTCTAATGCGAATGAAGAACTTGGCCTTCTGACACTTGCGGGACTACTGACAAGTGCAGGCATGTTCACTGCAAGTACAGCATTGCTGCCAAGCACATTTACGCTATACACTTGTACACTCGGTCTCGATTTGTTTTTGCGTCAGCACCATACTCTATCAACGGCAGCTTTTGCAATTGGAGTCATCATTGGCTGGCCTTTCAGTATCTTGCTCTTCATCCCTTTGGTTCTAATCAACTTCTTCAAGCCACTCTACAGCTACGTGCGAGGTTCAATCATTGCTCTCCAGGTACTGTTGATCGCTACTGTCATCGACTACTTCTTCTACAGACGCTGGGCTATTGTCCCTCTCAACATCATCCTCTATAACGTCTTTCAGCAAGGATCCGAGTTGTTTGGAGTAGAAGCATGGAGTTACTACTTCAAAAATCTGCTCCTTAATTTCAACTTCTTGTTCCCATTGGCACTCTTAGGCCTGCCACTAGCTATGCTGTCCAAGAAGAAGTTCTACATACAATGTACTGCAGGATTCGCACTTTGGTTTAGTGTCTTCACACTGCAGCCACACAAAGAGGAGCGCTTCATGTACCCAGCCTATCCAGCACTTGTGCTCTCTGCAAGTATCTCTTTGGAGTTGCTCTTCCAATTCACCCAACGCATCACAGATCTGATGACAGACCAGCTGCGTTTGCCGCAACATCTCTTGCCAAGGACGATGAAGCTCTTTGTTCTTGTCCTGAGTGCACTGGTCAGCATTTATCGCATCACTGATGTCACGCTCTCTTACCGCGCCCCACTTTTGCTCTTTCCAAGATTGCCACCTGGTAAGGAATATTGCATGGGCTCAGACTGGTATCGCTTTCCGACATCATTTCTTCTCCCAGACGACACGGCGCTTTCCTTTATTGAAAGCAGCTTCAAGGGCCTCTTACCTGGCAAATTCAACACCACCGACAGTATCCCTCACATGAACAACCTCAATCAATGGGACCCAACCAAAGTCATCCACGAAGGTCTATGTGAATGCCTTGTCTTTTGGCAAGCTGGTATCAGTGGCGAAGGCGTCCCCTTTGTGGATCGCGAACAAGGGCGACGCATTCAAGGCGAGTATGGTGTTCACTGCTTCGAGAATCAACATTCACGAAGACTCAATGCATTGGGTATCGACCTTATGGGCCGCGACATTCATGCTAAAGACTACTGATTGCTTATATATACAACCGACGTGTTGTCGACAAACTTGGTCCGGAAGATGCGGTTGGCATTGGTGAACATGCCCTCTTTGAGGGAAACGACGATGAATTGAGAGCCCTTGAAGCGAGACTTGATCAACGCACCGATATTTTGGGTGTGGCTGAGATCGAGCGCAGCATCCACTTCGTCGAGAATGTACATGGGCGCCGGCTTGTACTGCAACAAGGACATGATGAGAGAAAGGGCAATGAGAGATCGTTGACCACCAGACAATTCCGTCAATGACTGTTTCCAGACTTTGCCTAGACAAACCTTGACTTCGAGACCAGCAGTCACATCTCTGCCTTCTAGTGGTACCAGCTTTGCAGTATTGCCAGGCAAGAGCTCTCCAAAAATGTTGCCAAAGTCGACCGTCACCTTTTGCCATGTCTCGTCAAGTGCTTTGACTTTATACGCTTCAAGAGAAACAATTGTCTCCTCAATCTTGAGCTTGTCCTTGTGAATCGTGCGCACCATCTGCTTCAAACTCGTCTCTTTCTTCTCGACACCCTCAATCATGTTCATCACCTTGGCATTCACACGCTTCCGCATAACAGTGAACCGCTCCGTCAATGTCTTCAAGTGCTCGCGTGTTGTTTTGAGGTCTGCCGCACGGTAATCAAACATACCACCAGGCTTGCCAAAGTCGTCCACGCACTCCGGAATCCAAGGCTGCTCTGCGACCAGCTTTTGCAACCGCTGCTCCACCTGCCCATTCTCCTTCTTGAACTCATCCAATTGATGCTTCTGTTTGGCACAATCCAAGCCAGCTTGCGCGACAGCCGCCACCTTGAGCTCTCTCGTCTTGTTGAGCTCCTCCAATTCTGTATCAAACGCTGTGAGTCGGCTACGTTCATCGGCAAGCTCTGCAGCCAAGGCATCATGGCGATCTGAAACTTCCTTCCGTGTCTGTGCAAGCGTTGCTAGTTCTTCTTCATGCTGCGCCAAGGAAGCCTTCATTTCAGATAATTGCTCCTGGGCAGCTTCTGCTTCACTCGCTAATTGCTCTTGCTCCAACTGTAATGCTTGATAGGCCTTGGCAGCCTCTTTTGCAGCGATACCTTTGGATGCTGCAGTCTTGCGCAATGCCTCCACTTCCTTCTTGAGTGCAGAGAGCTTGCCGCCCTTGTTGCTCTTGAATTCAGCCATATCACGCTCAACTTGCTTGACATCGCGCTTGGCAATCTCTTGCGCCTCCTTGGCAGTTGCAATGGTACTTTGGAATGCTTGAATGGATGTCCGCAGCTCATCAATTTCTGTCAGGATGCGAGAATCAGAGTTCGCACCAATTTGCTCTTCGCGAACAGATACTTCGTGATGCTTGAGGTCAAGTTGATTGGTGAGCTCAGCAGCTTGAGCATGGCGTTGGGCATCCTTTTCAAGCTGCGATTCGAGTTGCTGCAGTTGACTTTGTGCAGCTGACAGGGACGCACCCACCTCATTGAGTTGTTGCAAAGTAATGAGAACGCCTGCGCTATTGGGCTTGCTTCCACCAGACAGCGTGCCTGATGGATCATACACGTCGCCTTCCAACGTCACACTCTTGAGCTTGACTTGCGGATCAAACGTGACGCGTTTTGCAGTCTCTGCATCCGCACAGATGAGTGTCGTACCAAACACGAATTCCATAGCTTTTGCAACTTCGTCGTCATACCCAACAAGTGATAGAGCCAGCTCGACCTTACCCGGAGCAAGCCGTTGCGCAGCACCGAGCTTCTCGGCAGAAGCACGCATCGCCGAGATTTTATTGAGTGGAATGATGGTCACGCGTTTGCGAAGCTTGCCACCAGAGAGCAAGAGAGAGCCCACCTTTTCATTCTCAACAACGACATTGTACAGTCTACCACCCGCGCAAATTTCAAGTGCAGTAGCCGAAGCGAAATGTTGTTGATCAAGCGTAAAGAGCTGTGCAACGAGACCTTTCACTTGAGACCTGTCAAAGTTGGGTGTTGGGTCAGAGTAGGAAAAATCAAGATTCGCCACTTTGCGACGCAAGGTATCGGCCTGCGAAGTCATTTGTCTGATATTGGCCTTGAGATCACGTTGTTGTGTCTGCATCTGCGACTGTGCTCCAGGATCAATGCCAAGCTTGGCCAGCTTCTTCTCGAGTGCCAGAACTTCTTGACGTAGCACGTCGAGCTCCTTGCGCAACGTGCGATTACGCTGCTCAGCTAGCTTGGCTTTTGGCTCAGCTTCCTTGATGCTCTTTTCGCAATGGGCAATTTTGAGCTTGGCTTGTTCTTGTTCTGTAGCCGCTTGCGCTGCTCGCTTTTGTGCATCAGCAAGCAGATCGAGGTAGCCAGAATCTTGGCCTTCCTTTGCGGCAAATCCAGTCGAAAGAGTTTGCAGTAGCTCATCCTTCTTTGCGCATTCACCGTCGGTTTCTGTGAAGGCAGTTCGAAGGGCGACATGCTTGACTTCAGCTGCCTTGTATGCTGCTTGCTTGGCAGTCATTTGGACTTGCAGCTGTCGCCTTTGAGCCTCGACGTTGCTGGCTGCGCTCTTATCTTCCCGCAAGCTCTCCTGCTTCAGCTCAATATTGGTGGTGAGCCTTACAAGTTCATGTGAGAGTGCCTTGGCCTCCTCTTCCAGCTTGGCGTAGCGACCACCCTTGCGGACCTCCTTGTCGCGCTTGGCATGAATCTCCTTGACTTGCTGTTCAATGTTACCCATTTCGTGCTTCATGCGTGACTGGGCTGCTTCCAGCGCTACAATGGCATCAGTGCGTTGACGGAGCGCTTCGCCAGCATTTTGGACCATACTCGTCAAATGATCATAGTCGTGCGCCACAACCAGCTTTGATGTGCGTTCCATGTCCATCTGGGTTTGCTGAAACTCGAGCCATGCACGCTTCTCAAGTCTGAGTTTGTCAAGCTTTGGATCAATTTCTTCAGCGAGCAGTGCATTGATTTCCTGCACCTTGGCTTCCTTTTTGGCGATATTCCGGATAGCCTTTTCCTTCCGCTCTTCAAACATACGTGTACCAGCAGCTTCTTCAATCATACTGAGGATCTCAAGGGGCTTCATGTTGAGGACTTTTGTGATTCGTCCTTGCATAATGAGGAAATTGGGATTGTTGATGTTGAGCTGGACGGATTGGAAGAGATTTTGCACAGACTGCTGTTGCGCACGTCGGCCATCAATCAAGTACTTGCTTGTACCACCCATGACAATCTGTCGCGTCACACTGATGGTTGGATGATCCTTTGAGCTGAAACCGACGGGTGAAGTCTTCTCGACATCATTCGCAAAGACAATCGTGACACTCGCCTTGGTGATACCCGCCTGTCCGCGCTTATAGATGAGATCTTGCAAGTTCTGAGCGCGTAGGGTGGTCATATTGGTGATACCAAGGACGAAGCAAATCGCGTCGAGAATGTTGGATTTGCCGGATCCATTGAGGCCTGTGATGGCAGTGAATGTCGCGTCGAAGAATACTTCTGTGCGGACGGCATAGGACTTGAATCCGTCGATAACGAGGGACTCGATGCGCATCTGCAGCTGTGAGTGTATCTGGTGTTTGGTTCTTGCGCATGTTGCTTTGTTATGAAGTCGCGTCGGGCGTAGTAGCAGTCACATAATCATTTCCCGTTTCTTTTCGCTCGAAACAGTCTGCCTGGTACTTTCTTCCTCCTCTGAACTGAGCTCTACCTACTGTCATCTCTATCCCTTCAATCATCAGCTTCAGATATAGCACTCTAGTTCTAATTCTTTCGCGTCCAAGTCAAATTTCAAAACGACGCGACAAAGACAACAAGCGCGACAGATGGCCCATGAAGAGCTCCAGTACTTGAACCTCATCAGAGACATCCTTGATAGGGGTGAGCATCGACCCGATAGAACTGGCACAGGCACCCTGTCCCTCTTTGCCCCGCCCCAGCTTCGCTTTTCCCTGCGTAATGGTACTTTCCCGCTCTTGACAACCAAGAAGGTCTTCACAAAGGCCATCTTCCATGAACTATTGTGGTTTGTCAAGGGCAGCACCAATGGCAAGCTGCTCGCAGATTTAGGAGTCAAAATCTGGGATGGCAATGGCTCACGCGCCTACCTCGACAGCATTGGTCTCAAGAACCGCGCAGAAGGCGATTTGGGCCCAGTGTATGGCTTTCAATGGCGGCATTTCGGTGCAGAGTACAAGGATTGCCACACAGACTATGCAGGTCAAGGCGTGGATCAACTCGCTGAATGCATTCGCAAGATCAAAACGAGCCCTTATGATCGTCGCATCATCTTGTCTGCTTGGAATCCAGCAGATCTGGGCAAGATGGCCCTCCCACCCTGTCACATGTTTTGCCAATTCTATGTTTCCTTTCCTAAAGCCACAGCAACGGATCGAGGACGAGGCGAAGTGTCGTGCTTGCTTTACCAGCGGTCGTGTGACATGGGTCTTGGCGTGCCCTTCAATATCGCGTCTTATGCACTGCTGACGCGGATGGTAGCAGAAGTGTGTGACATGGATGCCGGCGAGCTAATCCACACGATGGGTGATGCGCACATCTACAAGGACCACATTGATGCGCTTCGTGTGCAGCTGGAGCGTGAACCCAAGCCGTTCCCAAAACTGGAGATCAAAACAGCAGCTGAGCCACGGGATATCGATGATTTCAAGTATGAAGACTTGGTCGTGGTAGGGTATGAGGCGTGGCCTGCCATCAAGATGCAGATGTCTGTGTAGGATTGCCCCTCTCCATCTGAATGGCAAGTACCGAACCAGATGCGATCCGGATCCAATTCTACATCTGCAGAGTGGAACTTTCACTGGGCCCTCATGCGGCCCTTGTCCGTCATCAGTCCTTCTCGCTATAGCACTTCAGCAGGCCTTGTCGCCTTTCTTATCATCTTTGTATGAGTATTCCCTTACGCGTACGACGCCAGTCCGCCGCAGCACCACCAGAACTCTTTGGCGATGAGATTCAACATGTCCTGTCGCATGCCTCGGAGCATCACTACCCGACAAGCAAGCCCAACATTCTCGCCAAGATCACCACTGCAACGGAGGATGTCGATGTCTATAATCGCTTCAGCAAGCGCAGAAAGACAATATTGACAACGGCCGTTGCGTTTTGTTCGCTTTGTTCACCATTCAGTACAACTTGCATTTTCTCAGCCGTTCCAGAGATTGCAGCGCAATTTGGAACCACGGGTACAGTCATCAACATCACGAGCACGGCCTATTTGCTATGTATGGCCATCGCGCCGCTCTGGTGGGGTCCCATGTCACAGGTATATGGTCGCAAACCCATCTACACCGCCGCAGCGCTAGGTTACACGGTCGGCTCGATGGGCACTGCACTCTCCAAAAACCTCGCGACGTTTGTGGTCTTTCGTTGTGTTTGTGCCCTATTTGGGTCGGCGCTCATGGCATGTGGTGCAGGCATCATTGCAGACATGTATGAACCGCGTAGTCGTGGTACAGCCATGGGTTACTACCTTTCTGGCACTGTCATTGGTCCTGCTCTTGGCCCATTTATCGCAGGACTCATCATCAATTGGCGACCTTGGCCTGATGTCTTTTGGTTTACTGTTGGGCTTGGTGGTGTTGCGCTTCTCTTATGCTTGTTTGTGTTGCCAGAGACGTCGCATCACCGCATTCACGATGACTTGCGGAAGGAGCAAGGTCATTTTGTGGTTGTTTGGGTGAACCCTCTCAAACCTCTTTGTCTATTCATCTACCCAAACATCGCCCTTGTGGGACTCGTGAGTTCCTTTGTGCTCTGGATGATGTATAGTCTCCTGACGCCTATTCGCTATGTCATCAATCCAAGATTCGGTATCACATCACCAGCACTCTCAGGTCTCTTCAATCTCGCTCCTGGCTTTGGCTATCTGGTGGGAACGTTTGTCGGTGGCCAATTTGCAGACTATGAAGTACGCAAATGGGTACGGATCCGTGGCAGACGCGTCCCTGAAGACCGACTACGCAGTGCCATCTGGGTGCTTCTGCTCGTATTGCCAGGCACGGCACTCATCTATGGTTGGTCCATTGATCAACGCAAGGGAGGTATCGCAGTCCCTGTCATTGCCATGTTTTTCAATGGTATTGCTCAGCTTGTATTGTTTACGTGCGTGAACACGTATTGTGTCGATTGCATGCAAGAACGCTCAACAGAAGTGGTTGGTGCGAATTATTCCATTCGCTATGTATTTGCAGCGACAGCGAGTGCTGTTATTCTACCGCTCATTGATGCGGTCGGTGTTGGGTGGGCGAATACTCTCGCTGCTGCCTTACTTGTACTGTCTGGCGTGTTTACCATACTAGTGGTCAAATTTGGTGAGAGGTGGAGGTTGGGTGTGGATGAATGGATCAAGTCACGTTCAACTACAACAGACCCTCTGGATGTCGTCAAGGATTCTGCGTAAAAATGTACCTGTAGAGTGGACGTATAGTACAATGCGATGTCATCTGAATCAGCTCGGCCCGATATGGACCTTCATTCGCGAACTTTTCGGGAGACCCTCCAGCTCCTGCAGACCTCGGTCTATAAAGGACACTCCAACGCTCAGTATGCTCGGTTCGACTTAGACAGCTATAGAGACTGTCACCTGATGTATCAATACAGTACTGTATCCTGCTACTAGCTCAATCTCGGGCATTCTTGCTTCTCTCCGTGCCGAGCTTACTGCACCCTGACAAGAGTGCCACTTGCTATCTCTACGCCATTGTCAAGACTCTGTATTCGCAGAAAGGCAGTCTGAATAATGAAAGAAGTTCAAACAACCATTGACGAGTACCACGCGACGTCAGATCCAGATACTGCGCCATCCAATGTCGGCAATGACCCTGAAGGCTCTACACTCGAAACCCTCAAACCATCTGCATGGGACAACAAGCTGGCAGTCATCGTCACATGGTTCACATTTCTCATGTTTGGATTGTCAGACGGTACGACTGGTGCTCTCCTGCCTAGCATTCAGAAGGATTACAACGTCTCTTACACAGTTGTGTCCCTCATCTTCTTCTGTCAAGTTCTTGGTTATGGCATCCTTGGCCTCGGTTCGACGTACGTGCTCTCCAGAGTGGGCAGACTCTGGGGTGTCTTGGCCGGCGGTGCACTCTTCATGATGGGCCTTGCGATCCTCACAGCGAACACACCGCATTTTGCAGGCATCGTCCTTGGCTATATCCTACTTGGCTTTGCTGCAGGCTTTTTTGAGTCCATCTTGAATGCCTTCTTTGGTTCCTTTCGCGAGAGCAATGTCATTCTTGGCTGCCTACACGGATTCTATGGTCTTGGAGCTGCTGTTGCACCCATCTCAGTAACGCAATGGATCGCAGCTGGGTTGCCTTGGTATCGTTGGTATGCCGTCTTGCTCGGTCTTGCTGGCTTTATGACTACAATGATTGCCATTGCATTCAGGAAGCACTCAATAGCATACTGTGCTGCAGAAGACACGCTGGCCTCGAAACGCCACACTGATCTCACCGCCGGTGCCTTGCCATCCAAACGGACAGCATCTGACTCTAATGAGCAGGATTCAGAGAAGGGTCTATCGACAGAGACTGGGCCAGAGGATACGCCGCGTCGACAAAAGACACCAGTCATGGCAGCCCTAACAAATAAGTTCTGTCTTGTTGGCGCCTTCTACATGTTCTGCTATCTTGCCATGGAAATATCGACAGGCGGCTTTGTGCTCACTTTCTTGACGAAAGTCCGCGGTGCGTCTGAACCTGTTGCAGGCTACGCCAACACTGGATTTTGGCTGGGTTTGACACTAGGTCGATTTCTACTGACCCCGGCCGCCAACATAGTTGGAGCCTGGCTTGGTTGCCAACTCTTCACTGCGATGAGCCTATGCTGCATATTGGGATTTTGGCTTGCGCCGACCTATGTTGGCTCGAGTATTGGCATTGCCCTGACGGGTTTCTTCCTTGGCCCAACATTTCCCCTCATCATACAGCTTGCTACAGACTACCTCCCACCTCGCCTTCACGTCGCTGGAATTGGACTCATTGCCTCCATAGGGTCCATGGGTGGTGCAATCTTTCCACTTGTCGTTGGCGTCATTGCCACCTCGCGTGGACCAAAAGCCATTCCACCCATTCTCGTGGCGCTGCTTGTTGCACTCTTGGCTGTATGGATGATGCTACCGGGCCCGAAGCTAGTACAATTGACGGAGCTGACGAAGAGAGCTCTCAGGAAACACAGCGGCTGACCAGCTCCAGACTCCCGGACAAACGACAGACTTCTTTCGGTATGTTGCTATATGAGACTGAAGATGGCAGACTGATTCTCAGTGTACTGGGCGCATCAAATACTTTTCATTGCTGCACACCCCCCGTGTGGTCTTCTTCGGCACTTGCTGCTTGCGCTCTGAGCTCTCAGAGTGGAGATTCTAATCATCTGATGCTCTCTCGCGGCACAGGTCGGTCTTGCTGCGTGCAGCTGCGTACAGCTGCGTTGATTGGACCTCGTTCGACCCCTGAGAGTGTCTATTTGAGCAATTTTATAAACCAATTCGCGCCTCCTGACTTCTTCGAATTGGCTCCATCCGATTGGGCTTGGGGTAAAGCGTCGACAGTCGTGTTTGCGAGACTTTCGCTGCTTTGGATCAAATTGGATCAAGTTTTGTTCAATCCAAGCCCCACGAGGTTATGTTCTCACGCGAACTTGCCCAGTTTCTGAGTCAAGTCCGGCATATTGCACATGCAGATGTGATACGTATCTCCAACCTGCCAGAAGAGTCAAATTTGTCGAGCCTTTTGCAACACCGGGTCACTTTCTCCTCAGTCTAAGCCTCATTTTCACACACCAAGTTCTTCGTCTCCTGTAATCCACGTCGACTTTTATCACATGGCGTTGCGACGTGTACACTCGACCTGTCAGATGTGTGAAAAAGTTTGCCATCGACTGGAATGCACTGTGCACAAGACATCAGCGACCTGCCCACCTGCCATCCATTTCCTGCCCATCACTCTCCATCCAGTTTCACGCATCTTACAATGAGGGTCTCGACAACTCTGCGGCTGCTGTTCACTTTACTCATCACATTCATTGCTGTCGGCTCAGCAGCTGGTGGATTTTCCAAAAAGCTGAAGAAGTTATGGGGATCCAAGTCTAAACCGGAGAACTTTGAACATGGAGAATCGAGCAACACCATTGTAGAGTCCGCTTCACCTGGCGACCCTACCTTTGGCGAAGCACTCGAAACGGGGAAGTGCTATCAGGCAAAGATCCGTCTGGTTCGATCGGCGTCCATCCTCAAGTCGCAGATTGATTGCGATTATCTCTGTAGGATCCACGCGCATGCGTTTGTCGCGATCTACAAAAGCAAGGATGAAGCGGATGTTCCACATTCCTTTTGCAATCGCGGATATGCACATTTCTCATACGACTCCTTCTGCCAGAATTCAGGATACGTCAACGCGACAGAAGGGAAGGGGCCGTATTCGAATGTCAAAGCTGTTCTTGTGAATATGCTAAATGAGTATGGTAAATATGGTCGTCTCGATGCAGACAGTCCTCGCTTTACTGCAGTCTTTCGGCAATTCGCAAGTGGTTTCAGTTTGGAGGATGCCTGGCTAGGAAGCATGGTGGAAGAATTTACTGCATTCGAGTCTTATCCATCCAATGAAAAGGGAACCGAAGGCGAAGAGCTGCAGACTTGTCGATGTGGAATCTGGGCTACATTCACTAGAGTACCCCATCGGCCAGGGAGTAAGCACATGTGCGATTTGCCTCAGTTCAGCTCCTTCATCAGCAGGATCAGTTCCGGATGGACGCTTGCCTATGACCAGACAAGTGGTACTTATGGTGAGACCGCTGTACCTAAACGACTCTCTAAGCACTTCGAACAAATCGAAGGCATGCCAGAAGAGGCATCTGAATGGTTCATCACGCGCGCGGCGATTCCAGTTGACCAGCCTGGCTTTGATTGCATCCAAACTTTGCGAGATGAGCGTTGGAAGCAATCTCCTACAAGCGACACATTTATTGAGACTTTGCAGTCGGGGCACAGCAACACCTTACAACAGGATCAAGCTCCCCACGGGTGTCCGCCAAAACCCTACTGGTGAAGTCGATCGCAGCTGGACTGCTTTTTGCGCCGTCGTTCGCGGCTTCGAGCCATGTCGCTATGCCGAATGCACACTAGTCCCCTCGCGTTCCTGGCAATCGCCAGTCACACCCTGCTCAACAACAGCTACTTCAACTCAGTATCCAGACTAGAATACACCTGTAATCTGCATTTCCTCATAGCACTTTCCATAGCTCTGTCGATGCGACCTTGGTCTTTGAGGCCCACTTGCTCCCTTTCCTTCCTCCCTGGTCTGCAGTTAGACTTGATGCATCTGCCATCTCACTGTTTCTGCTGTATAGACTACTTACTACCTTCGTAAGTCTCAGTTTCCAGCTGCAGCACCATTGACAATGGTGACATCCTACCCATGGCCAGGCGATACACTCCTTGTGCAATTCGATCGCCGCAGCCAAGGCCATTGCCGGCTACGGCTACGGCTACGCCTACAAATCTAGCGATAGGATGTGATGACGAGTTTTCAAGGGGCTTGCGTCGATGCAGAATCGTAGTTGCGAAGTATTCGTAGGTCTGGACCCGGTCACAGCAGCATACAGCTGTAGCAGAATGAATCACATGAAGTTGATTGCCCATAGCGCAGTCATGGGGACTACTCGACTTTGCGACGTCCACCATTGCATCACAACCCACGAAAGACTGTTTGCTCCCCACCACATCTACTGGATTGTATTCTCTTGACGGTCTTTCACATGGTCTGTCCTTTTGACGCTACTCTGCCGACTTGACATTCAGCCTTAGGGAAAGCTTTGGCACTGGCACGTGCCACTAGACTCACGTCGTGCTGTATAAGCACAAGCTCGCACTCAGTCCTGTAGCTGACCGAACTCCTTGCAGGCTATACAAGTAGCTACGCAGAGGGTCCCCTGTGTAGAATCTTCTTTGATGCAGCAACGGAGATCAAGGATGTGCCGTAGCAGATGTGCAGCGTCGGCCTTGATCATCCAAAGTACGGCATTGTATAGTGGCCAACATGTTTCGATTCTAACTTCCACTGCCAGCGTACAAGGCAGCAGGCGGGCCTTTCGCTGAGCGGACAAGATCTCGCAAGGGCAGTTCGACTTCCTGCAGCAACACCCTTGCCATCATTCTCATCGGTTCTCATGTCACGTTGCAGGCTTCTGTTGTTCTAGGTTCTTGCCTGCGTAAAGAGCTCAAGAAGTTGGCCGTCTCGCTGACGGCCTCCTGCAAAGTCGACGAATGTCGCGTCCGACATAGGGCTCAAATGTCACAAGCTCCTCAAAACTCTCTCTCCTGGGCTTGCGGGCAAGGACCAGTGTTACGAGGTACAGATCTGGCAACACGTTCATCAACAGCACAGGCTGAACTTGATGAGCCCCGATGCATAATCCTGGGAAGAATTGCTGTGGCGAGACTACTTCGCATGCAGTGGCGTGCTTGCAAGCGTACTCTTCTGGTAATGCCAAATCGCGTCTTTGCTGAAGAAGCCCCCGCGTATTCGTCTGATCGGACACATGTGCTGAGCAATACCCCGCCAACATGTATCCGAGGTGCGAACTGGATCGCAATACTCGAGAGTCGTATACAGTCACGATTGGGACGCGACAGCACAAGCCCAAAAAGAGGGTGTCTTTGTGAGATTGGTACTCTGCTTGACATCTGCGACGAGGAAGGCGTGACATTCAATAAGCATGCTTTGGGTGGGTATTGATCAAAGTTGAGGGCCAAATTGGTGACTCAATCGAGACCTATCAGCGGAGAATCGTGTGCAGCAGATTTGTCGTCCATATTGTAGCTAGAAAGACTCTGGGATTCGTTCGCGAAGCATCGATAATTTGAATTGGAATCAGACGCACTGAAGAGTGTCCTCAGTGAGCATGATCGCCAGTCATGCTTTCCAACCACGGAATGTATTCACAGAATTGATGGTAGGCTGAGTGCAGTCTGAGATACTGCAATGTCTGCACATGTCGTACATGCAGTCGATGGAGGCAAGAGTCAAGATGCATTGCAGAACATCTAGATCTGGTCGTCCTTCTGCTCAGCAGCTGCTTGCCGCTCTCGTCGCGCACGCTGTCGTTCTCTCAGGTAGTCTTCCCTCGCTTGTGCCAAATCATCCTCCTTTGTCCGTTGATGCATACACTCCACCATTGCTGTCCGCTGGGTACGGCAAGCCCAGGCCATGGACACGGTACGATCGCGTGAAGAGGCGACAAATTCCTGGACGATGTCCTTGCAGGCGACTGCTGCGATACTCTGCATTTATCTGTGGACAGCCGTCTCTTCCCGTGAGGAAGTGTCTGCAGCATGGTCGTTGTAGCAGTAGCAGTAGCAGTAGCAGTAGCAGTAGCAGTAGCAGTAGCAGTAGCAGTAGCAGTAGCAGTAGCAGTAGCAGTAGCAGTAGCAGTAGCAGTAGCAGTAGCAGTAGCAGTAGCAGTAGCAATATCTGAGCTCTAGTCTTGTGGATGCAGGGAGAAGTGTGTGCTGATGTGATGTTTCTGGTTGGCAAAGTGCGCGACGACCGGTCACTAGAATTGTCCAGCGAGCAAATGTCCCGCGGCAGGACAATTCCGCGCGCAAATGTCCAGCGGCTGGACAATTCCGGCAGGAAATGTCCAGCGAGCAAATCAGCACATTTTTTTCCCACCTGCACCCGGCGCCACGGAAAACATTCTTGCATGACAGCACTGTCACAGCAGGCAAAGCTCTAAGCGCGGCACCACCTTGAAACTATCGACTGCTGTGGCTCACATGGCTTGCGTTTTGTACATACATACTAGAAAAGGCTTCATCATTGACATGCTGACAGGCTCAAAGCCTCTTGCTGACAGACCAAGGCCGAGTCCCATCTGAAATATGACCTGAAGCTTTCCTTAGGCACGACTTTGCTGTTGACATCTTTGCGTATTAGCCCGCCTGATGGCCTTGATTTGACATCTGAAGGCAGGTCGTAAGATGTGTATTGAAGAAAATGATCAATCTGAGCTACTTGACTGTCTAATGATACTTTATGGCTGTTTTGGTAATCGCCGAGAACGAGAAGATGCGGCAGTTGGCTTGGGCTGCTCACGAGTCTTCAATGTCATGGCTCGAGTCATCGACCGCGTTTGGGTTCCTGAGGCCGGGTCCATAGGAGACTGCAGATTTTGCACGACATCTGCACTCTTGAGGTCATCTGAGCTTTCTTGCATGAGACCATCTTTTGCAGATCCGCCCGATATGTCTGTGGCAGCTTGCTTCCCCGAATATGAGCTCTCTCGGATGTAATCAGACATCACGTCTGAACATGCCTGCATGCTCTCCGTTGGTTTGTCCTGCAGCGAAGCCATTGAGTGGGGTGGCGCCTGAGTGAATTGTGTCTCTTGGACAAAAGCACAATTCAGTTCTGCCTCATCAATGACCAGTTCAGATGTATTGGACGGCGTACTTGACCTTGTCGCCACTGGGTTCTCCAAGATCGAGCGAGCGTGAATGTCGGTAGTCGCCTTCCCCAAGGAGCGCCTTATAGAACCCAAGATGCTCGGCAGTGAGCTATCATCGCTCAGACTATCATCGCATCTAGAGACGCGGGGGCTCTCACCAGAGTTTGTCAGATCAATGATAGCTGACGTATCCACAGGTGATCTTGCGACTATCGTATCGAAGCTTTCCCACCAATCATCTTTTGTCTCATCATCGTCCCATGCCGCGCTAATGGTTTGAGTGGAGGGATCTTGCGATAGCTTGAGTCCATGTTGATCGACCATGAACTGTCGCAGCCACATGAAATGCTGAGATTGCAATTTGAGCGGGGAAGGAAGGACGTACCAGCCAGCGGATAGCGCAAATTGATCGGGCTCGACCATCATCTCGAGCGACCGCGACTTGACTCTGTCCAACTGTTTACCTGTACCGTCGTACAAGTCATCGTACTTTGAAGGCAGCCTTGCGATCGCCAGCTTTGACCAGGCCAATGTAGTGCTTAGCTAGTGGCGAAAATTTCGAAATTGCCACAAGTTGGTAGTGGTCGATCGGATTTCGAGCACTCGATTTGCTCGATGGCAGTTCCAGAGCATGAGGAAACATGAAGCATTGTTGGCCCGCGTCATGCTTATCCGGGTCTCCGACTTCCTCCAGTGTCAAAAGCGTTGGCAAACGAACAAGGACTTTTGCCTGGCGTGCGTCTGCAGAGCATTGTGCGCTGGGCAGCAAACAGCGTTCAGTCTTTTTGAAGATGGGCTTCAGACGAAGGACTTCATCGACGACGTCTGCTACCGAAATGCACATATTCAAGAATGATTTTTTGGCAGCCGAATGCTTAAGGAAGAAAACGTCTTGCTCGAGCTAACTGACGGCAATGTGCCCTTCCTTACAGACCGTAATCTTAAGTACTCGTGCCTTGAAGTGCGGAGCAGCCAGGAGGGGAATATCCGAAAGAATATCATGCCAAAGACTCGCAAGGCAGGTGTGGCGACCATCTCGCATGATGCCTTTCTCAACAAGACGCTTCCTGAAACCATCGCGCAAATGATCCAGTCCAGCGGACAGCGCCTGCTCGCTGTCAGCCGCCTGAGATAGATCATATCGCTCTGCCAAGAGTTTCATAAGGTCGATAATGAGGCTTTCTGCACTTTTTGTTGGTATGTCCAGCTTCCACACGAGAGCTTGCTTCTGTCCACTTGCACCAACATCTGGTCAAGGTCTTTCTTTAGCGCCGCGTATGCCGCATACAAGACCTCCATCAAGGTGTCTAGCGCGCATGACTGCCGAGAATTGGTGTATGACAAGAACGTCGGCAATGCTTTCGGGCCTTGGCTCCTGGGGGGTTCTTTTTTGAACCGATAGCCCTGAACGAATGGACCCAAGGTCTGATTCGCTTGCAACGTCAGCGGCTTGAACTTTGCTAGTGTCCTCGAATCGGAAGTCTGTTTCGCACTTGTGAATGCCTTGGGAGGTCGTCCATCGTTCCTATGCAATGCTCTGTGCTTGCTTGCGTGTTTCGTCTTCTTCTTCGAGGCGGACATCGCCAACGGAATCTCCACTTTAGGTAGCTTGGCAGCGCTAGTCGAAAATTGATCCGTGTTGCCAGAAGGTCGCTTTTGTGAGAAAAGGTCCCTTTGAGGATATTTGGCAGAACCATTATTAGTCTTTTGTGTCGGATGATCCATCTCTGGTGAGACCGGTTGCGAGTGGCTGTTTGGACTGGCAAGCTTGCGTGATGGATATGCCATTTCATCTGGGCACTGCAGCAAGGACTCTTGAAGCGCTACCTCCGGTTCTGGATATCCATTTCCAAGGAATTGTGCTGCTGAATCTGACACATCGCTGTTTTGCTGAGGCAAATCTTCATCGACCAAGTCGTCGTTGGCAAATAGGTCCACGTCTTCGAGATCAGAGAACTTCCTTTCGCGCTGTTGCGCTCTGCGACGGATCCGCGTGCGGACTTGAGAACCATAACTCAAGGTATGTCCAGCAGCAGCGAGCTTGATGTTCTCAAGCACGGTCTCGAAGTACCGCACGCAGCCATCAATCCCCTGCAAAACCCCAAATCTGCTTCCCTGAGCAAGGTTTGTCGCTTTGGAAAGTGTGGCGTGCAAAGATTCGATGGGATTGCTGGTGTCTGGAAGGATCGAGTGCAATGCCCGTACGTCGTCTGACTTGGCACTCTTGAAGATCATGGCTTTCCTGAGACCATTGCACCACCAAGACAACCATGATCTCAACTTTGGACTTGGAAACTCCGCGACAAGTTCTCCAACCACTTCGTCAAATTCTTCAGGCGTTTCGCAATCAAGAAGAGCCCTGGCGAATTCCACGAACTCCTCGGCGCGATCGTGGGGAATCACGCTATGGTTCTTGGACAGTAACTCCACGTTCTTGAGGTAATGATATCGGCAACCTTTAAGAAGGCTTCCAGCCAAATTTCGCCAGTGGGACAATGAGTGGTAGTCCTGATCAAGAGCAGCTGTTCGTACTACCATGTGGCGTGCGAAGGCAAGAGTGAAGCCGGCCCGTTGTGCCTCGCCGAAATCAACGACATTCGCAAAGTGGCCCACGTCACAATTCGGCAGCTTCTGCTCAATGGCAGAGAAGAGTTGCCTAAAGTGTGCAGCGTAGCTTTCTGCGCTCAGGTCATCTACCCAGGAGAAGACAATGGGCACCCAGCGACAGAGTGTCGAGTTATAGGCCGCAGTGGCAAGCAGTAAGCCTTGGATGAAGAATTTGTGCGCCGCGTCAGTCACATAGCCACACTGATCGCCAATTCGACCTAGGCGAAAGTCCAGATAGTTAAGCATCTCATCTGGCTGCATTACGATGATCCGACGCCCTGGAGTCAGATCGATCTTTTTGATGACAGCAGGGTATGCGGTAGTCAGTTTGTCGAAGGCAATTAGTCCTGCATTGAGGTCTTTTGAGGACAATCCAGTCGAGCCCTCGCTACTGCTGCGCATCAAGTATGCCAGACGATCGTTGTTCATCAGCGCAGGGTCGATGTCGGTGAGGCGGACTTCCTCTCCAGAGGTTCCGATGAGCCTCTTTTGCTTCAGAGCCGTCGTGGTCGTATTTGGAAACGCTTGGCGAAACCTTGCGAGGTTCTTGAGATCAGAGTCCTTCAGACAAGGCTTCGGGGGCTTTGGATGATCGTGGAAACCCTCAAATCTCACCAAAAGCGGGGCCTGTCCATTGACATCCGTAATTCGGGTCTGCTTGACGTTGCAGAGCACGGAGGCCAGCTCTATCCCGCAGGTTCGACAGACGTGGCCGACCTGAGGATTTCGTACAGCCCGCTGTTTTGCTTGACTTCTGACAGGCACACCATTGGCGGAACAGCGAAGACTTGTGCACATTTTTACGCCCTGACAATGCAGATACTCGATTGTTTGGTTGACACCAGGCCTTTGCGAGATGTGTTTGCCCGTCGATCGAAAGGTCCAGACGACCTTTAGACACGTCTTTGCAAATTGAATCTGTGCGTTCCTACTGATGGAAAATGCACAAGTTCCATCAACGGCCTTGGGAAGTTCATCGACGGGAACGTAGATTGGTTCAGACACTGAAGAATCTGTATCTTCTTCGCCAAGCGCATCAACGAATTGCGTAGCTTCCTGAATAACTTCGTGTGAGCATTAGATATACACAGAAGTGAGAACGTACGTCCCAATTTCGTGGACTCCTCAAGTTCGCCAGAGTCCTCCATTCTCAGAAACGGTGCTTGCAGCCAATAAGACTTTGGTGCTATGATTTGGGGTCAGACGTGTTCGAGAGAGCTGATAACACAGTAGTTCAGTTTGCCAAGCTCAATAGCACAATTTGGAAAGACCAAAGTTATGGCGACTCTGGTGATGTGTTGGCAAAAGCGTTGACCTTCTAGCCCCTGTCAAAACGAAAATGCTAGAACCATGTGATCTGTGACAATGCCGGATGGCTGCGGTCAAAGTCGAGACCATTAGTCAGAGTGATCGAGACGATAAAGACATAGGCATGTAGATTGTTGCGATGTCCGATCAAGTGCCAAAAGTGATTTGACATAGCTCTGATCATACGACACGTTCGAGAAGAGCAACGCTCGTGATGGAGCCTTTAGCTAGACTAAATTTCTGTTGTAGCGCACTTCTAGATATCGTTGCACTGGTGGTTGTACAAGATCAGGACGCTTCTGCTGAAGTCCTCTGATTTGAACGGTGAAGTGTTCATGCTATTCCTGAGAGGTGTAGAAGCCATTACTTGCCTACTCAGACGCTCAGGAGCGTTCTGAGGTCGCAGCGACCTTACGACATTTCAGCTCCTGTTGTTGCGCTTAAGAAATTTGCTGCGGGCTGTCCTGGTGGGAAAAAAATGTGCTGATTTGCTCGCTGGACATTTCCTGCCGGAATTGTCCAGCCGCTGGACATTTGCGCGCGGAATTGTCCTGCCGCGGGACATTTACTCGCTGGACAATTCTGGTACCCGCGCGACGACTACGCTCGAATAGCTTGAGCAAGGACGCCAAGTCCACAGCGCGCAATCAAGCCATTGTATCATTGGCATGCCGTCTAGCT
Source organism: Protomyces inouyei (assembly GCA_003717155.1). NCBI lineage: Eukaryota > Fungi > Ascomycota > Taphrinomycetes > Taphrinales > Protomycetaceae > Protomyces > Protomyces inouyei. Next base: position 128,903 of record QXDQ01000181.1, read on the forward strand.
CGGTCTTGCTGGCTCCATTACGAAATGATTGCCATTGCATTCAAGAAACATTCAATAGCATACTGTGCTGCCGAAGACACGCTGGCCGCGAAACGCCACACAGATCTCACCGCCGGTGCCCTACCATCTAAACGAACAGCTTCTGATTCTGCTGAGCAGGGTTCAGAAAAGGGCGTATCGACAGAAACTAAGCCAGAGGATACGCTGCGTCGATAAAAGACACCAGTCATGGCAGCCCTAACAAACAAGTTCTGTCTTGTTGGCGCCTTCTACATGTTCTGCTATCTTGCCATGGAAATATCGACAGGCGGCTTTGTGCTCACCTTCTTGACGAAAGTCCGCGGTGCGTCCGAACCTGTTGCAGGCTACGCCAATACTGGATTTTGGCTGGGTTTGACACTTGGTCGATTTCTACTGACTCCGGCCGCCAACACAGTTGGAGCCTGGCTTGGTTGCCAACTCTTCACTGCGATGAGCCTATGCTGCATATTGGGATTTTGGCTTGCGCCGACCTATGTTGGCTCAAGTATTGGCATTGCCCTGACGGGTTTCTTCCTTGGCCCAACATTTCCCCTCATCATACAGCTTGCTACAGACTACCTCCCACCTCGCCTTCACGTCGCTGGAATTGGACTCATTGCCTCCATAGGGTCCATGGGTGGTGCAATCTTTCCACTTGTCGTTGGCGTCATTGCCACCTCGCGTGGACCAAAAGCCATTCCACCCATTCTCGTGGCGCTGCTTGTTGCACTCTTGGCTGTATGGATGATGCTACCGGGCTCGAAGCTAGTACAATTGACGGAGCTGACGAAGAGAGCCCTCAGGAAACACAGCGGCTGACCAGCTCCAGACTCCCGGACAAACGACAGACTTCTTTCGGTATGTTGCTATATGAGACTGAAGATGGCAGACTGATTCTCAGTGTACTGGGCGCATCAAATACTTTTCATTGCTGCACACCCCCCGTGTGGTCTTCTTCGGCATTTGCTGCTTGCGCTCTGAGCTCTCAGAGTGGAGATTCTAATCATCTGATCCTCTCTCGCGGCACAGGTCGGTCTTGCTGCGTGCAGCTGCGTACAGCTGCGTTGATTGGACCTCGTTCGACCCCTGAGAGTGTCTATTTGAGCAATTTCATAAACCAATTCGCGCCTCCTGACGTCTTTGAATTGGCTCCATCCATTGGGCTTCGGACAAGGCGTCGACAGTCGTGTTTGCGAGACTTTTGCTGCTTTGGATGAAGTTTTGTTCAATCCAAGCCCCAGGAGGTTATGTTCTTACGCGAACTTGCCCAGTTTCTGAGTCAAGTCCGGCATATTGCACATGCAGATGTGATGCGTATCTTCAACTGCCAGATGAGTCAAATTTGTCGAGCTTCTTACGTACATTTGTTTTCAGACCCAGCCCAACGAGGTTGCAAGGCTGTATGATCAATTTCCCACACGAGCTTCCTCATTTCCTGATCGTCTCCCGTCGCATGTCAGCATGTCACATGCGGATGGATGGGACATGTGCGTTCGACCTGCCAGCGAGAAGTTTTCACCATTGGACACGATTAAAGGAGCGGGCCTGTTCACTTTCCATTCAATGAGTATCATCCTCTCAAGCATCTTTCAATGAAGTTGTTGTCGACAAGTCTTCGGCTACTGCTGCCTTTGGCCATCGCATCCATTGCTATCGTCTTGGCAGGTCGCTCTAAGAAGACATCGAAAAACTATGAACAAGGCGAATCTAGCAGCTCTTATGGGCCTCTAGTGTCCGGAGTCAAAGAAGCACTCAGCTCAGGAATTGCTACGAAGCGACTATTGTCTTGGATCTTCCAATGCCAACCACTAAGAATGTCGATTGCAAAACAGTTTGTGGCCTTCTCGCCGGTTTTTACTTTGTGCATTATGAGAACATGCACGAACCTGCAGCTGGTAAATATCCCCAGTTTCAATGCAGTAAAGGAAATGAACATTTCTTCTGGCAAGACGATTCGCTTAATTTCCCAATGAATGCAACGCAGGACAAACCGGACCAATGGAATCTCGGTTTCGAGGACACCATCAGAGACATGGAAAAAAGAATCGCGGCGTTCGATCCATTCCGATCCGCAGAGGACACCGTTCAGTCTAGGTTGTTCACTCTTGCTTCGCGAATCCAGCCGTTTTCTAAAGAAGGAGCTTGGTTTTTGAGTGACATGTTCTTTGGGAGTAACTCAAACAATGGTCGATCGGACAGGCGAAACCACGAAGAGAAAGAATTGAGGAACTGTATGTGCTCCATGACCATCCTCTTCGACAAGGTAGCCCACATCCCAGGTCAAGAGCACCCATGCGACTTGTCAAGGTTCAGCAGGTTCATTAAAGAGATTGGTGCCGGATGGAGTCTGAACTTGGGAAAGACATATGGCATCTTCGGCAAAAGGCAACCAGGTAACAACGTCTTCGGCTTCCAAACAGGACTCAACCTGGCGGCATTTTCCCCAAGGCCAGTTGAAGACCAAGGATTCACTTGTAGTAAGGGCCTCGGATCTCGGACTTACGATTTTATTCACAGTCATAACAACCGTTTGCAAACCCGAGAGAAATCCAGATCCGACGAGCCCGATGAATGGAGCAGTGACGAGCCACTAGAGTACATGTGAGTGGACTGGCAGCAGCTGGGTTGATATTCCGCCGACTTATCTGCGGTTCTGTGTCATCGTGTTGGCTAGGCCAAGTGCAGTCTGAAATTCCTGCAATGTCTGCACATATCGTACATGCAGTAGATGAAGGCAAGCGTCAGAATGCATTGTAGAACATCTAGATCTGGTCGTCCTTCTGCTCAGCAGCTGCTTGCCGCTCTCGTCGCGCACGCTGTCGTTCTCTCAGGTAGTCTTCCCTCGCTTGTGCCAAATCATCCTCCTTTGTCCGCTGATGCATACACTCCACCATTGCTGTCCGCTGGGTACGGCAAGCCCAGGCCATGGACACGGTACGATCGCGTGAACAGGCAACAAATTCCTGGATGATGTCCTTGCAGGCGACTGCTGCATTTTTCTGCATTTGTCTGTGGACAGCCGTCTCTTCCCGTGGGGAAAGTGTCTGCAGCATGGTCGTCGTAGCAGTAGCAGTAGCAGTAGCAATATCTGAGCTCTAGTCTTGTGGATGCAGGGAGCAGTGTGCTGATGTGATGTCTCTGGTTGGCAAAGTGCGCGACGACGACGCTCGAATGGCTTGAGCAAGGACGCCATGTCCACAGCGCGCAATCAAGCCATTCGCAACTCTGGCATCACCACAGACGGCGACGGCAGCAACGTTGTACCCTCTTCAAGAAGAGCAGATGGGTCTGCACGCAGGGAGATCAAGATACGGCCAGGTTATGTGCCAGAGGAAGATCGAGAACGATATAAACCACCGCGCAGACGCGCTGTGTTGCCCGAGACGGATGAGCTGGCCGAGGCGCTTGGAGCACTGGATATTGAGAAGCCGCAGAAGACGTTACAGATCAAAGGCGCGGCGCGGAGAGGTGCAGAGGGTCTTGTCGGGAGATCGAGAACAGATCATGGTGATGACCAGGTGCAGACCAGTCGCAACAGTCAAGGACGGCTGAACACCTCGCACGGGTCAGCATCTACTCAGAAGAGTAAAGTCCTTGATATCAAGGGCGCAGCAGATCGGGATGTAGACCTTCTGGACACGCACAATGCTCCTGACATGCCGCAGGATGACAAGAGACCCAGCAATCAGGCTACAACCGCAAGAGACGATACATCTGCGTCAGGAACAATCAAAGCGCATCTCAAACCGCCGTGGCATCAACCGCCCATGCAACCACCTTCTGTACGCGGCCCAGAAGATCCAAGTGCGCGAAACAAGCGACTCGTCGGCATACTTTCCTCACAACACGAAGCGATGCGTGCTGAGCGGGAAATTGCAAAAGGGCGACTGGCGACTGTTGATTTAGTCAGTCCAGCGAAGCCAGCTCTAGCGTCAAAAAGTGCATCATCTGATGCTACACCAGCGAGGTCTGCAAAGTCAAAATCTCAAAGCACAAACGACGTTACGAGTGCTATGGCTGCTTTAGATGTCAAAGAAGCCCGCCAGCCGGCTACCCCACCTCAAGAGAAGCCTCAGACACCGAAAATTGCCGTTGCAGCGACAGGCACTTGGGGCAAACGCATGACACCTGCAGAGTTCGCAGAGTGGCGACGCAATGCAGATGTCAGTCCATACAAGTGATGCGTTACAGAAGACCGATATCAAGCTATGCCACATTGAAAGCGAACAGTGATAGCTTCGCCCTTCCTATCTATTCGCCTTGATGACCTTGGCAAAAGCCGAACGAATGACGCTCGCTGCCTTTTCGAGATCCTTCTTTGTGTGGCCAACGCTCACGCAAATGCGCAGACTCGGCCGACACTCGCCAAGTCCCTTGACACCTTCCTGATCGACTTGCTTTGCACGCGTCACCAAGACACCATTGACGAGACATTCATCGACAATCGCCTGTAGGACGCGGACTTCTTCTTCATCGTCTGCCAACGGTGTCGCTAGCCGCAAGTGCATCATGGGACTACCGGGCCATGCTTCACATAAAATATCGCCACCTTGGCGAGCCCCACCCACCAGGACTTGCTGCAAGAATAGTCTTGCATTGTCTGCTAGATGTGTGAAGAGCTGTGGTTGCTGCTTCATTCGCAATAAGCACGCTGAGACTTGCGTAGCGAGCATGGCTGGAAGTGCAGCACTAAACACGTACGAAGCACCAGAAATGCGTTGATGGTCGACAATCTCTGCAGAAGCGGCACAGAAGCCGCCACCTGAACAGAAAGACCCCGTCAGGTTACCAATGAGCATATCGATTTTGCGCGGGTCAATACCGTAGTGCTCAGTGACACCTTTACCGTGCTTACCCATCGTAGCGATTGACCATGATTCGTCAAGGATCAGACGGTACTTGTACTGCTGCTTCAACGCAACGATACGTGGTAGATCAACCAAGTCACCATGATTCTCAAAGATGCCCTCCGTTACAATGAAACGCCGTGTGAGTCCTCGCTTTTGCTGTTCCTTGTTGACTTGCTTCAAGACTTGTTCCAAATCATCGATGTCGTTGTGATTATACCACTTGATGGTGCATCGCGAGATTTGTAGTCCCTTCTGAATAGCAAAGTTGACACCCTTGTCCACAACGAGAACATCACCACGCTTTGCAAAGGCTGGAATGACAGAGCCAATGGTGCCGAGCGCCTGTGCATACACAATACAACTCTCTGTACCCAAGAAATCTGCAATATCGCGCTCCATCTGTATATGTACATCCTGTGTCCCATAAAAGCCAGGTGGTCCACACGCTCCAACGCCATAATTACGCAACGTGGTGATGTTTTGTTCCTTGAGCTGTGCATCGCCGAGCAAGTCGAGAAAGTTGTAGGAGGCAAGATGAATGACTTCTTTTGGCTTTTGCAAGACAGCAGGACAGCTGACAAGACTACGTGGACCAACAGCACCGTGAATCGTTGGAATACGATCAATGAGGGCTTGGTCTTCATGGGAGGGCGCTTTGACGAGTTCATCTGGCTGCCACTCGTCCACGAGGTCGTCCACTTCGCGCTCACTGAGCGTGACTGCATTAGAGTCTGGATGATACGTCTTGCCCGTGATGAAGAGAATCAGGAAAATGACGAGGAAGATCTCGATGATGGTGCGAATGGGGTCATTCTGGTGCGAGTTTTTGATGTAGCGGATGAGGATGTCTGAGCCTGGGATGCGGTAAAAAGAGCGGACGAGGAGGTGAAAGAGGTTGCGTGTAGATGCAGTGAGTGCGCTGAGGGCCTCTTCCTCGTCGAAGGAGGAGGAGGCTGCGTCCATGATCCGGTGTTTGTGCTTATGTCGCTCTGCTTGTTGGGTGTCGTCGCTGTCGTCTTTTTCCTTGGGCAGCAGCAAGAAGACCAGCTATAGCTACCACTCGAGGCTATAGGCTAGCAGAGAAGCTACAGCTAAGATCAATGTCCAGCTGGCCCAGTGCTAGAGAGAAGCAGCTCCTCCGTCAGGCAGCTAAACAAGACTCCTTCTCGCAGACCACCACTGCTGCAATGCAAAAGCTCTTCCTCAGCAGCAACACACTCCGCTCGCAGGGAGAAGACCTCAGAGCAGCATTGCAAGAGATTATCCCCCAGGCCCGGGGTGCACTCGAACGAATGACCTGATCAAGCATCGATATGGCGCCAGAAGGCTTCAATAAGGAAATATACAAAAGCATAAGAGAAGAGACAGCCACTCACTTCTTCTGGATCGCAGTCCACAGGCGATAGGCAAACAGGCTCGCTTGGTCCTGTGCAAACATGATTTGCTCCGTCAGATAGTCCGGCAACACCGCCGCCAAATCCACATCGCGTTCAGCATCCAGCATTGGCGTAAATGTGATTTGCTCATCTCGCGCCTTGGGCCAGGCAAGTTTATAGTGGAAGGTGCCATTCCTGCCAGTTTGTAAGCAGCTAAACACTGTCTCGTCGTCTTCTCTGCTGACACTCTGAATAACAAGGCCAGTCAAGTCTTGATAGATTTCCTCCTTGAGTAACGGCACCTGCTGCGTTTGTCCACGCGCATCCAGCTTGCCAGTTAATGTAGCAACTTGTCGCTGAGCTTTATCAAGGGCTGCTTTGAGCCTGCTGATCTCTCGCGCACTACGCGTCACCTGGGACTCAAGCGTATCAATGACTTCCTGACTCTGTTCGAATTGCGCCTCGACGGCTTCTTTATATGTGTCGTAGTCGCACACGCCAGAGACGTCGCTGCCACTAGCATCCGATGCGGCTGGGCTCGAGGGGACAGCTGGCTTGGACTTCATGAGGATCTCTTGTTGTTGTTGTCTGTGAAAGTGTCAACAAATCAAATTCGAAAACAAAAACGCGAAAGCAACGAGATGGAACTGCTCTCCATTTGGCGAATTGGCAACGACTGCTGCTTGTGTGAGCTTCTGGTATTGAAAGAGTTCATCGCAGAAAGAGAATCTAAGAGTACGAAGCAGACTAGATCGAAATTGAAAGCAAAAGACACTGGCCATGTCCATGGCTTTGCCATAGAGAACCAATAGAGCCATCTATCCTCCCTACCAAAGTCCTCTCGCTCTCTTTGGATTCCTGCATTGATCATTGGGGTCGGGATAGAAGTGCCTGATGAGCTTTGCCCTGGCAGTTTCCACGGCTCTGACTAGTTTTGCCAATCGAAGCTTCTCAGACATTGTGCATGACACCAGTTTCCAGGTGGAATCCTGCACAAGCATTTCGCTTACTAGGCACAAATCACTTGAGTCTTGCCTCACGGACTCCTCGAGGCTGCAATCAAATCCATTTCCCTGTGAGCCAAAGGCGGATTGAATGGACCGTTCTTTCAATTGCCAATCGCGCGGCAACTTTGCAATGTCTCTCGCAAAGTCTTCGAAAGCACACACTGAGCTGATGATAGCATCATCTTCAGGCTGAGCACCAGGGGGCCCTTGCAGCAGCAAATGATCGAATTCCAATGACAGCAAGCACTCACACGTGTTCCACTTCAGTCGAGCCAAGCTTTTCGATTTCGTGTTTGTGCCTTCCGCTGGAGAGATGCACACTCCTGGTCCTGCTTCGCTTGGCTGAGGTCCATGACTGGAATGATCTGTTGGTCTGGTTGGCGATTGTGATTCTGCATCTTGTACAAAAGCGGCGAATCCAAACCTGCCAGACAGGGTTCTCATTTGCTCAAAGACGGCGATCCGCAGCGTGTTGATGCTATTCATGGACAAGATGAGATGATACGTGAAACCAGCCATCAATACCACTTTGTTGCGTACGAGCTGCTGCTGCGGATTTCGAGTCGTGCAATGGTCTACCATACCCCTCTTATGCTTGATCAACTGGCTTTCCTCAGGCGTGGTTGACCAATCAGTCGATGAGGGGTTGCCCTTGGAAGTCTCGTCCGGCGCCCATGAAGACCACTCAATAAGCTCCCATCCAGTGCTGCAGACAAAAGGCCGGGAGTTTGGGAGTTTCTTCATCGCTTGATACCACACATCAAAGATGTTGGCTTCCGATCTGCAATAAACGGCGCAGGGTATCCCTTCAGGTAATGGCACAAGCTTTGAGAGGGTAAACTTTAAAGCGTAACATTTTCCATCATCGACAAAGCTAGTCCTGACGCACGCAAGGCCGGCGTGATTTGATGCAGCGGAAATACCGAAAAGGCTCATCCATAAGGAAAGGTGAGGGATCCATTCCGTTTTCAACATCGTTGAATTGAGACTGAAGTAGTTGCTGAGGTTTTGATTACATTCTGTGGAGGTTTCAAATAAAATGTTGCCACGTGCGAGGTCGAAATTTCCAGGGGCTCAAGGTCGTCAACTTCCATTCATAGCAGCTGATTTGCATGCTAGAATAGTAGAATGTGACCCAATCGATATCGCAGGAAAGAGCTAGCTGTCCTCTTGGCTCTTGCAGCTCACAACGATGTCACGAGAATTCAAGGACACCTAAGAACATGTCTTTCGCTCGCCGATCACACGGCTCTTCGGATATCATTGCGTGAGGCATGCAATCGTAAAAGTATTTGAATCTACAGCAGCGGCTGATAGTTTTGTTTGATAAACCGCTGAGACTATGGCTAGGCCATCATCAGCACAACGACAAGCTGTTGCCCTCACTACCAGTAGGGTGTCAATCTTGGTTTCTTGCAAGGTTCAGGAGAACCAGGATATAATGTCGCGAGCTCTCGTTTCTCTTCGGTCTTGTCTTTGCTGCGCCTTCTCGGCTGGAGGTATACACGTACATATTGTCAGCTGCTCTTTGCTTTGCTGCTTTGGTGGTTGACCACATTTTGAAGATCTCAGCTTCCAATTTGCCATAAATGTCACAAGACAACCACTCAGGTGTGATCCGAAGCTTACAGAGCTCGAAATCGAGGCACAACAGTATGCATCATTTACAGAGCCAATTCTGAATTGACAGGGTGACAGGACCGACGTGGATTCCTGCTTTGTATGCGCCTAGGCACAAGAGGCTCCACAACAACAAACGAAAATGAGAGAGCTGCCCTACTCTCCACATCGACAGATCACAGAGAATCTGTGTCTACAGTTGCTGCAATTGTAGGGCTTCTGCCTCAGACTTGCATATTCTTGACAATCGTCCCATGGGAAGGTGCAATTCTCAAGGGCTCACGGCGCTACTGACCACCTGCGGCCGCGGTAAAAGCTAATTTGCATATTTATTTGCAAATACGGGAAATTTCCACGGGTGGTGAATCGGTGATAAACGGAAGACTGACGCCATGCGATAAACGGAAGACAAACGGGAGATTATGGCGCTGGTGACAAACAGGCGATGATTGACGCGTAGTAAACCGGTGATTTACGGGTGAGAACCGGCGATCGCTGGTGACTAGTACGCAGCGAGCTGCAGGTGGCGAGCCAGGGCTTTACGTAGTTCAGGGATAGCTCTAGAGCAACGAAGGCTTACTACGTCCACCCTACAACTGTCGTGCAAGGTGCCTTGCACGCTTGCTACGCTCCCGCGCTTGTTTCACCTCGCTGGCAGCGGCGGCGCGGTCATTCCTGTCATTCGCTGCAGCCTGGAGAAGCTGAGCTTTCGCCGTCATCGGCCGGTTGCGTTTGCCCTGTAGTAGTCAGTATGAATCAAGACCAGCGAAAGAATGAGTGTACCGTACGAGGTGGCTGTGGGGCTTCTACATCGCTGTCGTCGTCTTGCCCATGGCGTGACGCGATGTTCCGTAAGGTCCGTGGTCCTTGTTGTGTGTCGTTGTCGTCGTCGATCTCCTGTTGCTCAGCCTCTGCCTCTGCAGACGCTTGGTGTGCCTCGATTACTGTTGTCAGCAGGGACCCGTTGCGTAGATTGTTGGGCGTCATCACGTACGGCGACTTGCAGATTCTTGGCAGCATGCTGAGAAGAGCCATGAAAATCCGCTTCGCTTGCGCCCTGGCAAGGGACGTGAAGTTCCGATCAAGACGACGGACTGTCTTCTTTAGATCGGCAACGTGTTGAAAATGGGTTCGACAGCCTGGATCACAGTGCGCTTGGAATTATCCCTTGGCACGCGTCGTAGTCGTGCTGGTTCCTTTGTCATGCGTGTATCGTGTGCAAGGCGTTCAAATCAGTCTAGATCGTCCTCTTGAATGCGTTAGACTCAGCGTAATGTATCAGAAGAGATAGAGACGCTGTCAGATAAAGCCATGGGTTCGTTGTTGGCCGTATCTGCTGCGATGCCACCTTGAGGCTGCTGAGCTGGTTCCGTGAACGACGCGGGGAAAACGCTTGAATCAAGGGTATTGAGCAAAACTCTAGAACCCTGATCATCTCTTGCATGTGCTAGTAGACGCGCTGCTTGCTTCGCTCTTGCAGAGCCAAGGTTGAGGATGTTGGCTGCTCATTTGCTTGGCAGGTTGGACTCTACCGCGCCACGCAGGACAGCATTGATCTGACGTTGCTGGTCAGACGCACTTGAGAGACAGAATCGAAGGAAGAGACTGCAGAGATGCGCCTCTAGAGTGGAGCGCTTGCGTACTGTGGTCGCGAGTAGCGCGAGGCTCAGATGCGCAGAGTGGCCAAAGCTCAAAATCAACAAAGTCCAACTTCACGACGAGCACATCACATCGACGACTCGACTTCCTTAATTCTTGAAGCCTTGGGAACAAAGCCGCTCTCGTAGGATAGCTGACGTCTAGCAAACCACATGCTTCTACGATCTGCATCGAGCGATAATTACATTTGCAGGGTAGTCATGCCATGCAGATCGGGGAATCATGTGGTTTGGACACGTCGTAGATAGGATTGCTTCTCAATAGTTGCGCATGAGCTGGATGAATGCCAGCGTATGTGTCTACTCGGACGTGCTATCTAGATGCATAGCTATAGTGCAAGCTACAGAAATCACCAGCGTCTGCTGTTTGACTTCCGTCGATCGCCAGTGTTTCACCAGCGTCTGGAAGTGGTGTACCGGTTTGCTCCAGTATTTCACCAGCGCTACCGGTTTATCACCTGCAAGTCATCCGCAAATCACCAGTGTGCACCCGTCTTCACCAGCGATTTTCCCGTAGGGTTGAGACAACCTTCATGCAATTGATGATGCAAGAGATGAACTCAGTCGAGGACTTGACCTGCAGCTTATCACGACGTTGTCAAAACTGCGGAGCTGCACAACCTCGCAGAGTCATTTAGACTGTAGGAGATCAGCCGCGACAGCACCAACATCAGCAACAACAGTAGTAGGAGAAACATACGCTGACACCATCCTAGGCCGCCGACAAAAACCAATTAAAGACTGGCATTTATCAAGTACATGGAGTCTACGATGACCGTTGCTGATTATACTACCGGCAGCTGAAGACAACCTATAGCTTGAGCTTGGCTTAGGCATTGACCGTCGGCATTACGAATGTCACACTTCCTCACAGGCCTGATTCTTTTGTGATCCTTTCGTTTGACTGTAGCTTCAGCTATGATCGGACACGACTCTATCATTGTGCCTACATAAAGGCTCTCGGCCTTTTTGGATCCCTGCATTGGTCAGAAGGATCGGGATATCCACCTGAGCGTTTCAGACGTTCGTCTTCTCTTGCCTTCCGTAGCTTCTCAGACCTTTCGCATAGTAAGAAATGCCATTCTGGTTCCTTCCGAAGCAGTGCGGAACAAGCCTCTGACCCCTCGCGCACCAGATCCCTAGTTCGGCACAGAAAGCCGATCTCAAGCCTGGAAGCGACTTGTGCTTCTTCATTTGTAGTATCAAAAATGCTGGTCCATCTCTTCACAACAGATTCTGGCAACAAGGACCACTCAGTTGGCAATCCTGCGAGATCCCTTGCAAAGTCTTCGGCATTGCATTCGGACTGTAGGAGCTCGTTGTCATCTCGAGGATTGCCAAAGGGTCCAGTCATCAATATGCGATTGAACCGAAAGGCCAGACCGCAATTGCATGTATTCCAGCTGAGTAGGTCTAGGCTCGTCGTTCCTGCTGCTGCATCTTTCGTCGAGGGTATACACATCCCAGGCTGGTCCAAATGACTTGAGTGGTTCAAACCTTCTTTAAAAGATCTTGTTGGGCTTGTTGGGATTGGCCATTCTGCGTTCTGTCCAGCCTCGTTCGAAGGAGCTAAGCTGAGGTATTCACCTAATCTGCCCGCGACCGGGAACACCGCATTCATTAAAGCAGCAAGTTGTCCCAAGGTTGCGAAGAGTCGATGCACAATGACGGACATAAACAGCACACGTAGGCGCATCAGTTCTGCTGGTTCTAAGGCTGCACAATGATCGTCAGGGCTGTTTTCACGCTTGCTCAGCTGGACCACTTCCCTCGGTGTGTCTGGCTCACTTCCAGAGTTAGAGTTTGAATCAGAGCCAGATTCAGACTCAGACGAATGCTCATCTGGAAAAACGAATCCATGAATACTTTCCCAGCTCCACTGAATACTCTCCCATCCAACGCTGCAGACAAAGGGACGTGATTGTTCGAGCGTTTTCATCTTTTGATACCACAACTTGAAGTTCTCAGCTTCTATTTCACAGTAAATCTCGCAATCCAACCACTCAGGCAATGGGAAAATCTTGAAGAGCTCAAATTCTAGGTCATAACAAGTTCCATCGTTGACGTAGCTTGTTCTGCTCACACACACTGGGCCTGCGTGATTTTGCACAACGCATGCGCCAAAGTGGCCCAAGAGAAAGAAGACATGACGCACAAGCTTTAATGTCCACATGGTGTTGAGAGAAACGTATTGGACCAATCAAGGGGTCCTGCTCTTATACTTGTAAGCTGTGCATTGTAAATTTAGATGTCACATCAAAATTTGCTGCAGGCGCTTGCAACGCTTTAATTACTGCATGTGGACATTTGCAAATTTTGCTACAATCGAGGTTGCAAAATCATGTTGCAAGCGACAAGTCAGCTGCAGTTGCTACAGTACTGATGTTCCCGGAACATCATGCATGCGCTGATCGAGTATCGTCGAAAAATAATCCTGCTGACCTGCAGCTTATGGTTGTGTGCCAATGTGTGGTCACTGGCCATAAAGAATTTCTTTGTGATTGTGTCTTACTGCAATGGCGAGAAATTACATGGCAGCTGCAGTTGTAATTTGCGCGAACCTTGCGAGCTACGGCTTACAAAAGGCCCCTACTGTTGTAGCTAGAGGTGTTTCTCCACTATAAGAATGTTCTTGGTTTTTTTGGATCTCTGCAACTGTCAGAGGAATCAGGATAACCATTCTTACGCTTGAAACTTTCGAGTTCCGCGTCTTTCTCGGCTGCCTGAGTTGCCAACATAAGCTTCAAAGATTCTTGACACAATAATTCCGACCAACCTTCTTCCTCCGGATGTAATGCTGAACATTGGTCTCTTGGCGATCGATACATCACGGTTTCAGGCTTGCACACAAAGCCTGTACGATGCGTGGAAGCAACCAAATCTGCAGCATGACCCCAAGTTCCATGTACTTTGTCTAGTGACCAGCCTCTGGGTAAATTTGCGATGTCGTGTGCGAAACTTTCTGCCAGACACATAGACTGTATCTTATCTTGATCTTGGTACTCAAAGTGTCCCATTTGCAAGATGCGATCAAAGTTGAGAGCCAAGCTGCACTTACAAAAGGAAAAATTCAGTTCAGCGAGGCTCTCCGTCTTCGAAGCTGTAGCATCCACTGGAAGAATACACGTCGTCGAGTTTGCTGCATTCATTCGATAGGCAGGAGCACATCCGCGGCCAATGTAGCTGGGGTGCCTCCTCGTGAGTTGAAGAACTTCAGCCGACAAGGTGACAAGATCCGCAACGTGTAAGAGGAGACGATTGTAGATGAGAGTCTGCATGATCTCGAGTGCGCATTTTGCGCCATCAGACTTACTCCCGCGCTTGCTCAACTGATTTCCGCTGATCGTATCAAATGATTCGCTATCTGGCTCAGAGTCTTCGTAATCCGTTCCTGATGAGCTAGCTCTAGCTTGAGACTTAAGGTCAGTAGTCCAAGCCCAGTGGAGACTCTCCCATCCAACGCTGCAGACAAAAAGCCGGGAGGTGTATAGTTGCCTCATTGCTTGAAACCATGTCTGGAAGATGATCGCTTCTGAAAAGCAATAAACGTGACAAGGCAGCTGTTCAGGTAATGCTGTGACTTTGAAGAGCTGGAATTCCAGGTTGTAACAGAGACCTTTGTCGATCCATTGCCAGTTGTCGCTGTCGAGATTGCTATTCACGGCCGTGGACTGTTCCGCTGCGCCAAGCTTCAAGAAGAGCCACAGACAAAGAGACAAAGAGCTCAATAGCAGATCTGCTTGCCACATAACGGACGTCTTACAGGGGATGGGTCTGCTTGTTGAACTTATATTGGCCTATCCTTGCGACTGACGCGTATTTTGATCAAACAACGCCGCAGATTTCAGGGGCTCGAAATTATTTAGTCGATATGCAAGAGAGCAATTTCAGATGCGTCTGCAGTCGAGCCTTAGGTTTCTCAAACGCGATTGCGACAGCGGAATTTTACGGCGGCTCCTGAAGCCTGACGGAAAATTCAGCTCAAAAGCGGTTCAGGCTACAACTTGATGCGCCAGCAGCTGCATGATGGTATTTTTTGGCTTGCATGAGAACCCTATGTAACATCTGCAGCTTGTTACTATTCTTAGAAACATTTTCCATGCTTTTGGCATGCATCGAGACAACGGGATTCAATTCCATTGCCGATAGCGCCGAAGTAGGCCCGATGCTGCAACTGGTGCCATGTGCTCCAGACAACTAGATTTGGGTTGCGTCGGCCTTCAGGGGACCATCAGCGCAAGTGAGAGATGTCCTATACAAAGAGTAGAAAGGATGCACGGCCTCGGGGCGTATTCTCGTCAGCCTCGTTCTTTATTTCTGTCGCGTCTACACAGTGACCAAGCAGGATAAGCAGCCGGCCATACTTGCTCTGAGACTGAGGTTATCGTGGGAAATTCTCACTTCTCTACATCCTTGTCGCAATTATACATGTCAATTGGGTTTCATAAGTTATCACGCATGAATTTTGTTGTGAATGTGTCTTACAAATTGCCGTATGCAGCTGCGGCAGCAGGCCTCAGTGCAATGCTTATGGCGTCAATATCAATCGCGAAGAAAGCCTGCAAAGTCTGTCGACACTGTGAACTGCAGAGGTGCTTGTTGCTGCAACTACAAGGCCATGACTAGACACTTTGGGCTGCAGAGGTGCCTATTGCTGCAATTCATGGCAACAGCTAGGCCAGTGGGTAGCTAAGTATCACGGACTGACTGAACAAGTCCTATCGATAGTTTCAGATGCATCATCACCTGAAACCCATGATTACATCTCGAGGCTATTCTTCTGTGCACAACCTTAGCGACCGATTTAGACCACATTACCTCGATCATGGAGTCATTCGTTCGGTAGTTTCAATAGTGCCCCGGCTCAAATCTCTTATGCCCGCCACACCAATCTAAAATATCTCTTTGGTTTTTGGCAGGTCTGGCTAAGACTTTGTTCTTGTTTCTTGTCCTTCTCGTATATCTCAGATTCAGCGTGGCACCACACCGAGCACGGCAGAAACTCTGGAACATGACCGATCTTACTGAGGACAAAGTCACCATCGTAACAAGTCCCATCATCCAAAAAAAGAGTTGGATAGGGATCCAAGCGGGGGCAGATTCCAGGGTCATCAGTTCGGTGTTCCTGGACCAGGCTGAGAATAAACAAAGCTTGCCAAACAGTGAACAACATATTGCGTACGTGAGTAGGTTGCTAGAGTTGCAAATGTAGTGTAATTGCGGTGTGTTGGTGATTCTGACCCGTGGTGTCCGACAAGCAAAAACAGAGACGATGGGGACAGGCGCCCCTCTTATGCTCGGTCTGCGACCAGGGGGCCGCGGATCAGGGCTGCTTATTCCAATTGCTCCGTATCGTCTATACCCCTGGTCGTCTCCGTATCGATCGCAGGCATATAAATCGGGCCAGATAGACGTTTTCGCTGATTGGGTAGGCTAAAGTGTCAAAGAGCCTCGCTATCGCGGGGATAAATGATGCGAGCGACGATAAGAGCTGCTCGTTTAGGTCCAGTCTGCTTGTAGAGAGGTATCGAGACTCTGGCACGCAAGAAACCTCAAGCGTGATCTCCGCACAGAAATGGTGAGGTGGAAAATTTTCATCCCTTGAGTTACAAATTCAGGGGTAACTTATTTGCTGCCAAGACCACAACTGTTTGCTTGCCAAGACGACAACTGCGAGCGACTGTTTCCGCACAGATGAAAGGTCTAGAGTCTAGACCCTGGAGTTTGCTGCCAAGACCACAACTGTTTGCTTGCCAAGACGACAATTGCGGGCGACTGTTCTCGCACAGATGAAAGGTCTAGACCCTGAAGACGGCTCGAGGAGCTAGACTTCCCAAGACAAATCCTAGTGCGGAAACATATCGCCGGTATGCAGCCTCTCTCCCTGCTAGGTCTAGCCTTCAGGGCTCGGACATCACCGCAACAAGTGCTGTAATCGAAGGAGGTGCATCAACATCAGTCAGCCCGCAGGACCTGCCATGAGTCCATGACTCTTCTCAGTGGCAGGGCACAAGAAAGTTTGGCTACACACCCGCCATTATCGTACGTCTACCGACCATCACCAACGCTCGACATGAGTCGTGCCGGAGCTTTCCGCTTCATATGCTCAATTACCGACACCGATTTCAAATTTGACCTCCCATGCGGTGTTGTGATTCATCCTGTCTACCATCTCTGGACTGCTCGAGCCCTACCAGAAGCCGAGGTGCTTTGTCTCGCTCGCAGATTCATCCTCCTCCTACGAAGATCAACGACACAGCGAATGTGAAGTGGATGCCACCTACAAAGATCAACGACACATCGGATGGGAAGTTGATGCTATCGTGGACTGTAAGCTCGACAACAATCGGTGGAAGTATCTTCTTCATTGAATAGGCTACAGCGACGCTCACAAACAACGGACGCCTGCCGAGTTTGTCTGCGCCAACATGTCTCTGCTTGTCCACCACTTCCACCAACGCAATCCCTCTGCTCCAAGGCCACCGTTTGCGCAACGAGGACGACGCGCTCAGGGGAGGGTCGTGTCACGGACTGACTGAACAAGTCCTCTTTATGAGTCCATATGCCTCATCGACTGAAACCTCTGGTTATATCTCGCGGCTGTTCTTCTGTGCACAACCACAACGATCGATCTAGATCCTACCTGGATCATGCATTACTCGTTCGGCATTTCCATTAGTTGCTTGCTTTCATCTGGCGCAGGTCTCTCATTCTGGCCTCACCAATCTGAGACATCTCTATGTCTATCGGCTCGTCTGGCTAGATGCCGCCCACAGTCCTTTAGGACCTTGGCCATGTTTCTTGTCCTACTGTTTTATGGGTTCTAGCTCTAGCCTACAAGCTAAAACGACAGCCTTCTGCTGCCTTGTTCGCCTCTCTCAAAAGTTTTCCTGTTGTCTGGTGTCGTCGACGTGGACTCGCTCTACTCTGCCTCGTCACGCCTCAGCCCAGTCGTTACAATAAGCTTGCAATTGACGTTGATCACAATTGCCAGTTTTTTTCCTAAATTAAGCAAACAATTACCAACTCTAAGGCCAGAAGATTAATTGTAAATAGCTTGTAGACTATCCTCATATTGCAAGTCTTTGCGAAGTCCTAGAAGTAAGGGTCCGGACCCCTCAGTAGCGGCATCGAATTACGACAAATTGGCTGTGGACGATCCCTTTGTTTTCTCGTATCGAGCTTGAGAGAATCCCAGCACTTCAGCTGCACCCAATCGGGACGACGCATAGACTGACAAACTCTTTCGGTTCCGAAAAGACCGTTCGCAGTCTCACAGGAAAATCCTCGTTGCTGGTCTTCATCAGCTAGAAACGTCGTCAGACTTTTCGCCTGTGGTGGATAAGTCTCCTTGCTGTCAATGATCAGAGAATTAGCTTTGTCAAGACTCCAGCTGTAAGGTAGACTTGCGAGGTATTGGCTCACGTATTGAGGCTTACAGAGAGTCTGAAACAAGAGGTCAATTGCTGGATCTGCAGCTGGACCCGTAGCCAAGAGCATGCGGTTGAATTTGATGGCCACCTCACACTTGCAAAGCCTCCAATTGAGAGCTGTAACTGACCCTGATTCGCCTTCCTTGCTCTTAGCTTTGCTGGCATCGCCATTACCTGTTGGAAGCTCCTCTAGACTGGCAGACCTTTTCAAGTATTCCAAATAATTGTTTAATCGCGAGCCCAACTGGACATATTCAGCGCGTCCCTCTTCCTCCTCCTGCCGGTATAAGTTGACCGTGAATTGCCTGATATAATCCATGTCCCAGTAATGACGAATCAATTCTGATGTAGTCATCCAAAGGAGGCGATATAAGGTCAAAGCCGAAAATGGTGAGAATGGAGGCCTGGAAGAGCCAGTGAGCTTGTCACCTTTTTTCGAGTCTTGGAACGCCCGCTTGCCGAGCGTCGAAGGTGGAGGAGTACCGGAAGTCGAGGCCTTATATTTGGCAGCCACGCGGGCTATGTAGCGCTCGTAGCCGTCCATCAACCCGAACATGGTTGGAAACGACAAGTATGTGGTTCGATAGGAAAGTGACTGCTTGCCGACGCTGCATAGCGAGACTGGAGATTTGACGAGCAAGCTAGACACCGTGAGGGACTGTAGGTATTTCTGAGCTTGACCTTGACACCACACCGTGCATGGAAGGGAGTCTGGAACAAGACCGAGCTTCATGAGAATGAAGTCACCATCGTAACAAGTCCCGTCGTCCAAAAAAAGAGATGGATAAGGAAGTCGGCGAGGGCAAGTTCCGGGCTGATCAGCTCGGTGTTCCTGAATCAGGCTGAGAATGAACAGAGCTTGCGAGACTGCGAACAACATATTGCGTATGTGAGTCGTTGCTGGGCTTGCAAACACTATTGTGACTGAGCAGGCTGATTGTAGAGCAGGACCAGCCTTTGTATATTGGTGGTTCCAACCCGTGGAAGCCAACAAGCAAAAACAGAGACGATGGGGACAGGCTCCCGTCTTATACTTGGGCTGCAACTTGAAGGCCGCGGATCAGGGCTGCTAATCCCCCTTGCTGTGCATTGTGCGAACCCCTGATCATCTCGCAAGAGAGACATATTTGTTCAAAAGGGGAAGCTGAAGAGTCAAAGCCTCCCGCAATCACAGGGAGGTTAGATACGTGCAACGATAGGAGCTGCTAGATCGGTCTCTGTCTGCTTGTGGAAAGGTATTGACACTCTGGCACGCATATATTCGCAAGTGTGATCTCGATTTCCGCACAGAAATGGTGAGGTGGAAAGTTTCCATCCCGAGTTACATATTCAGGTGTAACTTGTTTGCTGCCAAGACCACAGTTGTTTGTTTGCCAAGACAACAATCGCGAGCGACTGAATTTGCGCAGACGAGAGGTCTAGAGTCTAGACCCTGAAGACGATCTGAGGAGCTAGACACTCCTAGACAGTTCCTCGTGCGGTATCATATCGCTGGTATGCAGCCTTCAGAGCTCGGACATTACCGCGGCAACTGCTGTGGACAAAGGAGGTGTATCAACATCATTCAGCCCACAGGACCTGCCATGAGTCCAGGACTCTTCTCAGTGGCACAGCACAATGGATCGACCGAGCAATCTCAAGATTCCCAGCTGACCTTCAAATGTCCTTCTGCATCCTCATGGCTCTAGCTAGCTAGGCAAGCAGTTGAACAGGGATTGGGGATATGCTATTTATCTTTTATGATTTTGACGCCATATTAGTTCCACACTTTACTTCTTCTCTTCCTCCTGCTTTGGCTCCTCAGGCTTCTTCTCCTGCTCTTGTGCAGCCTTGTTCTTGTACACCTGCTCAAACAACTTCAACGATGCATTCTGCACGGCATCCGTCTTCTCCTTGAGCTCAGCAGCAGAGGCCGGTGAATCACCAGCCTGTGCCTTTGCAATGACCTCGCGCAACTCAGTGATGGACTGCCGGATCTTGTCAGCCTCCGTTTTATCAATCTGCGCCTCAAAGTCCTTGAGTGACTGCTCCGTGTCGTTCATGACACTATCCGCGCGGTTGGCAGCTTCAATCTGTTCCTTGCGCTCCTTGTCAGCACCGGCATTTTGCTCAGCTTCATCCACCATCTTTTGAATTTCAGACTCTGTAAGACCGGATGATGCGGCAATGGTGATGCTTTGGTCCTTGTTGGTAGCCTTGTCCTTGGCAGCAACGTTGACAATACCATCAGCATCGATATCAAAAGTGACCTCGATTTGAGGAACACCCTTGGGCGCAGGTGGGATACCGACAAGCTGGAAGTTACCGAGCAACTTGTTGTCCTTGCAGAGCTCACGCTCACCTTGGAATACCTTGATCTCGACGGCAGTTTGACCAGAAGCGGCAGTCGAGAAGGTTTGCGACTTGCGGGTAGGGATGGTGGTGTTGCGGTTGATGAGACGGGTAAAGACGCCACCGAGCGTCTCAATACCGAGCGAAAGTGGTGTTACATCGAGCAAGATGATGTCCTTGACCTCACCTGACAACACGCCGCCCTGAATAGCGGCACCCATGGCAACAGCCTCGTCCGGGTTGACAGACTTGCTTGCATCACGACCGAAAATGCCTTTGCATACCTCGGTGACCTTTGGCATACGTGTCATACCACCAACAAGAATGACTTCTTGAATCTCAGACTTGCTCACACCGGCATCCTTCATAGCCTTCTCACATGGTTGAATGGTCTTCTTGATCATTGGCTCCACGAGCTTCTCGAATTGAGCACGGGTCAACTTGGTGTTGATGTGCTTGGGTCCTGATGCGTCGGCGGTGATGAATGGAAGGTTGATCTCAGTTTGAACAGTAGAGGAGAGCTCAATCTTGGCCTTCTCAGCAGCCTCGCGGATACGCTGAATGGCCATACGGTCCTTGGAGAGATCCATGTTCTCATCCTTCTTGAATTGCTCCAAAATATGCCTGACGAGGACAATGTCAAAGTCCTCACCACCGAGGTGAGTGTCTCCGTTGGTCGACTTGACCTCAAACACACCCTTGTTCAGTTCCAGGATGGAGACATCGAAAGTACCACCACCGAGATCGTATACAGCCACAATCTTGTCGGTATCCTTGTCAAGACCGTACGCCAAAGCAGCAGCCGTAGGCTCGTTGACCACACGGAGCACGTTCAGACCAGCGATAGCACCGGCATCACGAGTCGCCTGACGCTGCGAGTCGTTGAAGTAAGCAGGAACAGTGACAACAGCATTTTGGATAGGCTTGTTGAGGTAAGCCTCGGCAGTCTCCTTCATCTTACCAAGCACGAATCCACCAATCTGCGAGGGAGAGTACTTTTGGCCACGTGCCTCGACCCAAGCATCACCATTGCTGTGCTTTGCAATCTTGTATGGCACTTGGTTGATATCGCGCTGCACCTCTGGCTCATCAAATCGCCGACCAATGAGACGTTTTGTGGCAAACAGCGTGTTTTCCGGGTTGACGACTGCTTGACGACGAGCAGCAACACCGACGAGACGCTCGCCATCTTTTGTGAACGCCACGACGGAAGGTGTTGTACGTGCACCTTCACTGTTTTCAATGATACGAGGCGTCGCGCCTTCCATCACAGCCACTGCGGAGTTGGTCGTGCCTGTACAATCGCTGTTAGCGTACTCTTCCATGATATTCTTGTGAGATGTGATGACATACCAAGATCCACGCCGATGACTTGACCCTTGACTTGCTCAGACATGGCTCTGCGTGCATAAGGCTGACGGAGGAGAGTCCTGCCTAGGCTCTGCTTGAACATACGAGCAGACAGCATGATTGTATGGGGGATGTAGCTGGTGATGTCGTCGTCTTTGCATTTTTGGTGAAAGAAATTTCTCCGTCACGTGCACACAGGGAAAGTTCAGGAAGGATGAGGTAAGCATCTACGTCTACAGGGGAAAGAGCTCCATCTGCGTGTACGATCATCATGTTTAGAGGGGCAGGGCGTCACAAGTTCAACAGCTGCAAGCCGGCAGCGATATACGTGTCAATTGGCGATGTACCGCAAATATAGGTCAAGTTTCTTCATCCTCGACCAAGACCACGCTTCGCATCACATAGTGCATAGAGCATGGTGTCGCAAGAACTGACTCCGTCGAGCAAGCAAACCTTGAGATGGCAGTCCTCGGATTGCAGCTGGCTCTCAAGCAAGTCTGAGATCTTCCCACATGTAGAAAGGCGTGACTGAGCAAGCAGCGGTAAGCATTCAATATAGCAATGACACAGCCTGGGGTTGTAGGCGTCCGGTTCAACCGGTTGCCATGAGCATGAAGACACGATGATGCAGATAGGGCCCACCGGTCATGAGGAGCTTCAAGCATAGTCCGATAGCAGCAGCTTCATACATCTCGAGTGCTGTTACAAGCCGACCACTCCTGTCCCTGCGAAGCTCCTGCTTCCATCGTCAGAGCATCCCACGATAATGGCACAATTGACGTTCAAAGGCTTGCAGCTTGCTTGAGGTTGTCATCCAAAGTCTGTCGGCAATTTCGCGCCTCGATGCTCAACAACGCCCACGCATTTCGCTACAAACCGACACCCAAAACCTGCAGAAGCCCCAGGTGTGGGGCCCCTCGACGTCGCTGAACCATGGCGGATAAGATCCAAAAGCCCATGTCAGAGACAACCCTCCAAGAGCGCAAAGACGCCATCCTGTCTGAAAGTCTTAAAGAGAAACGGCAGCGCGAGGAAGAAGACGAGGATGATGCGAGTGGTGCTGGACAGACCACTGTTGCTGGCGGAGCAGAGATGAAGGGTACGAAACGGCGCGAATTGAGTCCTAGTGTTGCGGAAGCGAGAAAGTCGCAAGACCTCAAACGGCCATCCGATGCACATGCTGATATTGCAAAAGAGACTGCCACGGACAAGGCTGAGCTTCCTGAAGAGGCCAGCACAGATTCAAAAGAGCCGACACCTCCTACCTCTGCCAATGGGTCGAGCTCATCAAAAGCTGAAGAGCCTGCCGTGTCGCTGGAAGCGGAAGAGGCGCCAAAGGATGCGCCGGCTGCTAAGGAGCCTGCAGACCAGGACCTTCCGGTCACGAAGGACACCGCACCTGCAACAGATAAAGCAAAAGTTGGCTTTGGCAGCGCTTCTGGATTTGCTACTGCCAGTGGCTTTGGCAGCGCATCTGGCTTTGCGAGTGCGCCTGGCTCTAGCTCAGGCTTCAACTTTGGCGCCGATAAGAGTCAATCCAGTGCTACGGGTTTTGGATCACTCCTTGGACAACAATCTGGTTCAAGCACTTTTGGCAATCTTCTCGATAAGCAGGAAGAGAGCGGAGACGAGCAAGAAGAGGAAACGGCAGATGACGAACAATACGTTGCCGTGCGCGGACTCGAGCGGACAATAGTGCCAACTGGCGAGGAAGGGGAAACGTGTATTCACACCGTCAAGGCAAAGCTATATGCCATTAATCCCGAAGCTGCTAATGAAGGCTGGAAGGAGCGCGGTCTGGGTACCTTGAGAGTACTCGAAGCTGACAAGGAGGGGAAGGAGAAGCGCGGTAGTCGACTTGTGATGCGAGCTGATGCCGTGCTGCGTGTCATTCTCAATATGCCACTTCGGAACACATACAAGCTCGAGGACGGCGGCGAAGCATTGGGTGAAAAGACGCTCAAGCTATTTGGTATCGAGGATGGCAAGGGCGTGTGGATAGCAATGCGGGTTGGCTCGAAGCAGGCTGCCGAGGAGTTGAAGGGCGTGCTGCGAAGGTGTTTGGATTTGGGCGAGCGCGAGAAAAGTGAACAAGAAAATAGCGAGACAGAGGTAGCATAACGCCCGTAGGCAGACTACTCCACGAGCCATGAGATGAAGACTGTCTTCTACCAGCTGGGCGAATGGGCCTTGATACTCAGCATCTATGCACTGCCGGGCACTGCTGTCTGGGACGGGGAATCTCTTTGTTGGGCTATAGCCGTTGCTCTGGTAACCTCTGTTGTATGTCTCTACAACGCCGAGCGGCATCGCTGGACGAGTCTTTTGCTTTATACGGTCGTCTTGCCTCATTCTATAGCCTATCGTCGAGGCAGCAGCTCATTCCTCGGTGCAATCCCGTTCCTGTACACCTTTTTCAACCACGTTCGGCCACTTGGCCCATGGTCACCCTCTGCAGCAACGCTTGTTGAACTGCTGGGCTATACGTTTTCAGACTCACTAAGGCCCTTGCTCTCGCTTCAGATCCACGCCCTTGGTAAGGTGCTTGCTGGTACATCACTCAAGGAGGTCGAGCTATCGCTCATCAGCCAGGCTTTTGCTGCCTTCACTTGGCGCTACCTTCATCAAGACTGCACTTTCTACGAAACTTTGCTATTCGGCATGCTCTGGGGGCTGCTAGTTGCTTGCGCAGCTGCTACACCCTTCTTGCAGCAGAGCATCAAGCTGGCTAAAATCAGGCCACAACATCGCCCGAAGAATTGTGCAAAGCTCAAGCTGGCGACAGCTGCAAAAGCATACGTCGTCATGGCGCTGGTCGTTCTCTTCGCTGTACGTCCTTGGCTTGGCAGTGCTCTCGGTCAGGATCCTTTCATTTGGCTCATTAGCTACTTGACCGTGCCTCGTCTTATTCTGATTGCCTACTGGCTTGCTGTCGCTGGCACCGGCGTCATTGTGGTTATTTACTTTTGGGGCAGCAAACCCGTTGGCGGTCTTTCCGGTCTTCCACGCAATGCCATCAAGCTCCTTGCACCGAAAGATGACGATGTATTCTTTGAAGATGAGGATACTCAGCAACGCCGATCGCGTGCACTCGACCGACGTCGCAAATTCTTTCACGGTCTAGTTGTCGTTTTGTTCCTGCCAACACTCAATCGCGATCCACCCTTGAGCTATCTGGCACTCAGTCTCGCAACGGCCGCATTCATCTTTGAAGAGGTCATCCGCGTTGCTGTAGTAGCACCGTTTGGCATTCCCATCCACAAATTTCTCAGTGGCTTCACAGATGCCCGTGACCACGCCGGTCACCTCGTCGTGAGCCATCTATTCCTGCTCCTCGGCGTTTCCGCGCCCGTTTGGATCTCGCTGACGGATTCGACCTCCCCGCATATCGCTCTTCTCAGTGGTGTCTTGACACTCGGTGTCGGCGATGCAGCAGCAAGCATCGTTGGCAAGAAATTTGGCAAGCACAAGTATCCGGGTCTCAAAAAATCGTTGGAAGGCACGCTGGCCTTTATAGTCGCCGTCGTATTAGGTGGAGCGATTGCAGCGGCGTTTGGCTGGACGGGCACGCCACTGACTGCGTCGAGTCGAGCACGTTTCCTTGTGGGTGCAATCATGACTAGTCTGATGGAAGGCATCAGTTCTGAGAATGACAACTTGATCATACCCATGTACATGTGGTGCTGGGTCTGGTAAGTTCAAGGTTCTTCTGGAGTGGCTACACGTCGTCGAAAGCAAGCAACAGTAAATCGAGCAAGTCCATCTGGTTGGAAACCTTGTCTTTTCCTCAATGAGCCGTTCTCACCGGGCAAACAAACGTCAACGGTATCGAGGTCGGGTCACTTGAGCCAGTGTTCAGTCGATAGTACTTACGACGACTCAAATCTGAAGCTGGTCTCAACCGTTTCTTAGCTATATTTGGGCTATGCGACCTCATGTTTCTTGCTTTTGGTGCTCCTGAGAAGAAAACGTTCCCTGATTCAGTTTTCCAACCGTTGCAGGCGACTTTCTGTCAGTTTTGGACGTGGACGACAATCACGCAATAGCCTCATGACTGTCATGGTAGATCGACCGTTTCATCCTCGCTCAAACTCAGATGCATCGTATGCCCATGCCAAACTCTGTCATGCTGGTCCATCCTTGCAGCAGCTGATCATGCGACCCAATTTCGTTGGGTCGCTTTTTCAGATGGCCTTTCTATGCTCCATCGGCGATGCGTAGCAAGCTGAGCATTGCAAGCAGCTGCTGTTGGGAAGTACGACTATTGCACTATAAGAACTTCGTTGCGCCGTGTTCCGAAGTCGGCAGAAAGCTATGATGCTTCATTTGCTACTCATCGTGCTGCAGCTCTCAATCACAGTTGCATCTCAACCATTGCGAGTCTCCAATGAGACCGTGGCAGATGACGCCATGCCCTTGAAAAAGCTGGAACCGCAAAGAGTCTACAACAATGAAGGCTCATACTATACGTCTGAAACGTTTCACACATGGCTTTGGTGCGAGTATATCAAAATTCTGCCTGGTTTGCCAGTCATCTGGTCCTCAAATGGCCGATTCCTACTCTGCTACCCAGAAGACTACTCTGTCAGCGTCCGCTTGCCTGTTCGGCGTCGTTTCTTCTTTGCAACCTTGAAATCCGAGCTGGATGGCCAGCACGTTGGTCTCTACTGGCTCTGTCATTGCGACTCAATGATTATCAATCCTCAACGGGTGATCTGTCGAGTAGGGAAGCTTGCCAATATTGTGTGTCCAGGTCTGCGTTTGAGAAACTATCGATTGTTGGCGTAAGGCCGAATGAATGTTTGCGGGTGTGGAAACATCAAAGGATGACTGGTGGGCCACGATATCGATGAACCGAGGAAGTTGCGGTTCTTCAAAGCATCCATAGCGATTCTGCATGTATCCTCTCCTTGAATTTGCAAGCTCGCGAGCTCAATATTGATATTGCCGTGTTCTTGTCTGGGACTTTGCTAAATTACCCCTGATTTGCGCGAAACCTTGAAATGAACTCTGAGCTGCGAGACTCTGGCTATCTTCCTTGTGCCAACAAGCCGAAGTGTCGTTCACAAGTTCATAAACTTCATTAAATGCTTGATACATGGCTAGAAATTACAATAAGCCATCCTTCAGACTACACTCACAACCCTATGCAATTCATGCATTTCATCCCTTGTACGTTTCCGTTGTAAATCAGGCACCCCTGATAAATCTGCCTTGAATGACTCGTGAAACACTCTATCTGCCTCGGCAGTGTATTTGCATCGTCGACGAATTTCTGGTCCCTTTTTGTAAAAGACAAACATGAATGGTGCACATGCTAATGCCAAGAATGCCGGTATTGAGGAGGCCCATTGATTGCCAAGTGCTGTGTAAAGTTTTGTTCCAAAGAGTGGGAATGCTGCACCGACGAGACTCCGAAGGAGTGTGCTGCCAGCCAAAACAGACGAACTGTACAACCCATAAGAATCGACGAGATACGTCTGACTGCATTGAAAGACGGCCACTTCAGCCCAACCGAACAAAGCAGTTGCACCAATTGGCACGATCCAGTGGATTTCTTTGCGATTGGTAAAGGCAAAGATGAAGAGACCAACGGGCATCATGACACTGCCAATCATACCAGGTGGTAATCGTGACTCTGGCGGTGCTCTTGGCTTTTGACCTGGCAATGTCGTCAATGCAGCACGCGCGATACAACGTTGGTATCGCTTGTCATCCCAGACAGAGTACAAGATGGCGCAAAAGATACCAATAGTGATGCCAATGTAGGAGAAACCCGTGATGCCCTGCGACCAGCCACGATCTTGGTGAAAGACAATAGGCATGGCAGTGAAGAAGAGATACAGTACTCCATAGACAATGGCCGTGTAGACCGAAAGGAGCGTGACGATCGGCTCGGTGAAGAGCATGACCCAAGGTCGTAGCAGTGCTACTTTGTAGAGTGCTTTGAGGTCGAGACGTTTTGCTGCATCATAGCGAGAGATGTACAAACTCTCTGACTCCTTTGTCATCTTGTTTGCTCGAGCTCGAAGAAGCACAGGCGGGTACGTTTCTGGCACAAACAAACAACCAATGATCCACATGACGGATGTAAATATGCACATAACGCCCATCACCCATCGCCAGCCTTCAATCTGACCGACCCAAGAGCCCACAATCTGCGCGACAACAGGTCCAGCAAAGGGTGCTGCTGCAAAGTAACTGAAAGCAATGCCACGCTTTGACTCTTCGAATACATCACCAACGACACCAGCTGCATTGACCAGCGGACTCGCGCCGAATGCACCTGTGAAGAAGCGCATGAGTAGCAGTGTTTCAATGTTTTGAGCGCCTGCTGAGCCGGCAAGGAAGCACACTGTAGCACCATACGTCACGACATACGTCTGTCGTCGGCCAAAGACTTCTGATTGTGGCGACCAGAGCAATGGGCCTAGCCCGAAACCCAGCAAGACGAGTGAGATGCCTGCTGTTGCAACCTCGATGCTCACACCAAATTCCTCCATGATACCCTTGAGTCCTCCTGCATACGCTGAGGAGTCGAAAGAGATGGCAAACAATGCAATTGATACAAGCATCGACACGAACCATTTGTATGCATGTGACCAGTTGAGTGGATTCTCGACATCGCCAGGGAGGAAGTCAATCACAAATGGATCTTCTTGGGTTCCCCTTCCAGGATACGGGTATTTGAGGAGATCGCTCGTTGCATGATACGCTCTGATCCAGGGCTTCCATGATTTTTGTACAGGTAACCGCTCACAACGCGTTTCTGTTGAACAAACAGATTGGCTCGCGAGATCCTTACCGGATCCTGCAACCGTCGAGACACTCGACATGCGCAACCACGAGATTTGGGCAAGAATGCCTTTGCTAGGCTTGTGAAGAAAGCTATAGCGAGCTACAGGCTTCGGCGTCTCGGCGGTTCTGTGCGAGCGATGGATGCAGGGGCGCGTAAGATTTTAAAAAGGCGGCAGTTGCCGAGTTTCAGACCCCGCAAACACGTGGATTTCAAACTACTGACGGAAAACAAGTACAGTAGTAGAGTGGGGACTAGAGCAGTGAGCACATTACTTACTACGACGACCCTACGATTGAAGAAAGCCAGACAAACACGTTTTGCACTTGAAAAAAAGAAGAGTCCTTATTCCCCATCCCCGAACCATAGAGTCCCATATGTTGATGTTGCTTCACACTCTCAATCAATTTCATTGAAAGCAGCCTCAATCTCCTTCTTGAACTTCTCCTGGATAGGCTTGCGCTGTAGTTTCTGAGCAGACGTCACGAGCTTCGATTGTGGTGTTGGTTCGATGTCTGTGAGCACAACATTACCAACGAGTTCAATGCCACTAAGGCCACCTGCTTTACCAGCAGTGACGACTTCTTGGTACACGGCGTCGCGAATCTTCTTATCCTTGACCATATCATCGGCATCTTGATGGTTGCCAGTGAGTCCCTTGCCATCGCAAAACTTCTTGAGCGCGACTTCATTCACAAAAATAACGGCAATAGGCTTTGCATGGTTATCATTGGCAACGACACAGACATTCGCAGCCAATGCACATGTCCGGTAAGAACTTTCGAGCTTCTCAAGCGCAATGTATTCGCCATTGAGTGTCTTGACGAGATTCTTCTTGCGATCAATCAAGGCCAAGAGACCATTCGGTTCCCATTGTCCAACGTCACCAGTCTTGAACCAACCATCCTCATAAGCTTCCTTGTTTTCTTCATCGCGATTGAGGTAGCCGGCAGTGATGGAATCACCACGCAGCCAAACTTCTCCCTGTGGTGGTTTGTGTGAGGTGAGATAGCCTGCGTCAGGGACATCCACCAACTTGCATTCAAGACAAGCAAGTGGCGCACCAGCAACACCAGGTGTCCATCCCTCTGGCGGCAAAATGGTCGATGTAGCACAAGTCTCCGTGAGTCCATACCCAGCAAGGATAGGACACAAGATTTTGCTGAGGAAGATTTGTGTTTCCTTTGAGAGGGGTGCACCACCATTCAAGCAGTATCGTAGACGACCACCGGTTGCTGCTTTGATCTTCTTGAAAATGACAGCATCAAGAATACCAGAACCCGGTAGGTGAAGAGCACTCAGGAAGCCTTTTGCAGAAATACCTGCCCAAAACAACTTTTGTGCAATGAAAGGTGCATCAGCGACTTTTGCAACAATACCCTTTCGCACCATTTCCCAAACTGCAGGAACGCCCACCATGATGGTTGGCCTGAAGAGACCTAGATCGCCCTTGCAGTTGCGCATGTTGGTATCTGTTAGTGTCTTGACTGTTGCATAGCCCAGGGTCCCACCCCAGTACAACGTGATATTTTCAAAGACAAACTCAAAGATGTGGGCAAGGGGAAGGAAGGCAATAAGAAAATCTTCCTTGTTGATGTAGCGATTCATGGCCTTGTCGACACCGGCAATGGCTGCAATAACGTTGCGGTGGGTGAGAAGCACACCTTTGGGCACACCAGTTGAGCCTGAGGTATACATGACGCATAGCAAGTCATCCGCCTTTGGAGGAACCACGTCTACCATGTTGGCTTTACCTTGTTCGAGTAGCTCTTCGAAGGACAAGACGTTGACGTCGAATGCCTTCTTAAGTTTGTCAATAATACCCTCAGCAGGCGTGCCGCGGTAGATAATGTGACGAATGGAGGTGTCTTTGCACGCTTTCAGTAGTTGATTCAGCAGTGGTGCATCTGTAAAGATGGCCTTGGCTTCTGTCTCCATCAGCGAGTGGTGTAGACCTTCCTCACCGAGCGTATCATAGGCAGTGACAATTGGCATGGACTGCGTGTTGGCACCTTGCGCCATGAGCATCCAGAAGGCGCTTGTGCCTGCAAAGATTTCGAGCTTGTCGCCTGCTTTCAAGCCAATGTGTCGTAATCCACTACCTAGTTGTCGCGCCTGCTGCTCGAGCTCCACAAAGGTGAGGTACTTGTAGTCTGAGTACTCAAAGTACGTCCATTTCTTCTGTACTTTCTTGTCTTCACCTCCCACCTTCTTGGTAATTGTCTTTTCCTCAACATGCTCCTTGATGAGTGTGCGCCAGCCAATTGCATTCTTCTTGCCGAATGACTTTGCTGCGAATTGGATGATATCGTAGATGGTGTGGATATCAGGGTGTGGCTGCGTCAGAAGCTGGTCTGCGGCGTGGATGGAGCGCCTGATCTTGCCGTGTCCCTGCGGCACGACTTCGTCTGTTTCTGTATGGAAGTGTTAGCGCGCGCGCGCACATTGATTGTCTGCAAACCGAGGGAGAACTTGTACTGGACCATCCTGCTGTCTGGCTATGATGGAGTAGGAGTAGAGAGAGAGAGAGAGAGAGAGGGTGGTTGGGGATGAGGGAGGGTCGCCGCAGTCCACGGTTGCGCGTCGGAAGGGGGGGAAGGGAAGGCTGCGGCTCTCTGACCAATCACACGTCATACGCCCCAACCAGTCAGCGCAAGTGGCCCATGGACCAGGTAGAGGTACTCTATACCTGGTCCACTGTTTGTCACCAGCATCTACGACATGGCTCAGGGGCAAGGGCAACATCGCACATCCGGGCGGCTGTGCAACGCATGCGGCAGTGCGATCAAGCACTCCTGGCACTGAATAGGCTAGATCTCCTCCATCATGAATCGATGTGTCCCTACTCTCGTGGTCAGGGCGGGTAGCAGCTAGAACTGAGGTGTCATGAGCTGGACTCTGATCCACTAAGAGCGAGTGACAATGCATAGCTGGTTCTACGTTTAATCGCTCTTCAGCCATTCCAAATTGCCGCCACAGGAAGCGGTTTTTTGGACATAGCTAAACCCCTGGCCTTTATAAGAGTAGTTGCCTCTGCTTGTCATTGAGCAACACGCAAGAGACTGGCAAGAGACTCTGCCTGGTCAGCGACTGGCCGCTACTACCGCTAGACGAGCAGCGATGACGATGCCTGCATGATCTGGGGAACTGCGGGGCCGTTATCTCGGGAAATAGAAGACAGTTTAAGCTTAACTTGTACAGGTATCTGTGCGTTTCTGTGATCGAAGATGTGTTAGCGAGGTACAGTGGATTCATAAACAGCTATGTGCTCGGAGCATCATCCTGCTTCTTGCTAGAGCGAAAAGTATCCAAGCAATGCAACAATGCCAGCAGCAACAGCTGACTGCAGTGCAGGCCCGGCAGCCATATCACCCTGCATGTAACTGATTGCACCAACAACAACATCCAAGGCTTCCGACAACGCAGCCATCTTGATGGCCATCTGTCGCTCAGCACTATTTCGCGGTGCGAAAATAATCGCAAGACTAAAAATGATGCCACGGACGCCCATCAAACGTGAGAAGTGCAGTGTCGCGCCTGTTGCATTGGGAACACCGAAGCCATCGCATGTCAGCTTTGGAAAGAAACCGAGACCGATGGCAGGGGCAAGGACGGCGGCGATGAAGACGCGTTCGAGGGTTGCCATGGTAATTGTTGTGGTGGTTGTGGGGGATGATCAGCTTCCCGGGCACGATGACCTTCTATGCATATGACAAAGTATAAACTTGTATAAACCTAGTAGCTGAATCATTCTCAGCTTGCTGGATCATAGCTTCGCCTTGGTAGGCAAGTCCTTGCGTAGATAAGCATGCACTGCATCGACACCCGCTTGTGCACACTCCTGATCCTATTTGTTAGCATAATCCTTCAATCTTCTGCCTGTGTACCTGAGCAGGTGAGCCTGTGCTGCATCCAATAGCTCCAATGACCTGTCCATCAAGCCCAAAGAAGGGAATACCACCGCCAATCGTCTGAAACCTGCCTGCATTCGACCAGTTGATACCAAAAGCAACACCGCCCGGCCAAACAGCATCCTTGTACTGATGCGTCGCCAGCCGATGACCAGCTGCAGTGAAGGCCTTGTCAAGGGCAATACTGATAGACGTCAGCTTTGCACCGGCCATGCGTGAAAAGGACAAGAGGTGGGTGGATTCATCAACAATCGCAATATTCATGGGCACGCCAATCTTCTTGGCATGCGCTTCTGCTGCTGCAGTGGCAAGACGTGCACCTTCCAAGGTCAATGATGCTCGAGACTGAGTAATGGGCATGCTCTAAGAGTTATTATGTGATGAGTGGGGTGCAAGTCAAGTCGCTTAATGATGCTGTCACTTTTTTGTCTCGCCGCTAGACGCACCTTCGTCCTTTGCCTTGTACTTGTCAAAAATGGACGAGAAAATACCCTTCTCTCCTGGCTTAGGAGCCTCTGCTGGTTTTCCGTCGTCTCTCCGTGCTGTCGCATCACCAAGACTCTGAGCAAGTTGCTCCAATAGACTGCGTTGCTTCGGGTCGAGCTGTTTCGGCATCTGGACCTTGAACTCAACCGTCAAGTCACCAGGCCCACGACTTCTCGCATCACTGCCAATCCGAGGCATCCCTTTGCCAGTCATGGTGATGGCATCGCCTGTGCTCGTACCAGGAGTGACTTTGATATTGACATCTCCCTCCAGTGTGGGAATCTTGCAGTGACCACCCAAGGCAGCGGTTGTCATGGGCACCGTAGCTTTGTACCGCAAGTTTGGGCCCTCTCTCGCAAAGCCTTCCTTGGATGGCTGGGTGCGAACGTGCACGTACAAGTCGCCATTGCGTGTTGAGACATTGGGCGGCGCTCCACTTGTCTGTGGTGCATCGCCTTCCCCTGCAACACGCAAGCGCATACCATCTTCGATACCAGCAGGAATATCCACCTTTACGGTCTTTCTCTCCCGTACGACACCTTCGCCATGACACGTACCACATGCCTTCCCACGAGGGATAACAATACCAGCACCCTGACAAACCTCACACGTCATTTGCATTTGGAAACCACCTTGCATGATGTGTACACGCGTGCCTGCACCACCACACGCCAAACACGCTGATTTCTTCTCTCCCGGTTTCAAGCCACTGCCTGTACACGGACGACACTTGACCAAAGGTTCAATGGTGATTTGCTTGCTTGTTCCTTTTGCAGCTTCCATGAAACTGATGGTTGCAGCAACTTCTACCGCATCACCCACGAGGATCTGACTCCGTCCACTCGCTCCACCTGCTTGCCGTGCACCACCACCAAAAGCACTAAACAAGTCTTCAAAGTTAAACCCACCCGCAGCTGCACCCCCACCACCACCAAAAGGGTTCCCACCAAACCCTCCAAACCCGCCGTATGGATTGTTTTGCGGATTACCATTTGCATCGAATCCATTGGCGCCGTATGTATCGAATTGTTCCTTCTTTGAGGGATCTTTTAGAATCTCATAAGCTTCTTGCACTTCCACATACTTGTCCTTGGCTTTTGGATCTTTGTTGCTATCGGGATGATACTTTTTCGCAAGGTTGAAGTAGGCTTTTTTGATCTTTGCCTTGTCGGCGGACTTATCAACGCCGAGGGTTTTATAGGGGTCTTGAACTGCTTGAAGCCGCCTGGCAGTAGAAAAGGCCCTTCCTATCGCTCTATGCATGCAGCTGATGGATGTCGTCTAGATGTAACAGGTGTCTATTGTCCTTTGTTGGCGTCGCAGAATTCAGAAATTCTTGGAAGGGCGCGTAATCCACCCAAGTAGCT
The DNA here is from genome assembly GCA_003717155.1 of Protomyces inouyei. NCBI lineage: Eukaryota > Fungi > Ascomycota > Taphrinomycetes > Taphrinales > Protomycetaceae > Protomyces > Protomyces inouyei. The sequence continues at coordinate 163,109 of QXDQ01000181.1, forward strand.
TTCCTGCAGTGCTGCAGTGTACCACCACCAAAAGCGCTTCATTCGTCTGCTCTCACTTCAAAGGCATGAGCTGGGTCTTACTCCTCGTCGCAGCAGCTATTCTCTTCTTCTTCCTAAAATACTTCACCCAGGAATCCCCTCTCTCACAAGACGAGGCGAGATCCTGGGTCGATCGCAACATTGACCACGTCGCTGTTATGTTTCCTCAAATAGACCGCGCTGCCATCGCCTATGACTTGTCAAAGACGAGGAATGTCGAACAGACGATTGAGACATTACTTGCTGAACGACCCTTGCCGGCGTGTCCACGAGACAGTCCTTATAGCAGTTATCGTGTGACGACTTCAGCATCGTCGTCGGCATCATCGTCTGGTACGGCTGCGGGCGCAACACGAGGAGGTCATGCAGCTGCATCTTCTGGACAGCAGCAGCAACAACATCCTGATTTGGTGCAGCGATTCAATTTACAGGGACGTTCAGCAGAGACAGGTGACGTCAAATATACCTGGTCCAAAGAACGTGCACAACGCGAAGCAACGCTCAAGAAGCGTAAAGAGGATGCCATCTTGCGAGCTCGAGAAAAGATGGCCTCTACAGAATCAAAGAACGCATAAGTACAAGCAACAACAAAAACCCGCATGATATAAACCCACTTGTGTGTCTATGATTGACAATATACCTTTCTACTATGCATTCCTAACGGCATCATCAACAGCTTTGCCAAAATACTCACAGTTGGCTGTATTGAGACCAGCCATACTGATACGACCATTCTTGGTGAGGTAGATGTGATACTTGTCTGTGAGGAAGGCAACTTGCTTTGGTGTCAAGCCCGTGAAGGAAAACATGCCAATTTGCGAGGTGATGTGGCTCCAATCGCCCGGAGTTTGCAGACGTTGCAAGTGACCAAAGAGTTCCGTACGCATAGCAATGATCCGATCTGCCATGCCTTTTAATTCACCTTGCCACTGCTTAAACAATGCCTCGTCATTCAGCACAAGCGATGTGATGCGCGCAGGGAACGCAGGTGGATTGGAAATCTCACTACGCTGCAACACGGCCAGTTGTGAACTGACGCGTTTCGTTGAATCGGCAGTCTTGCCGATCCAGTGGAAAGCACCGGCTCGCTCACCATACAAGCCAAAGTTCTTGGCAAACGATTGAGCAATGCACATCTCAAAGCCACGCTGAACAAAGTAGCGAGTGGCCCAAGCGTCCTTCTCGAGGTCACCAGAGGCGAATCCTTGGTAGGCGCAATCGAAGAAGGGGAAGAGTCGACGCTTCTCCATGACATCTGCAATTTGCTTCCATTGGTCTTGTGTAGGATCCACACCTGTTGGGTTATGAGCACATGCGTGAATCAAGATGATACTGCGTTCGGGACACGTCTCGAGTGTCTTCATGTATCCAGCGAAATCCAAGCCACGCGATTTAGGGTCCCAGTATGGGTACTGTTGGACGGGGACACCGACATTCTGCCAGATAGCGGCATGGTTGGCCCAGGTTGGGTTACTGACATACACGGTCGCGTCTTTCCAAAACTTGGCGAGGAAGAGGGCACCGAGATGATTGGCGCCCGTACCGGAGATGGTCTGAATGGATGCAACACGGTTTTCAGCGAGTGGTTTGCTGCCATTTCCCAAAATGAGCTTTGCAGCGGCAGCCGTGAAGGCCGGGAGACCTGCGATAGGGAGATATTCGTGATCGAGGTTCTTGTCGGCTGCGATGATTTGGTGGGCCTGAAGGATTAGCTTTCCAAATGTCCTCATCAGCATAAGAAACTGACCTTGTGAACGACTGGCAGAACATAGGGCTTGCCGTTATTATCTCTGTATGCGCCGACCCCCAAATTGACCTTATCCTTGAATGAATCTGCCTTGTACGCTGCTGTCAATGCGAAAATGGCATCTGCTGGGGCAAGCGGCAGATCGGAAAAGGCGGATTCTTGTGTACTCATGGCTTTTGAGTGCTACAAGGTATGTGTTAGTCTGGTGGCAATGGATGAAATGGAGTCGTGGTGTCGCAGCCGAGATGCAGATCGAGTGAAGGGTCCAGCAACGAGGCAGGGGGGCGGGGGCTGCTGACTTGACACAGGGGAGATGGACATACCTGAGCGAGTCGTTCAGAAGGCGGTGACATGGAGCAGGAGTGGTCTGTATCTTGAGGGAGGAGCTTGTCTGTGCCCGGTACTGAGTCCTGATCTCGAGTCCTGCTGCTGCTGCTGCTGCTTCACGTCATCTCGGCCCCAATTTGATGCGGGGACACAAACTCACTCGCAACCTGAGGCTGGTGCTGATGCTGCTGGATTACTATGAGTACTGCTTGGTTATATGACAGGGCCCGCTACATACCCAGATCAGCCTGATAGATAGCCAAGCGGATGGATGGTTGCTGACTAAGCATGTACTGCACGCACCAGGGAGTCAAGCACTCTCTACGAAGCAGTCACCATCAGCACGATCATGCCAGTCCCTTCCCTGTCCATCCACACCTCATAGCCCTCGAGCTCTTGTGGCTATTTGTGCTCTCCAGTGTCTTCACATGCAAACCAGATCCAGATCCAGATCCAAATGACATCCACAACCGCAAACAAACAACCAACAACAGCCAACAACAGCACCAAGCTACTCCGGCAGCCAGACCTGCAGCTGCATGACAGAACCGGCTCTCGACAGAGTCCCAGAGGAACATTGTATCCATCCTACCGAGCCAGAGCGCGCAGCAGCACCTCCACCACCCAATGCGCATCATATAGCGCCTTCTGACGCAACGCCAAGGGAAACTGACCTTCCTACCCATGCGCAACAGAAGCAAGATAGAAAACGACTTCAGCTCGTCAAGGGACAGCCGGAACCCAGCATCAATACAAAAGCGGCAGAATCGACACATTGGACGATAGATACCAACTCGACTGCGGGTGATATCGGGCGCGGGCATATCTTTCCAGATGAGTCGGTTCTTGGGGATGAGGACAATCAAGAAGGAAGGATATCACAGCCTGATTCGGACTCTGATTTAGATTTCACTGACCCCGAGGGTATCTACAGATCTGCCCCGAGTACACCCCTCGAGGAATTCAACGGCAGTGTGCGCTTAACAAAGGAAGAGCGCAAACTGGAGCGCAAGGAAGCAAAAGCTCGCAGAAGACAGAAATTGGTCAAGGATCCCGTTACGGGTCGCGAAATCTGGATTGAACATGTTCGAGGGTCAACGAAACGCATCATGGCAAACCAAGGTATCGTCAAGCCAGTGTACGGCAAAATGGCAGCATCAGATGAAGCAAAAACAGCAAGTATCCTGTCTATGCTATCCAAAGTACCACTCAAAGATCCCACAAATGTCCTCTTCTACCCAATGCAACCACCAGAATGGCGCGAACTCATGGAAGAATCGCAGCGAGCGTTATTTCAGTGGGGCAACGTGGTTGTATTTTTATCGCTGACCCTGCAAGTTGTCTTTTCTACCAAGTTCCTTCCTATTGGCTGGCTTCTTTGGATCCATGCCATCCTGGCAATCGGCTCCTTGGTCTGGGTGCGCAATAACGTCACCTCTCATTTCCGAGAGACCTTTCACGAAGCAGAGCGTGTCCGTGGTGAGAATGCAACATTGAGCCAAGTTCCCGAATCGGTTGAATGGCTCAATAATATCGTTCGAACAATCTGGCCCACCATCAATCCAGAGCTATTCGCCGGCCCTATTGACTTGCTCGAAGATGTCATGCAGAAGCAAGTGCCATCGATTGTGCATACTGTCAAGGTCAGTGATCTCGATATAGGCTCGGTACCCTTGCGTATCTTGAGTATGCGTTACCTACCCGATGACGGACATGCCAGAGACGAAGATGATGCGGGGGAATACGCCAACATTGAAGTGTCGTTTGGTTACAGAGGTGGCAAAACGGACAAGTCTCTTGCTGCAAAGGCAAAACACATCCATCTACTCGTATGGTTTCAGGTGGGTTTGCGTAAAGTGCTGGGCATTCCAATTCCGATTTGGGTGGAAGTACAGGGAATCGTCGGCAAGGCTCGTGTGCGTATCCAACTATTACCTGACCCGCCATTCGTGAAGAATGGTACTCTGACATTACTCGGCATGCCAAAGATTGAACTTTCAACAACACCTGTATCGCAACGCTTCTTCAACGTCATGAATCTGCCGTTTGTTTCGCAACTCGTTAGTTTTGCCATCAAAATCGTTGCACGCGATTTGATTGCGCCGCGGTCGTACACACTTGATATTTCAAAGCTCATGGTGGGTGATGATGTCAAAAAGGAAACAGCTGCCATTGGTGTGCTTATGGTTACATTTCATCATGCAACAGGTGTTCCACGCTCTGATCATCGACCTGGACGCGCAAAGGTGGATCCATACCTGACGTTGCAGTACTCTCAATTTGGCAAGACGACGTACTCGACACGTGTCATCAAGCAGGATCATGAGCCTGTTTGGGAGGAGACTTGCTTCCTGCCCATTCTACCTGGCCCGGTCAAAGGTATCTCTCCACCTCCTTTCTCTAGATGCTAACGACAGCTGGTGAAAAGATTCGAGTCAATTTGTGGGATAGTGATCGGTTCACCGCTGATGACTTGCTTGGTCGTGTTGAGTTGGACTTGCCAACATTGGTTCGGCAAGCTGGACACTTTGAACGACGCAATGATAAGATTGTTGGGACAAAGACTGCACATCTACACTGGTCCATTGGCTTTTTTGGTAAGCGAACCATTCCAGATCAACCGGTGCCACCCCTTGTTGATACAAGAACGCCACCTGATTTGAGAGACCACCCTGATTTCAAAGAACAGCAACCGGCTTGGACGGTGGACAGCAAGCAGGAACAGCTTATTTGCCGATTGCCACCGGATATGAATTACCCTGGTATTCTTTCCATCCAGATTCATCAAATCAATGACCTTGGTATTCCTTCTGTGAAGTCATCTTTTCACCATCAAAGCGGTGATGTGATTGCGGAGGAAGCTGTTGAGGTTGCTACAGAGGACGATGTAAGCCCTTTTTCAATTGTTCAATTTGCTAACATTAGTCAAAATCAGCGCCTTCCAGTTACTGCTGCATCAGTCTCAATGACGAACTTGTCTATAAAACACGCACACGGGCATTCACCAATAGACCTATTTTCAATGCCTCTTTTGAGCGTTTCATTCGTTGTTGCACAGATACCAGGATTCGTATCACTGTACGTGACCAGCGTTTCAGAGAAGATGATCCCATCATCGGCATTCTACCACTCGATCTTGGGGAAGTTCTCAAAGATCAAGGTCAAGTAACGCGTTGGTTCCCTATCGCTGAAGGTCTTGGGTATGGCGTCATGCGCGTCTCCATTTTATTCCGCAATATCGACCTTCAATTACCACGGGCTTTACAAGGCTGGAATCTGGGTACATTGAAGTTGTACTCCTTCAAAGCTCTTGTTGGCGAAGAAGATGCAGCTGCCTTGCAGGACTGCAGTTTGAGGATTGATACACAATTACAGCGCAAGACCATCAGTGCGATTCATGCTGGTCGCGATGGTGATGTCTCCTGGGACATGCCACGTAAGCTCATCTTTCCCATTCGAAGACGCCATGCGACGTCATTGAGTATTGAGATGCATCGTGGTGGTGTACCGTTCACCAAAAAGGGGCTATTTTCGGGAATCTATGGCAGTTGTTGCATTGCCCTATCTGCCATTGACGACAATCAACGCTCGATCCTCAAAATACCAATCTTTCAAACTGCGGACTATGCACGCTTCAAGAAGAATTCTCTGAGTGAGTCTGATGCGTCGTTGCGCAAAATTGGTTATCTCGAGGTGGATTGTTGCTTGACATCAGGTCTATCACCTGTGCATCGCCGCTTTTGCAAGCGATCCAGTGATCTCGCACAAACGCATGAAGCATGGGAGACGGAACAATCTTTCAGAAAGCGTATGCGTGATGACTTGCGAATGGAAAAGGGAACGACTGAAGAACGGTTGTCTACGGCAGAGACGTTCGGTGTATCGATTGCTAGTATGGATACGCCACGAACAGGTTCCAACAAGGCACAAGAAGTGCCACCGGATGAGGATTGGATGGATAGTGACTCGGATGCAGATAAGGGACATCGCACCATGTCTGAGTGGGTTGAAGATAAAGCTGCTGCACGTCGTGAGAGGCATAGACGGCACAGGGGTATCATGCAAAAGAAACCCATTCGCACTGCGGCGTGGGTCAAAAATGGCCTGAAGAAGGGAGTGAGCAAGGTCTCACGTGCACTGACGCTCAATCGAGAGGATGATTTAGTTGAGAGGGAGGTATAGATGCTGTACATGAAGCACATTGGGCATCCTTGACGTGTGAGTGTCTGCCCATCTCAACCTACTCCCTAACCCCATCAACTCGAGAGCCGCGATGTCAGCAGCAGCACCACCAGCAACCGAACTTAAGACTCTACAGTACAAGGGCTCACAGATCCAGTCATGATTGCCAACGTCCTCGCTCGCTCGGTCCGTACTATGCGTGTTTCGCCTGCACTCAGGCTTCAATCAGCGCGCGCCACACGTCACCACACCACGGAATCTCGTCTTGAACTGTATGGTCGTACATTGACTGAGCGGAAGTTCCAGAACCCGATGCACTCTGCAGAAGCACAGGGCCAGTGCATTGGCAGTACGTGTATCTTCGAAGTAAACAAATGACTGACTTAGCAGTGTGGGGATTCATCACAATGCTTGGCTTGGAACTCGTTGCGCTCATTCTACTGATGGAGTCGAAGCGCAAGCCCGCCGAGGAGGAATAAACGCATCTACATTAGCAGACTCATTACTCGCTAGCTAATTGCAAAATGGCAGCATTCTCAAACGTTGAACCTGCTTGACCCTCACCTGCAGCGACTTTCCGCATTGCCTTGGCAACCTCGCCGACACCGGCACTCATGGAACGAACACCGATGTGTCGAAACGACGTGATGATGGGTGCAAAGATGGACTCTGCCATCCTGCTCTCTGGCCTTGATTGTTGCAACTCGAGCAAACCTGGCCTAAAGATACTGACTTGTGTGTTTGCCCCGCCTAGTGCTTTGAGCCGTTCTTCTGTAGCGCCTTTGCTTTTTGGATACAGGAAGTAGGAGGATGCATTGGCATTCTTCGAACTCACGTAGAGAATGTGCTGCTTGGCCGGCTGCTTGTCGCCGCTGCTGACTGCAAGTTGTGCAAGGAGAACAGGCAGCTCCTGGTCAATCTCCAGGAAACGTTCTGCTGAACCGGCTGTAGCGCGCGTGGTGCCCAGACTGACATAGATATCATCAAAGCCTTGCAAATGCGCTGCTTGTTCTCTCAGCTTCTCATGGGAGCTAAAGTCAAGCTTGATGACATGCAAGTGAGCAGGAGCTTGGCCAGCTTGAGCGCCGGGACAGGAGGCGTAGTAATCTTGTGAGGAGATGTCACCACGTACGACCGCCCTGATCTCGGTGTACCTTGAGTGATGGGCTAATTCAAGTGCAAGAGCTTTGCCAACTGCGCCTGTCGAACCGAAGATGAGGGCCCGCGTCATAGGACAGATTATGAATGCAGATGGGGTGCTAGTTACGCTAGTACTGGATGATGTGTGGTACAAATTTGTTCTTTTAGTCCTTGAGCATCGTATACGCCTTGAGCAGAGCACGACCACCACGACCGACCGCTTCTTCCTCCTCTTCAGCAGCAACAATGTAGTCCTTCAGAGACAAGACGCCCTTCTCCTCTGCTTGGCCAGGCTTGAAAACCGTAGCCACCGCTCCAGGCCCTGTCGCTTGCCGTCTCGGCATCTGGCTAGTATTCGCACCACCCGTCATCCAGCTGTACTTCTTGCCTCCACTCGTATTCATCATCAAGTTTGCCGTTGCATTTGCATTCCGTGCCAAAGTAGACTCACTCAAGCCTTTTGCTGCTGCAGTTTGTGCTTTTTTACGCTGACCTGCAGTCGCACCGGCTTCCTCTGCTTCCTTTTTTCGTAGCTCTTCTTCATGTCTCCGTGCAGCAGCTACTGTCCGCCTGCGCTCTTCCTCATTTGCTTCCTTGATTGCAAGAGCCCGTAGTGTCCTGCCGATATCATCACGTTGACGAATGCCTGGTCCAGCAGGCGGCGGCGCTGTTCTGTGTTTCGAGAGCACCACCATGCTATTCAGCAAATGTGTTAGACGCTCTGTCAGCGCAAGACCTAGCACACTGTAGACATCAGAATCAAAAGCCCGCAATCCCTGTGACTCGAGTGTTTTATTGAGGAAACGAGTCAAGGCTGCTTTATCCAGTAAATCAGCAGCACGCATCTGTGGCTGTTGTCGTTGCTGCTGTGGAGGCTGTTGCTGCTGCCAATGCGCTTGCATCCATCGTTGTTGTTGTATCGCTGCAGCATTGGCAGGTAATTCGAAGGACACCATGTTACGTTCTTCATCCTGTAAATTGATGCCGACATGAGCAAACATGTCATTTGGATCGCCTGCATCGAGCCCATCGTCTCTCCGTTTGCCTGTTGCGGGCGTTCCTGCGTACAGACCACTTGCACCAGGTGGACCCATCAGACCTGGCGTCGGTGGGCCAGAAGCATAGGCATTGCCAGTCGGTGTTCCCGGTGTCGCGCCATTTTTGAGTCTCTTTGCTGGATTTGCAGAGGCGCTGGTCATGTTAGTGGTATGCATGAGATATAGTAGAGCTAGCTCACTCTTCTGTTGGCCTCTTAATGGCAGACATCCCAGCAGCAGCTCTAGCTTGCGTGTTGTGAGAAGTGTTTGAGGGTGCGCTCTCGTTCTTCTGCGCTGGATTTGACGCGACTTGGCAACAGACCACCACTCGATGTCTACAGGCATGTATCTAAGTAGCTGACCATGCTACTTGCGGGCCTCAACCATGATGATGTGATAGCCGAATTGTGTCTTCACCAGGCCAGAGTAGATGGGCTTGTCTATGGTCGAAATGGCCAATGCAAAGGCTGTCTCTTCAAACGGGCCTGCCATTGTATTACGCGGCATCCAACCTCTGTTTGCTATTAGCCTTGATTAGATAGCAGCAAGCAGCATAGTCCATACAAATCACCGCCCGTCTTGGCCTTGTCTTCTGAAAAGGCACTCGCCACGACATTGAATTTATCGCCTGCATCGAGCCGTTCAAGGGCCTGTAGTGCTTTACTCTGTTTCTCACAGAGGATATGCCGTACTTTGATGGACATACATGATTTGAGCTGTCCCTTCTCTTGCTCCTTCTTCTTGGCCATGCCAGCTGATGAGTTGAGCTTTGTGAGAGAGCGAGTGTTTCAAGCACAGACACCACCACACACTCGCTGGTGTCACACGCGCACTGGCGTAGCTAGCTAGCTAAACAGCATCTACTGTGAAGAGGCTGACTCTGCATAAAAATGGCCAAGGCGACTATTCTTGTCTTGGTGGCAGGGATGCTCCTGACTGGCTGCTTAAATACGCTACTCCTCAAATATCAAGGGCTCAGCTGTCATCAAGTACAGAGGCACGGTGCATTCACAGGCTGCGCGTCGTTTCCCATATGGCAGAGTTTCTTCATGTTCATGGGCGAAGCGCTATGCCTTGCCGTCATTGGTATTGTCAAGATCTGGCTCTGGGCAAGAAGAGATCGTGGCTATGTACCGATCGGTGTGTCTCCAGTGCCAGAAGATGAAGAGCACGACACGGACTTGGCAGACTCAGTGCTGCTTGCGAGTATGCAACAGGACTCACCCAATCCGCCGCTCGAAGGTCTAGCGACGCTCTATCTCGCCCTCCCCGCGTTCTTTGATATTTGCGGCACGACCATCATGTCTGTTGGCCTACTATTGACCACAGCAAGTACATTTCAGATGTTGAGAGGTGCTCTTGTTCTTTTTGTGGGCTTCTTCTCAGTCATCTTCCTCAAGCGTCGTCTTCTGCTGCATCAATGGACCGCACTCGCCCTGGTCACAGCAGGTGTCTTTCTCGTCGGACTGAGCAGCCTGACGGGCAAGCATGAAAAGTCGAGCAAGCCACAGCATACACTGCTTGGTGTCCTGCTCATCACTGGTGCACAAGTCTTTAGCGCCTCACAGTTTGTGCTTGAAGACTATGTCCTTTCTCGATATGCAGTGGAGCCGCTTAAAGTCGCTGGCTTCGAAGGTGTCTTTGGTGTTATCCTTACAACAACAGCTATGGTCATTGCCTATGTTTTCTATGGATCAAGTGCGGGACAAGATGGGACGTTTGATATTGGTTCAGGGATTGTCACCATTCTTGAGCAACGGCATATCTGGCTCTCGTTTGTGTTATTCGCAATCAGTATTGCTTCATTCAACTTCTTTGGTTTGAGTGTGACGAAGAGCGTCTCGGCGACCAGTCGAAGCACCATTGATGCATGCAGGACATTATTCATTTGGGCTGCTTCATTAGCATTGGGTTGGGAGAGTTTCAAGGCGTTGCAGCTGCTTGGATTTGCTGTTCTTGTCTATGCGACGCTCTTATTCAATGGCGTCGTTGAGCCTCCGCGGTTCCTCCTGCAGAAGCAAGACGGCGCCGTGGGGAGTGGTGGTCTGGGTGTCGAGGTGGATGCGAGTCGGCGTCATATCAGCGAATAGCACACAAATCAATTGACCACCCCTACAATATATACAAACATTGAAAGCATCATGTCTTTCGATACAGCACGCGTTCAGGCTGCTTCAAACAAACATCCAAAGCCAGCGTATACATTCAGCTATGGCACCTCGGGCTTCAGGACCAAGTATGAACCCTCCGTTGAGACGCGACGCATTCAACAGACTGACTGTAAAACAGAGCCGACCTCCTTGACAGCGTCGTATTCCGTGTCGGCATGCTGGCTGTGCTGCGGTCAAAGAAACTGCATGGCCAAGTAGTCGGCGTGATGATTACAGCTTCGCACAATCCCGCTATTGACAACGGATGCAAGATGATTGACCCGAATGGCGACATGCTCGATATCGCATGGGAGCCGCATGCCAATACGCTTGCCAATGCAGCCGACAATCAAGTCCTCAAGACGTTGGAGATGCTGATTGACAAATTCAAGATTGATATGGACGTTGAAGCCAAAGTCATCTACGGTGTTGATACGCGGCCATCCTCGATACCCTTGGCACAGAGCCTCGCTGAAGGTATTGTCGCTCTGGGCGGTACACCGCAAGACTTTGGACTCAAGGCGACACCGCAGCTTCACTACCTCGTGCGATGCGTCAATACGGAGAATACACCAGCAAGCTATGGTGAGCCAACGGAGCAAGGCTATTACCTCAAGTTTGCAACTGCCTTTCGTCAATTGATGAAGGGCAAAGCTAAAGCAGACAAGCTCTACATCGATTGTGCCAATGGTGTCGGCGCACCTAAACTGAAGGAGTTCAAAAAGGTCGTGGGTGATGATTTATTCGATATTCAAGTGGTCAATGACAAGATTGACGATGCAACTGTGCTCAATCTGAATTGTGGCGCCGATTACTGCAAAACACAGCTCAAGATGCCTGCTGGCATGAGCGTGCCTGCAGGCACTCGATGTGCTTCTTTTGATGGCGATGCAGACCGTTTGGTCTACTACTACGTTGACCCAGAGACTGACAAGTTTTGCATTCTCGATGGTGACAAGATTGCCACGCTCGCAGCAGAATTCATCCAGGATTTGTCCAAGCAAGCTGGTGTCTCGCTTGGTGTTGGTGTCGTGCAGACAGCCTATGCAAATGGCGCATCAACAGCCTATCTCGAGAAATCACTCGGTGTCCCTGTCTTGTGTACGCCTACAGGTGTCAAGCACTCGCACCACGCTGCACAGCAATTTGACATTGGCATTTACTTTGAATCAAACGGCCACGGCACCGTCTTGTTCTCACAAAGCACATTAGCAACGCTGCAAGCCCACGAAGCACAGAGCCCTGCACAGCAATCTGCCTTGGCGTGCTTGCGAGCCATGTCAGAGCTCATCAACCAAACAGTTGGTGATGCCTTGTCTGATTTACTCATGGTGGAAGCCATCTTGGCACATAAGGGATGGACTGCCGCGCAGTGGGATGCATGCTATACTGACTTGCCTAATCGGTTGATGCGCGTGGTGGTGAAGGATCCAAGCATCTACAAGACTACAGATGCTGAGCGTCGTCTGACAGAGCCTGTTCAGGTGCAAGAGAAGATTGATGCTTTGGTGAGCAAGCACCCGCATGCACGCTGCTTTGTTAGGCCGAGTGGGACGGAGGCGTGTGTTAGGCTGTATGCTGAAGCTCAGGAACAGGTGCAGGCAGATGCAATTGCCCTGGACATTGCAGGCTGCTTGTGACGCGATACGAAGCTGTAAAGTCACAGTGTATCACAAATGTCTCACAGGCCTCCTCCATTGCAGGCAGCCTGTGAGCATGCAAAGAAGGGAATGATGATGAATGTGTGAGGGAGATGCGCGGTGAAAGTAAAAGAAGTTGAGGATGCAACGAACCAGCCCATAGACAACACAAAACACCATACAGCAGATGCAATGTGGACGCCGATAGAGACCGATGCAGCAGATCTGATTCACGATGTCTCCTACGATTACTACGGCCGGCGCATGGCCGCTTGCTCATCCGACCGCACCCTCAAGATCTTTGATGTTGATGCAGCAGGCGCCTGGCAAATGACAGATTCATGGAAAGCAGCCGACGCTTCCATTCTGAAATGTGTCTGGGCACACCCAGAACATGGTCAAGTCGTCGCTTGCTGCTCCCTCGATCGTACCGTGCGTATCTTTGAAGAGACGGGCGGCGAGGGCAAGCGCTGGGTTGAACGCGCGCGACTTGTCGACGCACGCGCTGCCGTTCATGATATTTGGTTTGCTCCACAGCATCAAGGTCTGAGACTTGCTAGTGTCGCTGCAAACGGCATTGTACGAATCTATGAAGCGCTTGAGCCCAATAATCTGAGTCATTGGACGCTGATGGATGACTTTTCAGTGCTGGACGGTAGTGGTGGAGAGGACGACGGAGAGATGGCTGTGGTCAAGATGCCGCCGCGTGAATCAGAGGCTTCCTTTTGCTTGACATGGTGTCCGTCGCGCTTCGCTCAACCCAGTCTAGCGGTGGGCAGTATGGACACGGTGCGTCTCTACGTACAAGATGGTGCTTCTGGGAAATGGCGACCGGCAGGTGAGATTTCCCATCCGGCACTGATACGAGACATCACATGGGCGCCGAGTATGGGCAGGTCATGGCATCAACTCGCAACGGCGTGCAAAGATGGACATGTGCGTATCTTCAAGCTGGTAGAGTCGGAAGGGCGGTGGCAGACGCAGTGTATTGGCGACTTTGATGATCACGGTCAACCCGTCTGGCGGGTCAGCTTCAATGTCACAGGCACGATTCTATCATCTGCTGGAGATGATGCCAAGATACGGCTGTGGAAGAGCAGCTATGCCGGTCAATTTGCATGCACAAGCGTCGTGTCCATGATACAAAGCTAGTACTTGTAGACTACTAACACGCTGAAGCTTAGTTGACCTTTTATTCTGTATACGCCTTGAAGCTATACGTTTACGAAGATTTGCCATTGATCTTAAGCAGCTCGACGTCAAACTTGAGGTTGCTGCGAGCAGGGATGACGGGAGGGAATCTACCTTGTTAGCATGCTGCGTCACGTTGTATGTGATTCACTTACCCTCGTTCACCGTAGGCAAAGTCGTGAGTGATGTTCAAGATGGCCTTCTCGCCGATAGACATCTGAGGCACACCCTCGTCCCAGCCCTTGATCACCTGGCCAACGCCGATGGTGCACTCGAATGGCTGTCCGCGGTCACGGCTCGAGTCGAATTTGCTGCCATCGTCCAAGGTGCCGGTGTAGTGGATGGACACCTTGTCTCCCTTCTTGGGGTAGTTCTTGCCGTCGCCTTCCTTGAGTGTCTGCTTCTCAACACCCATATTTGCTGATGTAGTGGTGAAGGAACGAGGATGGGCAGCAACTGCTGCTGGTGATGACGAACCAAATAACGTGACTCGCCCATTGACAGACGCCTCTCGAGCAAGCTGCAGGGAGGGTCGAAGGACTTGTTTGAACATGCTGAGAATCCTGCTGTCGAGTGCTCGAGAGGTACAAGTGTCCTACAGGCAAAGATGATGCACAAGAATGTGTCGTCCGTGGTAAAAGGTTGCAGCTTGGAGCCAGGCGACCAAGAGCTTTTCTGCCAACCCCGTCATTGTTACGCCCTCACATCATCCAATATGCCAGATAAGTGGGCTGGCCATCATATTGGCTCGATGCCACAAGCTTGGTACATAGGTCAAGCTATCAGGGCGTTTCCTGGCACATGCTCGCAGAATTGGCAGATTGAGTGCTCACCCGATAGTGGCCGTGGCTCTGCCGGTATTATGGACACACTCGCACTTCCTCGTGTATTTTAAATCTCACAAGCTTATGTGCTTTGGCAAGGCATAAGCTTCAGCGATGTTCAGGCAAAGTGTTCAACAATGGCTTACATGGCATGCAGCAACTTGCTGTACAATGGAGACGACGAATTCAAGCTGCTTGGTGCCTCCAGGCCATTTCAAAGTACGTAGCGTGCAACAGAGGACTTGAATGTTCGCTCGCATCGACCCATCAGCGTTGGACTATGTGTACGAGTATGGCGTCCACTCATCAATGTCCATCGGTACCGTCTCTGCTGTGTCAGGTACTACTACGGACGTCAGCAGACTCGGCCGTACCTGAAACTTGTCTTCTGACCTCACGGACCAATCCTGGTTGATCCATTTGACGGTGCTCTCCACGAATATGCCGTCTGAGTCGCTTTGCCGCTGGTACTTGATGATGCAAAGCTCTTTTTCCTCGACTTTATAAACGTATGGATTTGACCAATAATCACAGGGAATGTCTGTGTAGCTGAACTGGGTTCTTTGGTCATCATGTTGAGCCCTCCAGGATGTCACCTGCAATTCGAATCTGTTGACAATATTCTTCAAGATGCAGCTGTCCTGTGTGCTGGTGGAAGCACCGTGTTGAGCCGTCAAGTCGCCTGAGCTGCTTTCGAACAAAGACCCCGGCGCGATGGTCTCCTTCATTGTGCGATGAAGTGCCACACCGAGCTGGCAAACGCACGATTCTGCCTCTGCACCACAACTGGGCAGTTTCTCCGCCGTGTAGGTTTTGTTGTAAAGGACAATATCCCAGCTCATATCACCAGTGAATTGATAGAGATGAGGAAAAGGCAGCTGTCGCGGCGCTGCAGCCGTTATATATTGGCACATGTCTGGACCACTCTTCGCCAAGTCTCTGGCAAAGGTGTTGATACGCCGGTCGCAAAGTGCTTTGCAGGATCTTGCTGCTGCTTGATACATGAATTGCATCTCTACTTGTCGACACTGTTGCTGCTCAGCAAAGACAATTCTGAGGAGAGCATGATATATCGTGAGATTCCAAAGCATGACCGTTGATGATTTGTCAATGAGGACAGAGAAAGCCGAGACGATGCTTGAGAGACAGCTGTATACGTGGTGATGAGGGGTTTCCGACACCTTGCTCGTTTTCTCGAGCGCAGAGAGACCTATCCTGAGCAATGATACGTTCTGCACACGCAGCAGAGAGATACGATAGCCCGGCAAAAGTATCGCTGTCGTCTGTGCCTCGTCAGCAGCACTTGCAGCGGAGGGAGACAAGTGTCAGAGCAAAGTAAGGAGCTCAGTCATAGCTGCTGCAGCCTGTAGGAATGCGGGCTCCGGCGTCAAATTTCAAGGCCAGTGTTGAGCACTGTTCAGGAGAACGTGGCATAGGCAAGTGTGACAAAATCTCTGTGGTCGCTGCAGCTGAGGTCGATACCCCTGAATTTTGTAATTGCAAATGCCAATAACCTGCAAAAGGACGTCATCCGACTTGATGACGTGCCCCTTGTCCGAGATTGTTCGTGTAGCTACGTCAGTCTCATGAGTTCTATTAAGCGGTCTGCCCGATGATGATTTCATGGATGGTCAGATCGCCCTACGGCTCTAATGAAAACACAGGCCACAGCGTCGCCAGCGACGGGGCAAAATGGACCAGCACCATCTCTTGGCTTTCTTGGACCAATAAGCGTCATACGGCTCACACACAAGGAAAAAGCTTGGAGCAAGGCTATTAGGGCTGACAGATTGGTGGGCGACCAAAAGAACGCAATGAACTGCAAGGGACGGACGAGCAGGACAGAGTGAATTGTTAGAGATATCAGGAGATGCTGGAGCTGTGACTGCTGACACGTGTGGTCAGGGGCTACTCCTATATAGGGACACGCTGACGTGTTCATAGGAGAAGCAAGTTGCCAACCTAATAAACCTGACAGGTTATGAGCGAGCAAGCCCAGTCGGTGTCGACTGGCGGTGGCAGCTTCGCAAACCCGGGGTTGGGAGATGTGTTCGATACACATTACGAAGCGACAAAGTTTTTTGAGACGTTGCAAAAGCAAGAGGACTGGCCTTTGTTCTCTCGCCGCTTCCTGGACAATGTGGTGCTCGCGGACGCGACATGGCTGTTGAAAAAGGACCTGGGCATTGACAGCGCTCCAGGCATCAAGACAAGGTCAAAGGCAGAAGAAGATGCGACACTGTCTGAACGTCAGACCATCGCCGACAAGATGCTGAGGAAGATGAGGAACGGCGTGGGCGCTGGACCAGCAGGCTTGATTGTTGGCGCAAGGTCGTTCTTTGAGGCTTGGGGAAGGCTGGAAAGTGCCTACGGTATGTCGGAGATCACGCAAATCACCATCTTGGAGAACCGCATCAACACGTGGCGAGAGCAAGAAGGCTTTGATGCTCAAGTCTTCATGTGCAATCTGCAGAAGGCATTTGCTGATCTTGCCAACTTAGGACGCGAGGTCGACAACGCAAGGAAGCGTGCGATCCTTCTGGCAGCTCTGCCACCCTCTTGGCAGTCGTGGAAGAGGAACCTTTCTCAGAGCATCATTCTGAGCGGGCAGCCTGAGCCCGACTTCCTGCTCTTACAGCAAGCTGTGGTGGACAATTGGGAGAATGCCAAGCATGATGATGCCGCTGGTGTTGTGGCTAGCAGTCCAATGGCTATGGTGGCTGATGGTGCCGTGCCGAGGTGCTGGAAGTGCGGCAGATCTGGGCACAGAAGGTCCCAGTGCAAGAGGAAGTCCGGGGGTAGCAAGGGCAAGAAGGTGCTCCAGTTAGCGGCTGCACCTGCTGCTGGTAGCGATAGTGAATACTTCTCCTCTTACTCTGATCTGCCTCGGGTGGTGCATGCGCGAATACTGAATATGCACACAGAACATGGCAAAGTTTGGCTTGTTGATTCAGGTGCAACGCACCATGTGACGCCAGACCGCAGCAGACTTCAGGATGTCATGCAAGGCCGTGGACCAGAGTTCATTGCAGTGGGAAATGATGCTCGATTGGCTTGCAAGGGCGTGGGACGTGCTAATATCTCGGTCGATGGAGGTATTATGACACTGACGGGTTGTCTTTACGTTCCAGGCTTATCGTACAGTGTGTTGTCTGTCAGCAAGCTGGCAGAAGATGGTTATCAGGTGTTGTTCGAGCTCCAACGATGCTCAGTAGTGCGAAAGCAGGACAACATCGAGGTTGCAGAGGGATATGGGCGACACAGTCTTTATTGGCTTGGCGATAGTACACCTTCCAAATCATCACGCGGACAGGCTAGTGTTGCGTTGACGACAGCTACTGCAGATACATGGCATTGTCGTTTTGGTCATTGTGGACAAAAGATCATGAGCAATCTCGAGAATGCTGTGACAGGCATTAAGGTCGTGGGTGAGCTTAGCGAGACATGTGCAGCATGTAAGATGGCCAAACTGCGACGTAAGCCATTCCCAAGGGAGAGCTGGACGAAGGCAAAGGACATCCTGGAGGTCATTCACACAGACGTTGCTGGACCATTGAGTGTCGATGGAATAGGTGGAGAACGATATTTTGTTGCTTTCACCGATGGCAAGTCCAGGCTGTCAAAAGTGTATTTTTTGCGCCAGAAGAGTGAAGTCTTCGCAGCTTTCAAGGACTTTCAGAAACTCAACGAGAGACAGACTGGCAAAAAGATCAAGATTATGCGGTCAGATAATGGCGGAGAGTATATCGGGCACCAATTCGAGCAATTCTTGCGAGATGAGGGCATTATTCACCAGAAGACTGCAGCATATACTCCTCAGCAGAATGGGGTGTCTGAGCGTTTGAACGAAACAATCTTCAACTGGGCGCGAGCGATGCTATTTCACAAGAATGTGCCTCTCAAGTTCTGGCCACAGGCAGTGGCTACAGCTGTGCACAACAGCAACCGGTTACCCAGACAACGCCTAAATGGGAAAAGTCCATACGAGACCTGGCATGGTAGGAAGCCTGATTGCTCGGGTATTAGGACTTTTGGCTGCAAGGCCTGGGTGCATATACCAGCCGAGAAGCGTCAGAAGTTGGATATTCGGGCAATCCCATTGATGTTTGTTGGCTACGATCAGCACTGCAAGCAATATCGATTCTGGGACAAGGTGGAGAAAAAGTTCGTAGTGTCAAGAGATGCGGATTTTGAAGATACCATTGGCGCAGGAAAGCAGAAGCAGCAAAATCCAAGCGGAGTGGAGTTGCAGATGATGGATCAAACAGGCGAGCGTGGACTTGAAGTTGAAGGCAGCGCAAAGTTCATGGATGACGCGCGAGTCGCGACAACGACGACAGTGGCTGCAGTGCGGCCGGAGGCTGATAAGGAAGAACTTCAGACTCAGCAGAAGAGGATTTGTCTGACTGATCCGAAGCAGATAAAGATTCCAACGACATGGAGCGAGATGTTGAACTCGGACGAGCACGAGCATTGGATGGAAGCAGTGAACAAGGAGATGACTGGCTTGATGGAACGCGGTACGTGGGAGGTTGTCCAGCAGCCGGATGAGGTGCATTTGATTGGCTCGAAATGGGTTTTTGATCTCAAGTTGAACAAGGACGGTTCTATTGAACGATTCAAGGCGCGACTCACAGCTCGAGGTGATCAGCAGCAGGCTGGACTGGACTTCACAGAGACATTTGCGCCCACTTCAAAGTTTGCAACAGTCAGGTTACTCATCGCGATGGCAGTGCAAAAGGGTTTGAAGCTTTGGCATATGGACGCGGTAGCTGCGTTTCTGAACGGCGACATTAGTGAGAATGTCTACATGCGTGCGCCTCAAGGTTTTGACTATGGGCATGGAAAGGTCTGCAAGTTGAAAAAGTCGCTTTATGGATTGAAGCAGTCTGGCAGGGAGTGGTACCTCATTCTTACGGAATTTCTTCTTGGCTACGGATTTTCGCGGTGTGAGCGAGAGCAGAGCTTGTTCGTTTTCAGAGGTGGAGAGATTGCAATTGCCGTTTATGTAGACGACATGCTCATGGTGGCTGAAAACGAGGCTGCGCTTGAGACGTTTAAGAGTGCTCTCTCGGCCAAGTTCAAGATGACTGATCTTGGAGTAGCAAGCAAGTTTCTTGGGCTTGAACTTCAATACCTCAGTGATGGGAGCGTGGCGCTGACGCAGACAATGTATTGTCGTGAAATATTGGAACGATTTGGTATGCAAGACTGTAGGCCAGTGACGACACCCATGGATCCTGGTGCGAGACTACAGCTGCCTATCAAGGATGCAGTGAATGAGGTGGAGTCTTCTGGAGAGATGCCTTACCGACAGGCGCTAGGCTCGGTGATGCATTTGATGGCGGCCACTCGACCAGACTTGGCGTATGCGGTGGGTATGCTTAGTCGATACTGCGCGCGCTTCAACAACACGCACTGGACAGCGATGAAGCATTTGCTGCGCTACATCCAAGGCACCAAGGATTACGGTCTTGTATTCCGCAAAGGTGGCATTTCGGTCCAAGCTTGGTCTGACTCAAGCTTCAGTGACTGTCTTGACTCCAGCAAGTCAACGTCTGGCTACCTGGTTCAAGTGTATGGATGTACGGTGTCATGGAGGAGTTTGAAGCAGGATGTTGTTGCTCAGTCAACCACAGAAGCGGAATATATGGGCTTGAATTATGCAGCGCGAGAGTTGGACTGGATCAAGACTATCATGCGACATCTTGGGCAGGATGTGCAGGCGCGAGACGCTGGCCTAAGCTATCATGTCTATGGCGACAATCAAGGCGCTTTGGCGTTAGCAAAGGACGCCCGTTTTCATCCGAGAACGAAGCATATTGCTAACAAATGGCACTATGTGCGTGATGCTGTTCAAAAGCGGTGCTTTGAGCTGAGTTATGTTACCACTGCAGATATGATGGCAGACATCACAAACAAAGCACTGTCTCGCGACAAGGTGATCAAGTTTCGGAATGCGCTGGGCATATGCCCTACGGAAAATTTGGACCGGCAGATTACCGGCGGAAATTACCAGATGAATACCGGCGGAATACCGGCGGAAAATCCCTAACTTCGCAGGCGCAGTAATACCAGCAGACTACCGGCAGACTACCGGCAGACTACCGGCGGAAATAAGCACGCCTTTACCAGAGCCAACCGGAGGATTAC